>JAZKJV010010900.1:0-360809 GCA_037367405.1 Ottelia alismoides
TTAAAAAGATGTGTGTTTGTGTGTGTATTTGTCTCATTTCATTTTTAAAATTAAAGATTTTTTTAAGTTGAAAGTACTTTGGTTAGATATAGGTTTTAAGTTATTATTTTGGTCTTCAATTTCTTAGAAAAAAATCATTTTACAAGTACTATTTGTTGGCATGTATTTTTTTCCTATGTTTTTCTGTATTATTATTATACATGTCACCATTCTTTTCAAATTCAAGAGGTAAAACTAATGGCATCTAATTTTAATTCCAAATCTGGCTCTCATACTTGTCAATATACTACTTTTTTTACTGTTAGAGCGATTGGATGGAAATTTGATATAATATATCACATTAATATCTTACTATTAGTAAAGACTGTGTATTTTTATATCATTTATTAAGTTAAAGAATTTTAGAAATCTTAATTTTAGAAAAATAAGTTACCAAGTAATTTCTCCAATTTCTGACCATTTCACCGAAATTCCATCAAAATTCCATCGAATTTCTCTTTCCGCATTGACTGAAATGATATCAAAATCCGATATTTAGGCCATGCTCTTTCTCATGTTGTGTGTCACTCTATGCTGTGGATTCTTACTGTCGTTGTTGTGGTATATGGCTGGCCACTTTTCCTATTAGATGTCAAGAATGCATTCTTGTATGGAGATATGCAAGAGAAAGTTTACATGTAGCAGTCACAAGGGTATGCTACTGAGGGGGAGTCAAGTATGGTGTGTCGACTTCACAAGGCCATATATGGCCTTAAGCAGAGTCTGATGGCTTGGTTTCAGAAGCTCTCAGAGTTGATTCAATGGAAGGTGTTTGTCAGATCTACTGCAGATCAATCCCTTTTTGTTAAGAGAGCTCAGAGAGGTACAGTTGTTCTGGTTTATGTTGATGACATCATTATTACTTGCAGCGATGAAAAGTTCATTCAGGCAGGCTAGGATTTTCTTGGGTGGCAGTTTGTAACCAAGGACCTTGGCAGGCTACGTTACTTCCTTGGCTTGGAGTTTGCACGAAATCAGTAGGGCATGGTTATGACGCAAAGGAAGTATGTTACGGATCTTCTATCTGAGATAGGCATGACAGGACGCAGACCTGCCACTACACCAGTGGATCCTCATGCTAGGCTATATGATGATGATTCTGAATTTCTAAGAAGGTGGATAAGAGACGGTACAGAGAAATAATAGGGAGGTTGCTATATGCAGTGTTGCAATAGTCGGCCGACTATCCCGAATAGTCGGTCCGACTATGCGGTGCGGTGGGGTACCCGACTGAATAGACCTCCAGTCGGGCAATACTCGGCCCGACCGAATAGTCGCCCGACTATTCGGCCGACTGGCCCGACTATGAGGCCGACTGGAGTTTGACTCTTCATATTTTTATTTTTTTATTTTCAAATTTCAATATTTATGGGTTACATTTTACCACGGTATCACAAAAAATGTCAAATTCTATATGTCTATTTTAGTGATTGGTACTTTTACCTTGGATTCATGTTAAATAATGACTATCTATGTATAAAAATATTAGAATACATGTATTATAAATATTTTTATATTAAAAAATACAAAATCGAATAATTCCGAATAGTCGCCCGAATACCGATTATTCTCTATTCAGTGACCCCTCCGACTGAATACCGAATACCGTCTTCTGCAACACTGGCTATATGTTAATATTACCAGACATGATATATCATTCGTTGTGAGCAGAGTCAGCCAGTCTATGGAGCAACCAAGAGAGGTTCACATGGATGCAGTTTGCATGATTTTGAAATATCTGAAGTCTTCTCCAGGTGCAAGCCTTTTATTCAGAAGAGATACGTCTCTCACAGTTATTGGATATGCAGATACAGATTATGTTGGGTGCCCCAAGGATTAGAAGTCCACTTCAGGCTTCACTGTGTTTGTTGATAGCTCTTTGGTTTCATGGAAGAATAAGAAACATATAGTTGTTGCTCGATCCAACGCTTAATAAGAATATATAGCCATAGCGGGAGCACGGAAATGATGTGGGTCAAGTTCGTCCTATCTGACCTAACTATTGAGGTGCCTCTTCCTATGCACCTCAAATGTGATAATCAAGCAGCTATGTTCATAGCTAATAATCTAGTCTTCCATGAGAGAACGAAGCACGTTAAAGTAGACTATCATTACACCCGTGACTTGATCCAAAAGAAGCTTATTTCCATTTCTCATGTTACTACAGGCGATCAAATAGTAGACATGTTTACCAAAGCTTTTGCAAGGGTTCTTTTCACCGATGTTGTTCAAAGTTGAGCATGATAGACATATATGCTCCAACTTGAGGGGGAGTGTTGAGATACTTGTATCTCTTCGTCTTTATTTATATTCCTATTTCTTCAGTCTACATTATGTAATTTTCCCTGAGAGATTTTCTCCTATATAAGAGAGCTCTAGGGCAAATATGAATTAAACTTTTTCGTTTCACGACTTTCCACAATAAGAAATTAGGGGTCCACGTGGATCGGGTTGGATCGGATTTAGCTTAAGTCCAAGTCCACTCCAATGTTAACGGATTTTTGTTTTTCAAATCAAATCCAATCCATCAAATATTGCAATCCAATCAGACCTAATCCATCGAATTTTCGATTGGATCGTATTTTACACGTACATTTTCCTGCTCAATAGTTTACTCTCTCGTTTTTGTGTTTTATAGCACATTAGCTCTCAGCATTCGAATAATATCGTTAAAATCGATAATATGAATAGTTAAATAAAAAAAGACCACATAATCAAATGAAAGTTGAAGAATTCCATGAATAATATACTACAAAAATTTGAAGACCGCATAATCAAAACTAAAGAACTATATCGATTTTGAAATTTAAGTTTCTTTTTCAAATGGTGCATTAGTTTATTTTTTGCAATTAATTTCCAATAAATGATTCAAATAAAAATAATACACGGTAGCAATAAGGATAGAAAAACAAGTTAGATAAATAAAAAGCATGATCTATGTAGTCGGATTGATGAAATTCATTGTTAATTTATAGTATTAAAATGTGTTAAAGCCCAACCACTTCCAAGAACATCCTTCAAAGCTCTATAATATATCAGTAACTAACGATAATCTTATAACATTCATACTCGATTGAATATCCAAGGAAAAACTAACTTAAATATAGCTCACTAGTTAAGCAGCATGTCTCTCTTTTAAAATAGACTTGAAGCGGAATTTATTTATAATATTATACCTATAGTAAAAATATACAACTTTTATGAAAAATTATGAATCAAATCGTATATCAGCTTAAAAATGAAAGGAATTGAAGAAATGTTTATTTGTTCTTAGATAAGTGTGGTTTGACCATGTAACTAATCTATTTTCATCCCTACAATAAGGTTGCAAGCTAGATCAAGTAAAAGATAAGAAGCAAAAGGGTCAACAATTAACCAACCAAAAACTATTTTCTTTTAACAAAGATCAGAAGAGTGGCAACATACTGAGGACAAATGGTGTCGTATGGAAGAGGGTTGTATGAGACTGGTAGTGACATCACGAGGAAGGGGGTGGTGGGTTGTGTTAGAGGAGAATAACATTACGCAAGGGGCATCATCGAAATGGTCTAAGAAGGAATATACAGGAATATTGGCAGTCAAGAGTGCAATGCAAGAGAGGGGGAAATGGGAGGGGAATAATCGAACAAGTACAATGTTACAAGTTATAGTCCTACTTTATCATTTTGAAGACTTAACAATGTACTTTCAAGATAAAAGAAAGGGTGGTGACGGGAGGACTTGTATCTGAGATTAATATGAGAAAAATTGGTATAAACGACATTGATTATGGTCATACAAGGAATTTGGAATAGGTGCACATAGATATTATATATGTATGTTATATGTAAATTTGTCAGTATATGTGTGTATGTATATATGTATATATATATACGTATATGTGTGTATTAACGGCTTAACGGATTAGATTAAGATCAAATCGGATTAGATTTCAATAAAGATATGATATAATCAATACTTGAAAAGATTTGAAAAATTCCAATCCAAACCGATCCATTAGAATGACAAAACCAAACAAATCCAATCCAATAGCATTGGATTGGATCGGATTACCGATTTTATCCAATCCATATGCACCTCTATATTAAATCATATCCCATGAATAAAATATATTTCATTGATTCTCTATTTTTCTCAGCATGTATCAGAGCAATGATCCTTGGCTTGAATTCATAGCAAACTCCTATCGCCACCGCTAGACGCGTCGTCACCATCCACTGCAGAAACCAACACCGCTCCACTCAGCAGTAGCGTACCCCCACTGTCGTCGCCCTTACCTTAGCAACAATCACGCCTCCGCCAACGTCGATGCTGCCTTAGTGACCCCACTACCCTAACAGCCCACGTAGTTTCCCAAATTGCACCCCTCACCACCACCACCCTTGTCTGACGATGGCGATAGCGTCCCATCAACATCACAGATGCTACCCAGTAGCAGGCGTGCCTCCTATCGACATTGATGCATGCATGTCGCAGTCATATCGACGTTGTCGATGTCAATGCCTTGGGACAACCCCACAGCAGCCCCTCCTCGATGTGCGTATGGTCCAGCGGTTTTTCTCACTAGCATCTTTAGTGGATTCATTGCTGCTAACTCTTATGCTTGAAGTAAATCTTCTTATGATCTTTAAGATTCTCTTACCCTAATTGCGATGGCCATAACTCCAACCGAGATAAAACCCTTGATATGTACCTCTTTCAGGGTGTTCAAAGGAACTTCGATAAAACTAATGTGCAGACAACTATACATTCTGACCTCGAGCCTTCAAGGTGTTCATTGGCGATTAGAGGAAGATCTACATTCTGAGGAAGGAGAAGTTAAAAGAGACCCACAAAAATATGATTCCTGACTGAGCATTAACTATCAGATCATGACACAGATGACCAACAACATCAAGCCCAGCATTGTCGCTAATCTCATATACAAAAAGATAACCATGAATATGTCGAATGATCTTACTCAGACATATTCTCAGCCGACCACCAAAACACTTCTTGTAGATATCTACATGTGGATATGTTTTGCCTCTCAAGGAGATTCCTCGCTAGTGGAGAACAATTGACAGGTCATTGGTCTAGATGAGCAATGCGCTATTTTCCATCTCTCTTGTTATCACAACAAGGTGGCAGAGCAATTTGAGTGGCAAGCTTATATGTTCCTTACTAGACTACATACTCATTATCAGATGGTGAACGATCGGTTCCTCATATCTGATATTGTTCCTCTTATCAAGGTGATCTTTGGTCGACTATAGCAACTCAAGAATTTATTGGACAAATGAGCTCTACTCATGCTACAAAGAAAATCGCCTTTCTTGTGACATCCGAACACGGTGATCCCCCTTCCTCCTGGGAAGTGCAAGGGAGGCACCTCCAACCCGAATCAAAATTCTATTTGGGTATTTGGATCTATTTGTCTATAGGGTTTGTTTGTACCAGGAGCACTATATAAACTCCTTGCGGTTAGGATTCTGTGCATCCTTTGTATTATACATTGTCCACATATGGTGAAATGAAAATGAATTTAGGGCGGACAGCATAGCATGCCCCGCCCCCCTTTTTGACTCAAAAAAATATGGTGAAAATGATGGTCGCCTTCCAAGGACTAGCCCAGTTAAGGAAGAATCTCGAAAATCCATGTGCATGTGATTTGCTTCTTTGATTTATACGTGTTTACTTCCACTACTAGCAAATATAAAGAAAAATATTTTCTCCTTTTCACGCCAATTTTTTTTGTTTTTATATTGAAACGGGCTCCAGAATCTAAATTAACCAAGACTAGGTTTTCCATTTGGAGAGGGGGTTCCAAGCCCTCCCTCAAATGACGAATGCCCCATTCAATTAAGGTGGCTTTGAGGAGTGTAAGGTACTTTCAAACTTTTCAGACCTATTCTTCAAGGCAAGTCGTTGCTAGGATTGTTTCCCTAAAGATGCAAGTAAAATAAATCTAGATGGCAAGGAATAAGATTGCTCAGACAGGCATGCAGCAACCACAGCAAAAAAGGCAAGACAAAAGCGGAAAAATATACTAAAAATAAATTTATAATATAAAGCAGAGGACATCTACAACCTGAAGGCTAGGCAAACGGCCAAAACGAAGTGGTTCAACACCCTTCCAGAATTCCTCACTCTCCACTGCCAGCAAAGCAATATCGCATTCAACACCTCTAGCTAAAACCTGTGAAAATAAAGACCAGAAGATTTTTATGGCTATAATTTATGCAATGACCAAAAAATACTGTATATTGTTGGTTGCATTTTTTAAGATTAGATATGAAAATAATTTTAAAATGTCAAGGATAATTGAGATTATAATAAAACAGGAAGTGTCAACCGAAAATGAAAGCACTTACAAGAGAACAATACAATAGCATTTTTCTATAAAAAAGATGCAATAGCTGTAGCATTTACGTTCCAGATATGGCATCAGTGCTCAGCCAAGACTTTCAACACAAAAAGAATGTGCCATGAAGGGAAAAAAATATGCAAGATATCATTATTCTTACTATTCATAAGCTCGAATTGGAGAATGTTACGTAAAGAAAACATAAAATTCATGGACAATGACACTTTTCTGTTGATAAACACGCTTGCTTTTTTAAGATTGTGCATGCATAAAATATTCAAAATAACCATTTAAGTGGATGCACGTCAAGCAAAGCACCCATTATTGAGTGTCGACCAATTTCAAATTAATGCAAGTTTTATCTCCGGGAAGCAACTATATTTTTTTATTTATTCATTCATTTATCTATTTATTTATGGGATTTTTACACACATAACCTTGAGTAATTTCGTAATTACAATTATAGCCCCGTGATATCGTGAATTACGCAAAAAACTTCGGATAGTCATTCCGTCTCACACCCATAAACCTCCGTTAATTTCCCCGTTAACCCAACCATATCATTGGGTTAATCTAACCCATGACCTATCCAACGACTACTAAAAAATAAAAAAATCCCCAACCATCTCCCCTACCTTCCCCGACGCCCTCCCCCACCGGCTGCTCCGCCTCCGCCTCCTTCCCCGACGCCCTCCCTCTCACTCCCGTTGTTTCGCCTTTGCCCTCCACCCTCCTCTCCTCAAGCTCGCCCCCATCCTCGTCTTCCTCTTCCATGTCGTCGCCACCCCACACCTCGTGGGGGGCATCCGATGTCTGTTGGCTACTCTGGGACGGGATTGAAGACATGGCTGAGAGCACCCAATTCTCCTGAGGTGGGGGATTCCCCCAATTCTGCTCTGCATCCGACGGCTCCACCTCAAAAACTGCATTGTCGCTCATACCCAATGTTAGGTTGATATACTCCAAATGGACCTTCACAACCCCTTGCAACCTCCTCATCGTCCATCTCCCCTTGTGTGTGGATTTTTTAGCTTTTTGAGAATGACAAAGCGCACAGACCCTTTTAGAGACACCTTGTTACAATGTATATTCATAAAGTTGACGAAGAATTTTTGTAGATCTTTGGCATTGCCACATGTTTTTGAAACAGAGAAGCGTTGATTAAATCTTGACCAAAATACATGGTTGTTTCATGGAGTTGGATCTAGTTTAAATACATAATGTGCTAGCAATTTCTTTTGTTTGTATGCTCCTATCGGATGATGAGTACCCCGACCATTTTCCTTATGTCATTGGGATCACTTTATATATCATTTGGAATTGTATGTCCAATTACAACTTATCTACTTCCTATTATATATAAGTACATTTTGCACTTGCTTTTAGGTGGATATGCTGCCAATGGCGCCCAAGGTCTGGCTGATGGGGACTCGAGCAACACAACAACAGTGGGTTCATACATTATCTTTTTCTGGAGACATTAATATGTCAGTGCTTTATTCTCAAAAAACTCGCCTTACAGGAGTATACTGATGAGCATACACCAGCATGCCAACGTGGGTGTTGGGAGGCGGAGGCCGAGGGGGAGGGGCTGGAGGAGGAAGTGGGGGTGGGAGGGAGGCGAAAGGGTTTTTTTTGGAGGGGATCTTTGGCGAGTAAAGGGCGGTGGCGAGGGGTTTCCAGGAGCTTCCGAGGGACGAGTGAAGGGCACCGGGATGGGGATTCCAGGAGCTTCCGAAGGGGGTGGAGGAGATTCCGGGAGACGTGGGTGGGAGCTCGGTGGGTGGAAGAAGGGGAGGAGGGAGGTGGCTAGGAGGAGCTCCAAGGGAGGAGGAGGAGTTCGGCAGGGGAAGATAGCGAGGAAGAGGGTGGTGGGAGCTGGATGCAGGGAAGGGGGAGGAGCGCGGTCGCGAACGCAAGGGGCTTCTACAGGGGGGAGCTTCCAGGAGCTTGGCGTAGGGAAGAAGGGGAGGAGGGAGGTGGGTTGTTGTTAGATCAGTGGCATCTTTTGTAAATATAATTCAGTTTAAGGGGAAAAATCATCAAAATTCGACGTATTCGATCAAGGATAACGGAGAGAATGGACGGAGCTGAACACAGGGTCATGTTGTGTAAGAGTTAACCATTACTTAGGATTTCTCATGTAATTCGTGATTATGCAGGGTTATGAATGTAATTACGGAAATACTAGGGGGTTATGGGTGTAAAAATCCCTTTATTTATTTGATTGTATTTTGTATTTATGATAAGTCAACAATTTTGTAACCATCTTCAGTATTAAGTTATGCATCATGCATATGATATAAAAATCTACCTTTGCAACAAATTTTGTGTCATCTCCCCTCCGCTTAACCTTGACCTGCAATAATGAATCAGAGTAATCAAATTTTCCAAGAAAATAAATAATATGTAAATTGATAGCAAAGAAATCCACCAGTTCAATAATTATAATTCATATTAGATGTTTAGAAATGTAAATTTGTCAACTAAGAATCGATTTCATTACGAATCTGTATTTCAAAATGAATTAAAATACACATGCACGTGAAAATATTTGTTTGGAAATATAAAATATGTGCAACATCAAAGAACAAACACAATATATGATTCGTGATGGTCCCAAAGGACCTTCTTACCCCACGAGAGAACCCTCAAGGGAATCAAATCATCGTATTAAGATTCCCAAATAATACAAGAGGTGTGGGGTTCTTTATATAGCCACATCAACACTCCTAAGTTTCATTTCTAAGCAATGTGGGGCTAAAGTAGCAAAGTACAGTAATTGGATCTGAGAAAGACTTATTTATGCCTAAATATACAACTCTAACAATCCCTCTCTAGCAGAAGATAATAAAGTTGCATGCAGATGGAACCACCAACACATCTTCATTCAACAAATTTTGAAAAGAGGTTGGACGAGAACCCTGCAGAGAAGACAGGACTAGGAAGAGGTCCATGCACGAAAAAGATGGTTGACTACAGGAGAATAAGTGAAGTGTTAATCCTCAAACAATAAGCTAAGGGCATCATAATCAAGCAATAGTATTATGAGCCCATACAAAGATCTTGAATATAAAGGCTCGGGAAACATACCTCTTGTTGAGATACTTATATCTCTACGACTTTTTATGTTTTCTGTTTATTCAATCTTTTTATGTAATTTTCCCTTAGAGCTTTTCTCCTATATAAGAAAGCACTAGGGCTTTGAGGAATACAACTTTTCTCTTCACGTTTTTCCCCATGGTACAACGGTCCTAGATCGGAGCATGTGCCCTAAAGCCCCACCCCCACCAAAAGCCCTAGTGTGCCGCGTCGACCTCCATTGCACCGCTCGCTCGTCGCACCCGCGCGCCTCCTGTGCCACGCCTCCTGTGTCACCCACGCAACCATCTGGTGTGCCACCAGCATCGCCGTGGACATGTGGTCTGTCTGTGAACCACTGCTGCGGCTCGCCTTTTCGTCGCAGCCGTCTCGGGCTGCTCCATGTTGCCTCGGGCTCCTCGCTCTTGGGTTTCTAGGGTGTAGTGTGACTATTTAAAACACCATAGTCACCCAAAGGAGTCACCAAAGAATGGAAGACGTTGTGGTATGAGTCAACACCCACAAACATCTTCCCATATGTCTGTGTAGACATTATTCTTACAGTTTGAAACATCAGTCTTAGATATTGTTGTCATCATGTCAGACAACAAAGCAGATATTCCATCTATGGATGCCTTCAAAGGTACAGCACCTATTGTGAAGATGGATGGAATGAATTATGAATTATGGGCCATGCAGTTCATGAGTCTAATGCAATGTAATGGCAAGAAGCATATCCTCACACGGGAGGAACATATTGACAAGACTGGAGTTAATGCCTCATGGGAGGCAGATGATGCTTATGCGCGTGTATGGGTATGGCTTTCTGGAACAGTATCCATGGAGATATCCAATGACATATTAAGTCAGCCCGCGGTGAAGGCTATGTGGGCCATTCTCGCCACTACATATTCTCCGACGGAGAACGAGTCGAAAATTCTGCAACTTCCGCACGACATCTACACGTCGAAGCAGAATGGTCATCTTCCCCATACCCTTTACACTTCTCAAAGGGGTATGTTTGAGAAGATACATGGTTACATTCCCTTGATTGTCGCACCAGAGCAACTCAAGGTATATAGGGATTCAGTGATGATAGGAGTTTTCCTAGAGGCTTTCGACCCTGAGTATGATGCAGCTAGAGCTCAGATTCTTACTGACGCCACCATACCTCCAATGGAGGAGGTATATTGCAGGTTGAGTAAGCTCTCCATATCTTCTGGTGGAACTCAGTTGTCTCAGATGTCCTTAGGCATGGCAGCATCTCGTGGTAGAGGGGGCCCTGCACGGTTTCATGGTCGAGATGTCCATGGCAAGGGAGGGGGTAGTAGGCCCCCTCATCGGCCTTGTACTTGTTGTCATAGGCCAAGCCACTCTAAGGAAACATATTATTCCAAGCATGGGTTCCTACCTTCAGCACGTGTGGCAGAACAGATCCAGTAGGCTAGCAATTCATCACCTGCATCTGATCAGAGATTTGATGAACTTGTGGCGAGGCCCAGGGAAATTATGCCAACTCTTGGGTCGACCAACTCTCCTTCAGGATCCTCAGAGGTAGATGCCTCTGCATCCGCATCCATATCAGGTATAGCATATGCCTTTACTAGTTCTTACTGGGCAGATTTGTCAAAATGGATCATGGATTCAGGAGCATCTTATCATCTCTGTGGTGACAGAGGTCAGTTTAGTGCTTTCAGTCCAACCCAGCTCGGACGATCTGTTGTGATAGCAGATCGGACACATTCTCCCATTATTGGTCAAGGGAGGTGCAGTTAACTCCGACAATGAGGCTTCGAAATGTTCTTTATGCTCCTGAGTTTTCTATGAATTTACGATCAATTAGTCAAATCACCAAGGATATACATTGTTGTGCCATTTTCGTCAGTCTGCTCTTGTATTTCAAGATACTCTCACAGGCTGGGTAAATGGATCTGGCCATGAGCAAGGAGGTCTCTACAGACCGGTGCAATCTCCTTATATTGGTGCATCTTCTCTTCGTACTGGATTTGCATCTCCCTACATGTGGCATCTTCGTTTTGGTCGTCTTCCCCAACAAAAGATGTATCATGTTCTTCCACAGATTTCTCCTCGCTCTATCTTTCAGTGCGAGGCATGCCAGCTTGGGAAGAATCACCGGTCCACTTTCCAGAGTCGTCAGGGTCGAAGTAGTCATAGTCTGTTTGAGTTAATTTATTTTTATATGTGGGGTCCCAATCATGTCCCAGATCATCAGGGGCATATTGTTGCAGTTGATGAGTTTTCAAGATTGTTGTGGGTCTTTCTTCTTAAAAAAAGTTCAATGCTGGTCATGTTATTCAGTCCTATATTAATGAAAAAAATGAATATTTTTTCAGCAAAAATCAAGTTTATACGTTCAGACAATGCCCTGAAATTTTGTAGTATTCAGCTTGCCTAATTTTGTGCGCCCCATGGTATTGTGCACCAAACATCTTGTGTGTATACTTCCCAACATAATGGGGTGGCTGAACGAAAACAATACCATCTTCTGGATGTTACCCGGACTCTTTTGATTCAGAATCATGTTCCTCATTCGTACTGGAGGGATGCAGTTCTAACTGCTTGTTACCTGGTAAATCGTACGCCCTCTTCGGTTCTAGGGGAAAAGATCCTATTCTTGATTGCCGTTCCCGAGATGGATCTTTTCTCACTCACGCCTCGTTTCTTCGATTCAGTGGCTTTTGCTCATCAGATGTCTCCTGGTCTTGACAAGCTCTCTCCTAAAGATGTCTAATGTATGTTTGTTAGGTACTCCAAACCCAAAAGGGATATCGCTGCTTCGACCATGTTCGACGAAGGTATTACGTTAGTGCAGATGTCATCCATTTTGAGTCTATTATGTATTTCTCTCGTACAAGTGACACACTCATTTCTTCAGAGGATGGGAAAGAGGTATATATGCATCTACCTCCGATCTCCAATACACCATCATCGCCATCACCGCCAGCACCACCACCTCCTCCACCACCACCTACCACACCTACTTTCTTTTCCCAGGTTCACCAGCGTCGACCTCGTGCTCATGAGCCTCCTCCATCATTCAGCATGCCCAAGGTATGTTCTAAGCATTTGAGTTCTTCTAATGGCATTAGTTTTTGCGTGTACAGCTAGAGGTGCAAGATTCCAAGATGTTACACCTTTTATGAGTACTGAGGACCTAGATGTACCTATTGCTCTAAGGAAGCAGAGGCGTGCATGCACTATGCATCCTCTCGCTTCCCATATTTCATTTGATCGTTTATCCAAGGATTTTCAAAGGTTTGTTGCAGGACTGTCAGCCGTGGAGATACCATGGTCCTATCGGGAGGTGTTGCGGAGTAGTCAGTGGCATCTGGCGATGGAAGAGCATGGAAGGTCGTATCGGCGATATATGGGTGATATATCGCCGATATATCGGTATCGAGAGGTTGAGGGTGTCGAAATCGAAGTGTATATCTTTTTACAGGGATATCGGCGATATATCGTCGGTCAGAAATGAATGGATTCAGTACAAAGAATAAGAGATATCGACCGATATTGCCGATATTTCGTCGATATCCCTATATATGAATATTATTATTCATGCAAGCTTGATTCCACTACCTATCTAGCTACACCTAGTATTAAACAATCTATGATTTATATACTTTGTTCCGGGTCGGGGGGGCCAACCTAGGCCCCCCCTATCCCCCCATGCTCGTTGACCGGGCTGCGAGACCCCCGTACTGGTAGGGTATGGTGTGACAGGAGGGTGCATACAATGGTTCTTCAACTTGGTGTATATTTACAAGTTATTTCATGTTGTAAAACTTGAATGAAATCCATTTCCAATATCTATAAGTCAATTCTTCAAAAAAAATCTATAAGTCACGAATCAACATTAATATCGATATGTTCGAAATTATCGATATACGCAATATAGGCTTTATAGATGATCGATATGTGCGATCTAAGAGTATGTTTGTAAGTTATTTAGTGATCTAAGAACTTGGATAAACTCCATTTTCAATATATATATATATATGTCAACAACTAACATGCAATATAAGGTTTATAGATGATCGATATGTGTTATCTAAGAGGAGTAAGAGTACATTTGTAAATTATTTAGTGATCACAATACTTGGATTAACTCCCTTTTCAATATATATAGTATGTCAACAACTAACAATATTCAGCAATATGTTCGATATGACCGATATGTGCACTATAAGGACCATAGTCCTCATAAATGATCTATATGTATTTTTAGGGGTATATTTGTATTATTTCATGTTATAAGAACTTGAAATGAAATCCATTTCCAAAATTTATAAGTCAAGAATCAATACTAATAACGATATGTTCGATATGACCAATATGTGCGATACTGATATGTGTAATATATGGTCTATAAATGGACCAACATGTGTGATATAAGTGTGTATTTGTACGTTATTTGTTGTTTTAATATCTTGGATGACCTTAATTTCTGAAAAAAATGCCAAAGCCATTTTCGACATTTCCACCGATATCGTCGATATATCCTGATATATCCATTTTCGGGCAGACCGAAACGATATCGATATCGATACGACCCTTCCATGTAGAAGAGGAGATGGCAGCTTTACAATCTCGGGGTACGTGGAGTTTTGTACAGGCTCCTCCATGTTCGTCTGTCGTAGGCAGCAAGTGGGTGTTTATTGTGAAACAATGAGTTGATGGTATTGTGGACAGATATAAGGCCAGATTGGTTGCTTGTGGGTTCACCCAAACTTATGGGGTGGATAATAAGTATACTTTTTCTCCTGTTGTGCAACGCTCTATGCTGCGGATTCTTATTGTTGTTATTGTGGTATGTGACTGGTCACTTTTCCAATTAGATGTCATGAATGCTTTTTTGTATGGAGATCTGCAGGAGGAAGTCTACAAGCAGCAGCCACCAGGGTTTGCTACTGAGGGGAGTCCAGTATGGTATGTCGTCTCCACAAGGCCATATATGGCCTTAAGCAGAGTCCAAAGGCTTGGTTTCAAAAGCTCTCAAAGTTAATTAAGAAGAACGGGTTTGTCAGATCTAATGCAGATCATTCTCTTTTTGTAAAGAGAACTCGGCGAGGCACGATTGTTGTTCTAGTGTGTTCATGACATAGTTGTTACTGGCAGCGATGAACAGGGCATCCAGGAAGCTAAGGATTTCCTTGGACGGTAGTTTATGACCAAGGATCTAGGCAAGCAACGTTACTTCCTTGGCTTGGAGTTTGCACGAAATCAGCAGCATATTGTTATGACGCAAAAGAAGTATGTTATTGACCTTCTATTTGAGACATGCATGATAGGATGTTGACCTGTCACTACACCAATGGATCCCAATGCTATGCTCTATGATGATGACTCTGAGGAAGTGGATAAAAGACGATATATAGAGCTAGTTGGGAAGTTGTTATATGTTACTCTTACCAGGCCTGATATATCATTTGATGTGAGCAGAGTCAGTCAGTTTATGAAGCAACCCAGACAGGCCCACATGGATGCAGTTTGCATTATCTTAAGACATCTGAAGTCTTCTCCAGGTGCAGGCCTTCTTTTCAGAAGAGATACGTCTCTTACAGTCACTGGATGTGCAGATGTGGATTACGTTGGGTGTCCCAAGGACAGGAAGTCCACTTCAGGCTTTACTGTGTTTGTTGGTAGCTCGTTGGTTTCATGGAAAAGTAAGAAACAGACAACTTGATCCAATGCCAAATCAAAATATAGGGCCATGGCTCAAGGGAGCACGGAAATGATGTGGGTCAAGTCAATTCTGACTGACCTAATTGTTGAGGTGTCTCTTCCTATGCATCTAAAATGTGATAATCAAGCAGCTCTGTTCATTTCTAATAATCCAGCCTTTCATGAGAAAACGAAGCACATTGAAGTAGATTGTTATTGCACCTGTGATTTGATCTAAAGGGTTTATTTCTACTTCTCATGTTGCATCAGGAGATCAGATGCAGGCATATTTACCAAAGCACTTGCGAGGGGCCCTTTTCATTGTTGATGTTCCAAACTGAGCATGATAGATATATATGCTACCGCTTAAGGGGAAGTGTTGAGATACTTATATCTCTACGGCTTTATTTAATGTTTTTCTGTTTATCCAATCTTTTTTATGCAATTTTTCCTTAGAGCTTTTCTCCTATATAAGAGAGCTCTAGGACTTTGACGAATACCAACTTTTCTCTTCACGTCTTTCCACACCTCTCTCATAGGAAACTTCAAGAGTCACTTCCTCTCATATAGGGACCTCAAAAAGTTAAGTTCCTCACATATATGGACATCAACCAAGCGTTCTCACGCGGGATTCTCCATAATGATTTCTCATTCTGGGAGGTTCATAAATAGAGGATGGATGGAGAATAAATTTCTTGTAAGCGATCTCAAGAAAAAAAGAATGTAATCCCGCATCCTCTTTCTCAATCCTTGTCAAAATTACTAAAGTAGCCAACCAAGCAGAGAGAAAAATTGTATGGGCAAAAGCTTCTTTTTCTCCCTTTCTTTAACATTGTTTTCTTTTTGCAATCCATATGATCTTTTTTTACGGATTGTTTTTTTTTCTTTTCCACGTCCTTTTTTTGTACTTATCTTTTCCCCAATTTCTTCTTCACATTCCTCTTTCTTCCTAAACAATTAAGATAACTACTATGCCCCTAAACATTAAGGTGGACAAAATCAAATAATGCAGCAAAATGGATAGT
The DNA here is from genome assembly GCA_037367405.1 of Ottelia alismoides. Taxonomy (NCBI): domain Eukaryota; kingdom Viridiplantae; phylum Streptophyta; class Magnoliopsida; order Alismatales; family Hydrocharitaceae; genus Ottelia; species Ottelia alismoides. The sequence goes on from JAZKJV010010900.1 coordinate 16,177, forward strand.
ACTGACGACACAACAAGAGCTCTGGTGACACTTCCCAATTAGTAAACCTTACACTAGATGAATAGTGGGAGGGAGATAAGGAAGCACCCGACAAAGGTTCTGCAAAGCAGTGTGCATGAGCACTAGTGTCAAAGAGTGCCTGAAGAAGGAAATCACTAGATTTCTAAATAAGCAGCAATAATCAGGATTGAATATAATAAATAAACACATAATTCAATTATCATTTGGTAAACTAAATTACAAATATCATAATTGGGTTATTTATGAGAACAACCTCTCAAAATTCCAATTCATAAACCCAATATAAAATGTAAATGCAATTTACATTTAGTTTTTCCAATATGAATCACATTTACGTATGTCATAGAACAGAATACGAATCATATTCATACAATTTTTTTTAGGCTCAAAAGAGGGGGAGACACTCGTTGGTGTTCGCCCGAGCAATGTATTAAAGAAAATAAAAAAGGATACTTACAAAGTCGAGGAGGGAGAGAAAAAAACAGAAAGCCAGAAGCAAAAACAACAAATAAACCGGGGATAATGAAGGCCCCCGCCTGCAAGCAAATGGCCCAACACAACATCCTACATACTACACCAGTCACTAATAAAGCGAGCGCACAGAATAAGAATGTTTCCCTATAGAACCGCTGCCCAGAGAATATAGCTTCGTTCCTGCCAAGCCAGATGCACCACAGTCGCGCAACGGGAGCCAAGAGATCCCGCCTATCCCTTTTCCTGTTGGTCCAAAGAAGCTCACATAGAGCAGAGAGATTGTCCGCTCTCACCCAAGGCAAGTCGTCCCATATCCCCGACACCATCCGGCAGCCGAAGAAAAGGTGATCGATAGATTCGTCATCAGCATTACAAAGGGGACAAGAGGCCCTGAAGTTATCAAAGATTGCAGCACAACGATCACAAGTCATCAGCCTCCGTCTACGCAGTAACCAAAGGAATATGCCGATGCACTCCGGCAAGCGCAAGCCCCAAAAGAATCCACAGTCACGCACAAGAAGAGAAGAGTCAGGATGAGGAGGAATGACCAGCGCCCGGTAAGCCTTTCGAGAGGAAAAAGGGTCGTCCTTCCACCGCCAATGATCAACTTGCACATTCGGCGTAGCAGCATCGCGAAGGGCTACCAACAGCAACACAAAATCGTCCACCCGCTGCTCAGAGAAGTTCGCGGAGAAGCGTGGACACCAGCACCCATCCAACCAACAATCAGCCACGATCGCATTCTTATTTGACGCTAATGCGAACAATCGCGGAAAACGCACCTGAAAAGGACCACCGCCCGACCAATCATCCTGCCAAAACTTAAATGAGTCTCCGTTCCCCAACATCGGGATGAAAAGCGCAGCATACCTCGCAAAGGCGTCCATCACACAACGCCAAAACGTGGAGGGATGGAAGTTCGGAGCCCCCCGCACCACCCTCAACCAATCGTCGCCCAAGAACTTCCTGAGAACAGAGATAAAGAAATTATCATCCGTCCCCCAAATTCGACTCACCCACTTGAGGAGCAGAGCATCATTCACCCCATCTAATCTCCGCACTCCAAGGCCACCAAAACGCTTAGGCATAGTAATGTCATCCCAAGCAACAAGATGCAGGGCCCCTCCCCCCCCCCCTCCTTCCCCACAGGAAACGACGCATACAATGCTCGATCCGCAATCGAACCCCCACCGGCATTCTACGAACAGAGAGAAAATATAAAGGGATAGAGGATAACACCGACTTGAGAAGAATAAGACGCCCCCCCTAGAGAGCATAGCCGCCCGACAACCAGCAAGGCGCGTTTCCACACGCTCAGAAATCAACCGCCAATCCCGGACTCTGGCCCAACCCACCGACAAAGGTAGGCCAAGATAGTCAATAGGAAGCTCACCAAGAGAAGAACCAAGCAGCTGACCGCACTCCTCCGCCTCTTCAAGCGAAAGTCCAAAGGGAACCACCTTGGATTTGGAGGCATTAATCGACAATCCCGACAGTTCACTGAAAAGGGCAAGAGTAGTTGCCATACCGGAGACCTCCGCACTATTACCCTCAATAAAGCAGATAGTATCGTCTGCAAATTGGATCAAGGGCAGACAGACATCCCCCTTACGGAAGCCGTTGGATAGCCCAGCGTCAATAACACGGTCCACCATGCGCGCAAGAACATCCGCAGCCAACACGAAAAGGAGGGGCGCAAGGGGACATCCCTGGCGCACCCCCCTACTAGGTTGGAAAGAACCACCAAACGGCCTGCCATTGATCAGCACAGAGAGAGAAGCAGTGGTGACGCATCTGCGCAGCCACGAAATCCACAAATCAGGGAAGCCGCGCCTTCGCAAAACCGACCAAAGAAATCGCCAATCCAGGCAATCGTATGCCTTAGCAAAATCGATCTTCCAGAGCACCCCCTTCTTATTTTCTTTTTTCCACTCAGCGACCAATTCAGAGGCAACAACAATGCAATCAGCGATCTGTCTACCCTTAATAAAAGCAGCCTGGACCGGAGATATGAGAGTGTCCAACACCCGAGCCAAACGAGTGGATAGGACTTTAGCCACGATAAGGTAGATGCCACTAAAGACACAGATGGGCCGATAATCATCAATGCGCTTCGCCGCCGCTTTTTTTGGAATCAATACAATGTTAGCCCGATTAAGACGATCAAAACCAAGGTTGCCCGTACAAAAATCCGTTATGACGTCCATAACGTCGCCGGCCACTAATTCCCAGAAATCACGATAGAAAGCAACTGAGAAGCCATCGGGACCTGGGGAGGAGTCAGCATTCAAGGCCCACACGGCCTCCTTTGTCTCCTCTACAGAAATGGGACGAGTTAAAAATGCAGAGTGAGAGTCCGAAAGAGAAGACGCGCCAAGCCCCAGCCAGCGCAACCTACGCGGAGCACAAAACGATGAGAAGCGCCTGAAGTGATCCACAATGGCACTCCCCATCTCCCTTTCCCCAGAAATGTGGACGTCATTGATAGAGAGACCCTGCATCATATTGAAACGTCTTCTATTGCTCGCCACACGAGAAAGAATGCCATATTTGCGTCGCCCTCTTTTAGCCATTTTAAACGCGATCGTTACCGCCATTCAACGATTCTCTTCTTGTCCTCAACCTGTACCCGAGACTGAGCAGATAGGCGCTCACGAAGTTCGTCGGGCAAAAGGTCACGGTCGTTCTCCAACGAATCTGGGCGTAAGATAATTTCCTCCGCCTCCGCGCGTAAAGCAATACGCGTCAGCCTAGAGTCCCTCTTGAACCCCGCAAGCACCTTGCGGAGCGAAGCGAGCTTTTGAACTAGTTTGTGAGCCGCAGAGCCCGAGACCTGAACATGAGCCCAGTGGTCCTGCACAACCTCCTTGAAATTTGGCTCCAACAACCAATATTTCTCGTAGTGGAATAGGGCCCGAGGCCGAAGACCCTCGCCAGAATCCCAGATAATGGGAGAGTGATCCGAAAAAGAACGGGGACGGGAAGAGACCGAACAAAGGGGGAAGGCCTCCACCAGCTTCCCCGAAGCCAGGAATCTATCAATTCTGGAACGCGAGGAATTATTCCGCCAGGTGTAGCTGATATCGTTTGGGACCATACTTTCCAACGCATGCTCATCCAACGATTCAATAAAATCAAGCGAACCCGGATCCTAGCCACCCCTGCCACGAGGACGATCGGAGGAATGAATCGTGACATTGAAATCTCCTCCCAAGAGCCAAGGGAGGCCCCCGAAACAAGAAGCCGCGGCACAAATGTCCACCCATAGTTCCTTCCGCAAAACATGGCACAAAGGGGCGTAAATACAAGAGAACACCATCGGCTGAGTGGAGTCGGACCTGTTCAAAGCCACAGAAATCATATGCCGCCCCACGAGGATCGAGCTAAAGGAGAACATTTGAGACCGCCAAGCTATCAAAAATCCCCCAGCCGAACCCAACGCATCTACCGCACGGAATTCATCGAAAGATCCTGCGCCAAGAGAGCGCCACATGGTATCGTCCACACCTCGCAACTTCGTTTCTTGAATGAGAGCAACATCACAACACCATTCACAGAACCGCGAACCCAATGAGCGACGCTTGTCCAGATCCCCAAGGCCCCTAACATTCCATGAAAGAACCTTCATTAAAAACCTCCGCTTAATCCCCCAATACCACCAAGCCCCCAAAACCGTCATTAAAGACCCCCGCCATTTCCCCCAATATGACGAAGCCCCGCTGCATCCGCCACAGCCTCCCGCTGAGTCGCACAAGAGAGCCTCACCACGGGATCCTGCCTGGAAGAATTGCGACTCCGCTAGCTTTTCCCGAAACGTCCAATAGAAAGACCAGTCTCGTCGCAAATTACTGGCGAGCCCAATGGAAGCTGCGGAGAAAGCACCACCCAAGTCTGAAGAGGCCCGCAATGGGGTAACAGGAGAAGCCAAAGCCAAGGATGCCCCCCCCCCCCGCGTCCACATCAACCCGCACTTCCTCTATGTGGATCCGGGGCAAAGCCGTACCAGAGTCAGGCGAGAAAGCCCAGGTATTTGGATGAAAAACCCTCGGCCAAGATCCAAAATTGAAGGATCCGCCATCCAACACATGAGCAAGATCCGACGAAGGACCCGAAAAGCCAACAACCAAAGCAGGCGCCGACACCGCATGTCTAGAATGAAGAGCAGAGTCCACCTCGGACGCCCTAATCTCGAAGAATCCAGGAGTTGCAGGCGAAGGGCACAGGATACGAAGAGGCTCGCTGAAAGGACCAGCCACGTCATGCAAGTGGAGAGACGCTTCAGAATAATCAGCAAAACACGCCACCTGGCAGGCCGAAGGCGAAGCGACGCGCGCATGCCCCGAAGCCACAGGACCGGCCGTCAGCGCCACCCGGTCCGGCACCACCACCGGCGAAGGAACGATGATGGAGAGCTCCAGCTTAAAGCACCACCGCCCAATCTTTAGGGAGCCGAAGAAAGTCTTGCTTGGCGCATCACAGAGAAGAGACTTGTTGCACTCGAAAAGAACCCTAGTAATCTTCCAATCTGCCTCCGGTGCAAGCCTGTTGTCCACGACCGCCAAGATCTCCCCCCATCGACGGAAGGCCTTGGAAAGACAGGGGACATTCCTCAAAAGGAAAGGAACACCACGAATCGCCGCGACACAGACCTCAGTGGCTTGAGAGGCGCCATCCGCCACTCGAGTCACCCTCCAAACAACATCGTCAGTAGCCCCATTGCTCAGCAGCCTATCGCGTTACTCCGGAGAAATGCCACGCACACAGCAGCGAGAAGAGTCCAACAGAAAGAAGTCCCCATGGAATAGAGGACCCAGGAACACGGCAACATGCGAACTGACACCAGCCCAGTCGACATTTGACCGGCGAGCCACCCCGACAGCCTTCACGCGCCTGCCGACGTCAAACCCCCCCTTCCCACTCACCGCCTCGCCATGCGCCGCCTTCCCACGCACCGCAACGCCATCCGACACCCCAAGCCCACGCACCGCCTCGCCATGCAATACGTCCCCATGTACATTCGCACGAAACATGGCCTCCTCCAACGACGAAGCACCTCCCACTGTCGCCACCCCAACCGATACACGGCCAACAGCAACAGCGCGACCAGCAACAACAGCACGACCAGCACCAACAGCACCACCAGCCTCCATCTGAGCGCCCTCACCACCAGATACCACCCGAGCGTAAGAGCGAACATCCCTCCATGACGCAGGACCGGAACGAGAACCTGGGAAGTGCCGCATCTTTATCGAGGGTGGAACAACCCCAGAGTGCAGGGGTCGGCGACCATGAAGTAGCCAACAAGAATCCCGACGGTGACCCGGCTTCCCGCATGCAAAGCATCGAGGTGGAAGAGAGCAACAAGAAGCCAGATGACCCCTCACGCCACATCGAAAACAACGCTTACCAGGCTTCTTATGCGATACGAGCACCCAATCCCCCTCCGCGGTTCGCCCCTTCGAAGCACTTTCATCGCTTCGTGAGCCATCGGTGCCGTCAAGGAGCACCCCCTTCCCCTTCACCCATCCACAATCGATCTCTCTACGCTCGCACCTTCGAACTCCACTCTCGAACCTTCGCACTCCACTCTCGCGACTTCGCACTTCATCGGTTCTCCAAGTCGCAATAAACTTGTCAACAATAGAGCTAATAATTCTCAAATAAATGATATTCATACAAATATTAAAAAATGGTAAAGTCGTATCCCACTATAAGTAGGGTCAGCTACATGGATTTTTGCTCAAAACCATGTTGAAAGATTCGATTATTTTTTACGTTGATTTTCGACTATGTAACGTAACCCCCACAAGGGAGGGATTTGAACCCTGGCCTTTTGGGTGGTAGGCACACAGCACTACCAATAGCTTATTTAAGTGGGTGCATATTCATACAAATATGAAATAATATAAAACTCTATTCATATTATTTAATGACCAAAAATGTGAATCGTATTCACACTATCTTGGATAATTATATCCATGGTAATAACATTTATTATCATAATATTAATATCAAAATGTAAGAGTCCTAATCCAATTAAGACATAAGAGAAGACATTATTCCCATCCATCTCTACATATCTCTCTCCTCGTCCGATTTTGTTTGCTCTTCTTTAACTAATGTAGTACTCTTTCCATGCAATATCTCTCTCTCCTCGTCCGATTTTGTTTGCTCTTCTTTAACTAATGTAGTACTCTTTCCATGCAAGAAAGTCCAACGACTACTCTTCCCCTTCCACACTCTCATTTCACTTGTAACATATTTTGAACACCGCGTCCCTCTCTGTTCATTTACTATCAATCCTTATATATATATATATATAGATCGATAGATAGATAGATATCCCCCATAACTCTCTCCTAATTAATGCTTCACTGTGTCCTTCCATACACTACAACACCAACTTCGCTGAAAAATAAACAGGCTATATCATAATAATGCAGTGGCAGATAATAAGTGATGGAAAATTCAAAAACAAAAAGAACATCAGTGAATCCAATCCTTGGGAGTAATGTAGCCTTCCGTTTCCCTTCAATTGGAGGTAATCTTCTGTTAGGAACCTGTATCGACCAACCTGAGAATACTGGCTGCAACAGTCTAAGTAAATTCTTCTCTCCACACAGTGTATCAGAATAATCAGCCCATTAGATTGTGGCAAAACTAATAAGAGATAGGATAACCTAGCAATGCATAATATCATCAAAGTGTCCTCTAAGGACCATCACAGATTGTCCATCACTTCCAGTAGTGATGGCACAAGCAGCAAGAGTACAGCAGTGCTTGACCTAATCTGTTTCAAGGTGGCCAACCTTCCCATAGTACATATATCTAGTGTATCCTCGTTCTTTGATAGGTGTGTCACGACCGCAAACAGATCCTTAATATGTATTCTGGTCTCCTCATCTTAACAATGCAACAAGGGCAGTGGTCCGAACCATGAATGTCCAAGTCATAGTATTGTGCGAGTGACAGACGAGTTGGCTGACCATATGCATACCTCCTCAAGTATGGTAACATGGAGGTCATGATCAACTAGTCTTTAGAGATAGTAAAGAGTGAGTTAAGTCCAGTAATATACCATAATAGCCATATGCATGTGTTTTTCTTTCTGTTTTGGATACTTGCACCCTAGAATGCATGCATTATATTTCTCAACAGCAATTTCAGAATAAACAAATATTCATCTAAGGGATGCTCAGTCTGCTTTAAATTCATCATATCAAACTACAACACCATCATTCATGGTGTGGGGCTAAAGAAGCCCAATAATGACGAAGATGGGATGGCAAGAGGGAGAGGCTCTAATACCAAGTAGAAGAATATACTGCTTCTTATTGAGAGGTAGGACATTATGCCTCTCTTTTTTGAAACAAAAAAGGAAACAGCCCTAATGATGCCTGCCCCAAATATGTATGCTTGTTATGCATGTTCTTTATATATCAACATGAAAAAAACCGATATTTAACCTTGGATATTATATATTAAGCATATTATTCATGTATTTGTACCGATTTTGATTCTTATAAATAACGTGAACCAAAAATCAATACATTATACTGAACTGTGAATATTAGTATATTAAACTGGATATCTTCTTTTGTGTTGTATATTAAGCCATGATTCTTTGTAAATCAATCAGGAATTGTCTAAAATAATAATAATATTTGCATTTTCAGCACTAAATTTTTAGATCTGTTCTATATATGTATCAATTGTCATATAAGATATTATGTTTTTTTATTCTAATCAACATAAGTTGTACGATTATAATTGTGGAGATATTTATGTATTTCTATATTCTATGTGTGTCTCTTTCTTATTTTTATTTCTGTGTTTCCATCTTATGTAATTTACCCATAGGCCTCTCCGCTATATAAGAGAGCCTAGAGTTCTCAGAAATAAACAACTCTCTTATTTTTCTCCAACATGGTATCAGAGCGGCGGTCCTAGACCGGAGCTCTCGATCTCAAAACCCTAACCCTACCTTTAGCCTCTGCCTCGCGCGCCACCGCCCTGTACGCCTCCGCCCTGCGTGCCACCGCATCGCGCGCCTGCGCCTAGCAGCCTCATGCGCGTCTTCCAAGCCTGCAGCCTTGCGTGCATCTCTCCTCCTTGCGCGTGTCACCCCAGCACGTTGTCTGTGCGCGCATTCCTATTGTGTGGCAATCTCTAGAGCACGCATGTGAGCGTGCGACTGCTGTGAGCATGCTTCTCACGCCCCTTGCGTATCGGCTCCGTCATTTGGCTGATGGGTTGGCGTGCATGAGTCTACACTTGCACACAAACCCACATATGCCTGTGTAGACATATTCTTGGTGTCCAGAACCCGTAGTATTCTCCTTCCGGCAATATGTCTGAAAATATGGTTGATGTACCCGTCACTGGCGCATTAAGAGGTCCAGCGCCTATTGTAAAAATGGACGGGACGAATTATGAGCTCTGGGCTATGCAGCTCATGAGCCTGATGAAGTCAAATGGTAAGAAACATATTCTTGATCGTGACAAGCTCTAGGAGAGAAAGTTCCTTTCTCGATTGCATTTCCGAGGATGTGTTCTCCCTTGCGCATTTTGGCTTTATGGCATTTGTACACCACCTGACTCTTGATCATGACAAGCACTCCCCTAGAGCTATCACGTTTGTCTTTATAGGTTACTATTGTACCCCAAAAGAGGTGCTTCGACCCGTTAAATGGAAGTACTACGTCGGTATTGATGTCACCTCTTTTAACAACGTCACGTATGTCTCTCCTACATATGACAGGTTGAATCCATCTGACTCTTGAGAGGAGGTAAACGTGTCGTCTCCTCCTATGACACTACCACCTCCAGCCCCACCAACACCTCCACCACCCTTACTGCCTCCACCAGTTCCACGAGCACCAGCAGCTCATGTGGCTCCTCCTCCACCACCGCCACCTAGTACTGTAACATCCGAATCCACCGAATCCACACAAACCCGAACTCGACCCGATTAGGGTCCGTATAACTCAATAAAGTTATTGATCAGTGTAAATAATATAAATCGATCAATTGATCGTGAATCAAAAGTCGTTCGGACAAAATCGACCAAAAATCGATCACATTGTAATGCGTGTCCGAAAAAGCCGCGACGCAAATTCAGAAACCGCGAAATAAATTGAAACCACCTAAATGTCCGATGCGATGAAATAAGATCAACGGAATCGACCGCTCGTCGATCGGAGGTCGTTTGATATTTTAAAACCATAAAATTTAGCCATAAACCAAAACCGTATCTCGGAAATTTCGGAGATTCATCTTCAATCCGAAGTGTACAAATATTATAGTCATTTTGATCGTCATTCAGAGACGGTCAAAACGAGCTATTGTTTCTCGAAATCCGACACTCGAGGTGCGAATGCGGGTGACTTCGATTTTTTTTGAAATTAAGAAAGGAGAGAGATAAAGTTAAAAAAAAAACAACACAGCTGCACAGCAACAGCTGTTTGCTGTCATATTACTTTCCATGTGGCCAAAACCAACCACATGTCAAAACTTAGGCCCTTCTCTTAGTCTATATAAACCCACACTCCTTACGAAATCCCCAAAATTCCCCAATCATAAATCCACCGGTGTGGCTCCCAATTCCTCTCCAATAAACCCAGCCGTAGGAGAAATTTTCGGCCACTTCTAGTAGCTGGAGCTGCTCCAATCGACAGCAACCTGGTTGCTATCTCCGGTTGCAGCACAAGTGCTGCTCCTGTTCCTCCAAGAACTGCAGGTAGCCCTGTAGCAGCTGCTCCAAAGCAGCCACCTGCTGTCCCATTTGCTCTTGCTGCTACTGATCTTTCAGGAACTGCAGTTGCATGCAAGATCAAACCCAAAAGAGGTACAATCTTTACCTCCTTTTGCTGCCATCCATGCTCTTACACAAAATAAAGCCTTCTTTTGCTGCTCTCCTTGTATAATTTTTGTTGTTTAGATACAAATATGTAAACGTCTTAATTACAAATCTGAATATATTTTTAATCACATGCGTATTTTGCATGAGACGTGGTTAGGTTTTTGCATAACCATACTAAGTCTAGATAGTGTCTGGATAGTTGAAGAAATATTTTATGAGTATCTCTGGAAAAAAAAATTGCCATGCAGTCATGAGTAATGTGTAAAAACCACAGTAACGATCATATTTAAATGTCATCTGGTAATTCAAAAAAAAAATCTTGGACTAGTTATTCTTATTTTGTGACGTTCTGTAACTGGTTTTCACCGTTAATATCTAGAAATTTCATTTCAACATATATCTGAGAGTATAGTTTTCTGTTGAAAGAAAAAGCAATTGACCCATAATATATATATTGCACAACTTACCGTATTCAGATTTGAAACATAATTAAATGAGTATTTTATATCGACATGGAGGTCTACAAGCAAGACATAACATTTGATTTTTTTAAGCTTTAAAATAATGGGGTTTCCATGTTTGATGGAAGTCAAATTTGAGCTACGTACTGTGTGCTGGTATGTGTGCTAGTATGATTTCCAGAAGGGCAACCTGGTTACTATTTTAACCAATGATATTTAATTTTTGTTTAAATTATTAGTTCAGCATAGGGCTGGTACTCATTTTTATATAGATCATTAAATCGCACACAAGAAAAAGTCATTATCTTACAGTAAGTAATGGACAGAATTGCATAAGATAGTTTATTGCAATAGTTTTTTTGGCAAAAGTTAGTGGATGTGAATACATAAAATTGACAGGGTTTCTTATAGAAATGACAGAGAACATCTATTCGTGCTATAGAGGCTACATGGATCCATGGAATTAAATATCGTCAATAATTGACGGGAATATGATTTCACCATCTCGCTGATATTGACACCTCTATGCTTTTGATTCCTAGAATCTTACTCAACATAAGTGATATCTAGGTGAAATATAAATCTTTGTAAATTGTGGATAAATATTTTCTATTTCAACATATTTTGTTCCATATTTTTGTGAAGAATTGTTTCTAGTGCATGTCCGGTTCGTCTTGTCGCATAATAATTAAGTTGAGATATGTAGTTCTCTAGGTCTCATATATGACTAGATTGTAGTTATATATGTGATAATCCTATATATTACTTATGTGATAATCCTATAGATTACATAGTGACTCCTGGTATAAATGTATCCCTGCATGACTTGAAAAAAAAATCATGCATGAAAATTATTATCGATCACTTATATCTTAATGAAAATCCATTACCACATCCTACAGATGATATGAATAAAATAACCTAACCTAGATCTAGATCACTTACTCTAATATGATCTTATGATCAATAAATGAATTGTGAAGCATTGATATTGAGGTATTTCATACAAGTGACCTATAAGATTTAGATCAATAACCATACCACTAAATTATGAATTAAATATGAAAAGAAGAATTTCTACATTGAACCAAAATTTAGATCCAGATCCAATGAATATATGATGATCTCAAATTTTTGAAATAACAGACTATGATCACAAAGATCGATCATATTCATGAACTAATCCTTTAGACATATTCTATTGACAGTAGATCACTATTAACCGAATTATGGACAAAGGACCTATATCTGTACATCAACGACAACAGAGATTAAGAAAGGATGATGAATCAAGTTAGCATTGGTGAGTCAGTAGTGACTGTTAATTATGAGTGCCAGTCATGGTGACCTTTACACCTGACTGTGCGAGCGCGGTGACCCTCAGCTGGGCGGGAGATAGGAAGCCCAGTTAGGGCAGCGGCCGCTTTGTGCGCGGGTCTCGGATCTCAGTCTTTTCTCGGTTTTTTCGCGAGCGCTCGCAGTTTTTACGCCTCTCTGGGATCCACAGGTTTCTTTTAAAGACCGGTTCCGCTGACCCTTGTTCTTTAGGGTGCCTAGGCAGGAGGACCCTTGGTTTTAGTTTTTCGAGCTCGTTAGCCCGTACGGTCGGGCCGGTTTTTCTTTTAGAGCGACTTTTCTAGAGAGTCTCTATCACCCGTCTCAGTGGCGTAGTTTTGGAGTAGACCTATCCCTCTATTGGACCGCCTTCCAATTAGAGGGCGAGACGGAAGAGCCTTTTGTAGGCTTCCTCACCGCTTGAGTTTTATTTATTTTTCGCCAGCAGACTTGGCGATGCTACATCCGAATCATCCATGTATACATCTAAATCCTCTATGGCTACATCTGAATCAGTTACATTTGAATTTGGAAAAGTTACATTTGGGATTGGATTGAGTCACAATTGAGTTTGGCTAAAGTTGAATTACAGTTGGATTGGTTACATGGAAGCTTGGTTACAGTTGAGTTGGGTTCCGTTGAACTAGTTACTTTTCTGCCAACAATTCCTGACAAAGAGAAAAGACCATATCATGAAAATAATCCTTATCAGACTACAAGCTACTACCACAGTTGTTTGAAATAGCTAGTGGACGTGTTGGGAACTTAGTTAGGATGCATTTTACTCCACCGCATGCCTACGGAGGCACCCCAACCCTAAGGCTTCCTTACTACCTTAGAGTCATAGTGTGAGGTCTTACCCAGACCAAGACCACAGACTATCCACTAAGCTTGAGAAAATCAACAAGAAAAGAATCAAAACCCCGGATCCATCATATACCCTTACTATGATCAATCCACAAGATTATTAATCATCATTATAAGTATTTAATAGAGATAATGATCATATCAGAGTCTCATCATTCACATTCTCAAATAGAAAGGCAATGACTTAAATATGGACCATATGATATTTGTATATCAATGATTAATGTGGGTAATTAGTGTAGGATGAGTAGAATGGAGTTTTACATACCAAACAACTTGAAAGCATGTTTCATTGCAAGTAGCTTTAAAATTTTAATTGTCAAGGCCAAATTACTTGCTTTCTTTTGGAACCATTAAATTCCTGTTAATTTTAATAAATTAGATGTACTCAACGTTTGTTGATGTTCTTTTCTCCCTATTCCATGGATTGCAGGCAAAATACCTTACACGAGTCTCGGAGCATGATTTCAGAAGCTCTCAGATTTTATAAAGCAGTAGGGTTCATAAGATCAACTTCAGATCATTTATTATTTGTTCCGAGGATTCGAAGAGGTACGGTTGCTATACTAGTCTGTGTTGATAATATCATTATTACAGGGGATGATATGTAGAGTATTTGTGCAGCTAAAGATTTCCTTGATCAGCAATTTGTAACCAAGGACCTTACCAATTTACATCACTTCCTTGGACTTGAGTTTGCCATGAACCAACGGGGTCTTGTTATGACCCAAAGGAAGTATATTACAGATCTTCTCTCTGAGACAGATATGGTAGGTTGTAGGCATGCCGCTACTCTCATGGACCCGAGCAATGAAGTTATATGATGATTATATAGGAGGTAGACAAGAGGAGGTACATGGAGATCGTTTGGAAGCTCCTATATGTGACTATCACTAGGTCAGACATATCTTTTATAGAGAGCAGAGTTAACCAGTTCATGGAGCAATCTAGACATGCATATATGGATGCAGTTCATACGATTCTAAGGTATATGCAGACTTCTCCTGATACTAGACTTTTATTTAGCAAAGTAACATACTTACCGTTACAGCATGCGCAGATGCAGATTATCAGGATGTCCTAAGGACCAAGAGGTCTACCTTAGGTTTTAAATTGTTCATAGGGAGCTCGTTGGTGTCATGGAAGATCAAGAAGCAGATAGCGATCGTCAGATCTAGTGTAGAGTCGGAGTATAGAGCCATGGCACAGGGAAGTACCGAGATGTTCATACGATTCTAAGGTATATGCAGACTTCTCCTGATACTAGTCTTTTATTTAGCAAAGTAACATACTTACCGTTACAGCATGCGCAGATGCAGATTATCAGGATGTCCTAAGGACCAAGAGGTCTACCTTAGGTTTTAAATTGTTCATAGGGAGCTCGTTGGTGTCATGGAAGATCAAGAAGCAGATAGCGATCGTCAGATCTAGTGTAGAGTCGGAGTATAGAGCCATGGCACAGGGAAGTACCGAGATGTTGTGGGTAAGATGATTGACCTAGCTACTGGTGTATCTCTTCTCATGCACCTCAAAAGCAACAATCATGCCACTCTTCTCATTGCTAACAATCCTGACTTCAATGAGAAGATCAAGCATATCGAGGTCAACTATCTTTATCTCCACCTCCCACGTCAGCTCAGGGAACAAACAGCAAATCTGTTCACCAAGGCCCTTAGCCAAAGGATCATTCCAGAGATGTTCCAAGCTGAGCATAATTGATATTTATGCTTCATCTTGAGGATGAGAGTTGAGACATTATTTATCTTTCCGTATTTTATGTATTCTAATTTCTTTCCATCTCTATTATATAATTTTCCCAACAAGTTCTCCTCTTATATAAGATAACCCTAAGATCTCGTTATCAATCAATTCATTCTTTTTTCTCCACAATTAACATTTCCAACGTTCTCCTTTATTCTACTTTATGAACTCTACCCATAACCTCCTTAGTCAAGTGGCCTTTTGGGTGTTATTTAATATATAACATCACACCATGAATAAAAAAAGATAATTTTAATATTAAAATATAAGAACACCCAGTTATCCCATTCTACATGTCACAAGACAGCCTTCTAAATTGACAATGCAAGAGTTTGGACATTACATCTCCTTCTCAAGTGAAACTTCATCTTAGATCAATTACCTACGTTCCAATCCCAACTCTCTAGAGCCACCTTCACTGGTTCCGTTTGTTTATTCAGATAAGTCAAGTCCTTTCCTAGTTGTGTGCTACCTTCCTATTACATTATTTTCGATCGAATATCAATTCAAATAATTATAGAAAAGTAAAACAAAATTCATAAAATACAAAATAAAAAATATTTTTCTTTATTCCTTTTATAAAGTATTTATAATTATTATAACTGGATTACTAATCATGAAAATCAATTGCTATAATTACTATTTTTTACATCATTCAACATTAAAAATGTAAGCCAAATGTTGAGTGCTACTAACATAAGGATAAACACGAGGGGAAGAATACATAAGTATCAACTACCTGATCCAATCTGTATAAGGTGGATTGGATTGGATTGGATTTGAATATTTAATCGATTGGATGGATTGAGAAAAGTTCTAATCCATTAAGGTTGGGTTGGACATGGATTACGCTGAAATCTAATCCAATCTGATCCATGTGCACCCCTACTTGTAATGCAACCAAAAGTCGATACCATCCCCAAAACAAGGTCACCGCTGATACACCTCAATCCCTCTCAACGCTTTTAAGGAGAATCAAATCTCTCTGCGAGTGAGACCTTTAGCAAAGACCAACGAACATCTCATTTCAATGGCATCTCCACCAAATGACAACCCAATCTTCAAACCAATGCCAAACATAGCACTATGCACATTAGCATTACAAGTCGTGTAAACACCAATGAGAATCAAGCTGATCAGTGACTTGGTCTCCTCCTCATCCTTACATGCTTCCGTAAGTTGTTTTGATATGGGTTTTGACAACTAATCGATCATGCAAGCACATCAGTTGCCTTCTTCACCGCATGCACCCTTCCCAGAATCGGGCATCTCCATTAGCGATGACCAAAACCTCGACATTGAAAACACTGACTCGAGTCTCGGCATGAAACCACCTTAATACCTCTCCCACCACGTCTGAAGCACTGAGTCCCACTAAGAGCATTGCAATCAGCAGTAGAGAATCAACCGACCGCGAAAGAACCCAGTTTGGTCTTTGAGAGCACCTTCCCTTGCGTCCAAGCACCACTTTTTTTTTGAAAGTCTGCAGGTTAGGGGGTAGTACTCAGCGGTACCCTCCCCATCAAAATTTATGCCAAGCACCACTTGCCCCTCTCATCTCCCCCAAACAAATGAAAGATGCGGAATTTCATATGCATAATTATGTAATTAGGTAGGATATGTTTTTAGAACAAATCATGTGTACCTATTTATTATGTGTACAAGGATATATACGCATGTATGTGCATTCATATATGTGATTGAATTTGTATTCCGGGTCAAACTAGTTTGACTAAGCAGTTCTGCCAAGATGGGTTAACCCGGATTAGAGAGTATATGATGTTAACATCCCGTGGACTGAGTTGAATGATTCGAGCCAGTTTACCTCCCATGCCCCATTTCAGTTTGATATTCAGTTCTGTTTTGAAAGCATTGTTCCCAACCATGGTACCGGGATAAATGAACTTGCACATGCACCAAGATGGATTGCCATTTTTTTAGTGAATGATTCAGAATTATTTCACTGGAACAGTTAATATTAATCTGTGCAGGCTGGATAATGTGATAGAAATGAAGATCAGCAATGAGGTCAGATCAGTCCTCAATTAAAAAATTACAACTAGCTCAAACTGCAAGTGAATCCATAACCGGCAGGGTGGTGACAAATCATATTAGATTGAATACCTGTGTATCATGTTCAACACAATGAGCATTTGTCAAGAGCTTACCATCACCTATCATAAACGCACTACATAGCAAAAAAATGAATATAAGTATTACAACATTTGTATGAATATTAAAGAATGCAAAGATAAATTAGTAAAGTACAAACTTAATCTTATCATCAGGTTTGTCCATAACAGGGCTTGGAAAGAACATTTTAACTTGTCAAAATGCTAGTTTTAAAATGTTTAGTGCCCTTATATTTTGTACTAAGTTATGAGTAGCTAATCCTGTTGTGTGGCTAATTGTTTAAGCCAATAACATTACGGTCAGTTTCTCGTAATGTCTGAGTTATGAATATAGATATCAATCTGACGAAAATATTGCCGGAAAACTTGTTCCGCCCATCTTGGGCTGACAAGCCTGAAACCTATTCAATTGAGAGAAGAGAAGACCACAACCCCAATGAGCAAACCTCACCCTTAATTTCTTGCTTTCAGAAAATAACAGGATAGAGTATACCTCTATGCACTGGAAAGAAATGGATAACCATAAAGCATGGACCCAAGAACTGAGCGAGGAAAAAACCTCATCGAACAAACCCCTTTAATCTAAAAAAGAACATAAACTGCAGAGGAATCTGAAAGAAACGTTTTTCTTGAGTACAAATTACATTTATTTAGCAAGCATATATATCTTATGTTCAACGTCAAGATTTCTAAACAAGTGCCTCTAAGAGGCTGCCTATGCAGAATGCCAAATTAACAAGCAGACCTTCCAAGTTCCAACTCATCAAATTACTTAGCTAAAGTTCAACTATTAGCAATATTGAACCAACATGGGTGTCATATAACATCCGATAAATGTATTGCCATGGCATGTGGAATTCCAGATTTAATTGTGGGAAAAGTCTTTGTTGCTGTTGTGGTGTGCCATGTAGAATTCCAGATTTGGTTCAAACAAATTATAAAGATGGCTCCCATCATAATTTATGCTATGACTTAGCTATGCACGGCACATGGCTCCCACATTTCTGATGTAAACAGCAGTAACTTTATGTGTAACAAGCAATTTGCCCAGATCAATTTGAAAGAATAAGGTAACCCGAACCATTTGTGGAATATGGAGTCAGATTTTCTAAACCTGAATCTAAGTATATGTCAATTAGAAAAACAAGATGTAAGATTTTCTTGACTTAAAAGTTGAACCTTATGTATTCTAAATGTGAAAAACCAAAATGCTCGAATCTAGTTGACAAGTAGTTAGCCTCACCTCATTACATAGCTTCACCTGAACTCAATTATTAACAATTTAGGTTGCAAAGTTCATGAAACACAATCTAATATCCATCTTTTATTTAAAAGTTCAAGGATAAAGAAAATCGTCAAAAACATGAACATTAAATCCTATTGCATCAAGTCAAGCCAAACAGTGGACATATTAATATCTAAAAATGTTCTATTCAGTGATTACTTTAAATGTCAACTAACACAAGAAAAATCTAAGCATCAAGACATATTTGCCAGCCCTCGTGTACCTCCCAGTACTAGTAAACTGCCGCTGCTTCTGCCATGGAAGCGAGTAATCAGGCGCAGTATGTGTGCAGTAAACCTGAAAAGTACGGTGAATGGGAAAAATTAGCAAACACATCCATAGCAAGGTTACTACATAATTTACATTTACATCATTATTTTAAAGACAATCATACAGCACAGAAAATAGATCAATTCTTTCAAAAAGAAGAACTCCAGTAAAAGGAAATTGTGTTTGATCGCTATCTATTCTAAAACAAAGAAGTAAGAAGGAAAAGAAATTAAAGTTCAGTAGACTCCTGATCATTTATAGCACCAGCTCCCTACCACACCCTACACGTCATAGTAATCTTCAAATAATCATATCCCAGAAATTATTTCCTGATACTAGATATTATCTAGGTTCCTATAGGTAAAATAACCTGTCCATTTTTTAAGCTGTGCTGTTCTTTTGTAATGTTTCGGCAATGGCATGAAACATCACGCATAGTCCTCTTGTTTAGGATAGGTAATCTCGAAGATGGCTCTGCAAATTGCAATTAGGATTCTTAACAAGAGAACTAAGAGATGAACACCTATAGTTAAGGTCTGTTGGAGTATAAGTTGTATGCGTCGCTTATGTGGGAGATGGATAATGGATCTTTTAAGGATCCATTTACCTCATCCAAGTCTTTAATCCCACATCTACCAGTTGTAAGATGCGGAGACTCTATGAGGGCTATATAAGAAGCCCCTCACCCTTCTTATCCAGTGAAAAAAGCAATAGACTATCAGCCCTTTGAGGCGTTCTCCTGTGGTTTCATCCCGCTCCTTAGGGAGTAGGGTTACACGTTAAATCCCTTGTTCTTCCATGTTTTATATTTATTTCTCTGATACGCTTCCGCATTCCTATTTTCTAACATAGTATTAGAGCAGGTTCGATTCTCGAGGATTTGTTGTTGAAGATTATTTAATGTTCTTGATCGAGATTCGATTGCCAGTTATTTTTTCAAGATTATTTATCTATTATTCATGATCGGGTCACGTTCGAGAAGTTCTAGGGTTTTCCTTAAAACCCTAATTCTTCAGCATCATCAACACCGATCATCTCCATGTGCTATCTTCGACGCCCCACATCTTCAGGCGCCCCATCGCAACCTAGGGATTCAATCGTGAGCATCTCCAATCCACGTCACCATCTCCAGTCCTTGGCATCTCCAAGAACATGTTCCATGCATATAAGGTTTTCCGTAAACCTAGTTGTTCCAGAAGGTGAGAGATCCATGCTCGATCGTACTCCAGGCGTAGCATCGCATCACCAAACGATGATAGTTGTGATTGGCATCTCCAGTGCGCCACCTCCAGTTCACGCCACTCCAGCGGCACCGATTTCCTCACAGACGTGAAGCCACACCTCCTCACAGGCGGCAGCACCGCGCACCCACGCAACCCCAGTCGCATCTATCTCTCCTATGCGTGTGATCATTACGTGTTGCCCCAAGCGGCGTCACCATCTCTTCAAAGAAGAAGAAGATGCAAACAGAATGGGGCCTTTTTCTGGCACGTAGGGCTCCAGCCCTTGTTCAGATCTCACGCTCTATCTCTGCAGCACATGCGTTATGACGACTCCCGGAGCTGCTACCATCCGCGTGACCGATAACCCCTCTGCCTGATGATGATCTGGAGGCTTTGTCAAGTTCCGCAAGCCCGAGGATGCGTACGAGATCCAAGCGACAGTGCCTCTCCTGTGTGCCATCAGGTCTTCTACGGCTCCGTCGTCAGCGACACCTTGCTCATCCATCTCCTCGTCTCCTTCAACCTGACCATCGACACCTGGTCCTTCCATCAGTGATGGCATCGACCTGCAACATCAGTGGCGGCGCGAAGCAACCCAAAGTCGTGTGAGTGAAGAGGCGCCTCCTCCCAGGGCAGCATGGTTGCGAACCCTACTGGCAGCACACCACCAGGCCGCATCCCCTTCGGCTCCCTCCGCTCCCCTTGGTGTCAAGCGACGACACTCACTCAAGTGCAAGTGGCACAAGAAGAAACCTCAACAGGGGCATCGGTCATCTTTCGATGGGGGAACCCTAAATAAGGTTGAGTTCAAAATGGGCCCATGTTTAAAAAAAGGAAAAGGAAAAGAGGCCCAAAGGACCTGAGTCTGTCGAGTTTTAAAAAAACGGGAAGGGAGAAAGAGTCCAACAGTGGGCTACTACAAGGCGATGTGGGCCGAAAAAAAGGAGCAATGGCATGTTTAAAAAAATGTTGTTGGATGGTTGTAAAAAATGAAGAAAAAAAGGAGATAGCCAAAAAAAGGAGCGTATCAAAAACGTACGCGGAAAAAATTGCAAACAAATGATGAAACTTGAGTTGGCTATTAAAAAAGGAGATAATAGCCAAAAAGCCCTTAAAAAAACAAGAACGGTTAAGTGATTCATTGCTTTTTCCTTATTTGATTGTCTTCTCGCAGGAGGATCTTAGGGAGCTCTCGGTGGATGAGCTGGCCACACGCTCACTGGCTCACGAAATAATTGCGGCTGAAGATCAAAAGTGCATCACTGAATGGAGACAAAGGTCAAGAAATGCATGGCTCCGGGAGGGGGACGCAAGCACGGCTTTTTTCCATCGCATAGCTAGTGGGAGGCGTAGGTCAAATGCTATGAGATCGGTTATGATAAATGGAATACGCGTGGAAGGTGACAGACAAATGGGGAAGGCGATTGTGGATCACTTCAGAGACTTCTTGTCGATGAGGCTAACACAGCTTTGGAGGTGGACGAGGCTTGGGGCTCCCTCTTTGCCGACTTTTATGATTGAGGTTTTGATGCAGGTTGTCTCTTTGGAGGTGTTGAAATCTGCGGTTTGGAACCTCAGGGGTATAGAAGAACATGTCTCGGTTGCCCTCAGTAGAAACCTATCTTTCGCGTGACCTTGTCGGGAAAAAGTGAGTCAGAATTCCTCTTTGGAACGAGCCTGGCCAAAGGGGGCTCGTCCAGATCAGTGGGTATGGGCACCAGACAAGGAGGGTCTCCTCACTCTGCGAAGCGCATGGGAATGGACCGTAGATTTTTGACTCATATTTCTTCTAATAGTTTCCCCCGATTCGATCTGCTTTGCAAATAGCGTCCCTCGGGGACCGGCCTTGAAAAGGCTCGGATGGGGCTCCGGGCCCCGATGGCTTCCCTGTTGCTTTCTACAGGGATTTTTGGGACCTCGTTTGCGAGGAGGTTTTGGATGTCATCTCGGAATTTTCTGTGGGTAATGCTGGTTTTGAGAGAATAAATAAATCCCTCATCTTTCTGCTTCCAAAGAGTTCGACGACGGAACGCATTGAAGATTTCCGACCCATTGCATTATCAAACACCCTCCACTTGATTGTAGCGAAGGTGCTCGCTTTAAGGCTTAGCCGTGCTTTTGAGACTATTATATCTCCGCTCCAATCGGCCTTTGTCCCAGGCAGGCACATCTCGGACTGTCTAATCCTTGCCTCGGAAATCATTGCAGACTGGAAAAGGAGGGGTAAGGAAGGTGTTTTGTAGAAAGTGGACTTTGCAAAAGCCTATGATACTTTGGATTGGAAGTTTCTCTGGTCGGTTATGCGGAGAGGCTTCCCGGATCTATGGTTTCTTGGATGAAATGATGTGTTACGACGTCATTCTTTTCAGTCTTGGTAAACGGCCGCCCGGAGGGTGGTTTCTTCCAACCGCGTAGGGGCGTGCAACAAGGTTTCCCTCTGCCACCTCTGCTATTCGTCATTGTTGCGGATGTACTGGCGTGTGTTGTGTGCCGCGTGATTGATGGTGGCTTCTCGGCGGGCTACTCGCGAGATGAATCGAGGATCCCGCTGCTGCAGTACGCGGACGAAACTATTTTTTCATTGACGGGGGCGTTGAGGTAGCCTCGGGAATGTCCATGGCCTTAGATATATTCAGTGAACTCTTTGGGTTCTTCAAGAATGTGGATAAATCAAAGGTTGTCCCCTTCGGTTTGTCGGAGGTCGCGGCAATTGCTTGTGGTCAGGCATTAGGCTTGGAGTGCAGCTCCCTTCCGATCGACTACCTTGGGATACCTTTGACGGTGGGAAGAACAAATTTGAGGGATTGGTTACAGGTTGTCGAGAAGCTTGAAGCCAGGCTTGCGGGTTGGAAGTTGTAATGTCCCGGGCTTAGGTCCCCGATTCGTTAGCGGAGCATTACTGGCCCTGACAACCTCTTGGGATCGGGCCCATACGGGCCCGATTAACCACCCCTAAAATGCTTAAGCCGGGTTGCTCGGTAGTAAGCTCCTCGCTATTTATCCCACCCGGAACTTTTCGTATTCCACGGTATGGGACTATCTTTTTGGAGGTGTTACAACCTCCCCCACTTATATTCGCAACGTCCTCGTTGCGATATGGCCCATCACTTATTCCCAGTGACAGTGACGGCTGCACGCTCCGGGTAGCCATTTCCTCCAACCTCTTGTAGGGGTGGCTCCACCTCTCGGGTAGCCCTTTCCACTATCAGAGGGCGTTCGGCTCTGATACCATTTGTAACGTCCCGGGCTTAGGTCCCCGGTCCGTTAGCGGAGCATTACTGGCCCTGACAACCTCTTGGGATCGGGCCCATACGGACCCGATTAACCACCCCCAAAATGCTTAAGCCGGGTTGCTCGGTAGTAAGCTCCTCGCTATTTATCCCACCCGGAACTTTTCGTATTCCACGGTATGGGACTATCTTTTTGGAGGTGTTACAGAAGTCGGCCATCCTTTCCAAGGGGGGTGAATGGTTCTCTTAAAAGCGGTACTATCATCGATCCTCGTGTTTTTCTTGTCCACTCATCGCATGTCGAAGTGGATCCGTAGTCGTCTTGAGAAGTTAATGCGTAAGTTCTTATGGGGCAGGCACAGTGGTGAATCGGGCGGGATGCACCTTGTTGAGTGGGATGTGATCACGCTCCCTAAAAAGGCGGGGGGCCTGGGAATCCGGAGGCTGGACGAAATGAATGAGCCCCTGCTTTTGAAATGGGCGAGCAGAGTTTGGGGCCCTGGTGAAGATATTTGTTGCAGCCTTTTGCGTAAGATTTATGATGTGCTTGGTGCGTCGCCGCAGCCTGAGGTTTGTTTGAGGTCTCCCACGCCATTCTGGAAGGGGATGATGATGTCTTTTCCCGTCATCGCTCGTTGTTCAGGCCGGTGCTCGGCAACGGGGAATCCTTTGCTTTCTGGTCTTATGTTTGGACGGATGGGGGGCCCCTGAGTACGCGTTGCCCACGCCTTTTCGCTTTGGCTACTGATAAGAATGCGTCTGTTGCATCTTATTGGTCGGATGGTAATTGGTTCCCCACTTTCTCTACAAATTTTTCGGACCAACGCCTCGAGGAATTTCTACTGATGCTGGATTCTTTGAAGGATGTGGGAAGACCGTCTGCGAGAAGAAACCATTGGGTGTGGCGTAAGGGCACCTTCTCGGTCAAGATGGCTTTTGGGACGATATGCAGATCGCCCCCATCACGCTCGGACGATTTGCTTCGGGATTGCGCCTTCCTTTGGAGTCTGAGCCTCTCTGAGCGTATTGGATTTTTTCTATGGTTGTTCAGAAGGCAAAGACTGATGACGAGGGACCGCTGTGCTAGGCTTCTGGGCTCCATTTCTGATAGATGTCTCATGTGTGGGGCTGATCTGGCTTGGACGTGCATGACGGACCTGGCCTCTTTTTGCGGCTCCTTGGTGAGAAACAAGAATAGACCCTGGCGGGAGCTAATTAGACCTATTGCTATTATCTGGGCCCTGTGGCTGAGCAGAAATGCGCTTCTTTTTTCTGGGCAAATAAACTATAAGGAAATGTTTGGGTACACTCCGCAAGATTGCTGGGTGATTGGGACCTTTAATTGTAGCGTTTTGCTACTGTTTCTCTTTGTCTTTTTTTGTTATATTTAAATAAATTTTGGGGCAAACACCGCTGAGTGTCTCCCCCTTTTTTGGTTAAAAAAATTATTGTCTTCTCCCAACTTGTTGATGCCATTGATTTCCGACAAGTATGGAACAAAGGGGGTGTATTGTGTAAAGTCATAGGTCGGATTCAGATTCGGATGTCAGATTCCAAACCAATCAGTTTCCAAACTCTATAGATGATCAGATATTCATACTCGACGCTCAGATGACTTTTGACTCTTCACTTTCAGAGACGTGCATGTATGCAGTCTTTTCAGATGTGCATATGTTTGCCATCTTTTGTGTACTCCCCATCTTTTGTGTTTCGGCCAGGGTTTTCATGTGTTCCGTAGGGATTCCTAAGTAGAGATCCCATTCCCTATGCCATGTAGGCTAAGGTTTTCATGTGGTTTCATAGGGACTCCAGAGTAGAGTACCATTCTATGTCAGATGGAGAGATCCAGTTCTCCGATGAAGAGACTTATTCAGACTCCATTCTCCACTGATCGTGGACTGTGACGAGGATTGCACTCCACAACTCTTTTCAGTTCGACCCTTTCAGAGATGGAGCAGTTGTCCACATTGTTATGGCGAGCAAGAGTTCTCCGTGTAGAGACTCATATCAGTTGGTGACTCTGTGAGGGCTATATAAGAAGCTCTTCACCCTCTTTATCCGGTGAGAAAAGCAATAGACTATCAGCCCTTTGATGTGTTCTCTCGTGGTTTCATCCCGCTCCTTAGGGAGTAGGGTTCCACGTTAAATCCCTTGTTCTTCCATGTTTTACCTTTATTTCTTTGATAAGCTTCCACATTCCTATTTTCTAACAAGGTCTAATAGCATCCTTAAATAAAGTCAATAACAAGTGCCAAATAGGTGTTCTTAAATGTACTTAGTATAGCATAGCTTCGAACCAAAGTTGCATGGATATAGTGAAAATCTTAAATAAAGTGATAAAGTACAACAACCACAATATTAGAACTTTGATTGGCACGGTTCGAGAAAGTCATGATAATTGTCCCAATACTCTACAGGACAAGCGGCTTAATAGACGTGTTTGCACATTGATTCTTATCATGGAAGCATGTAGTACAGGTTCTTATATACTCACACACACCCAACTCTCACTTAATGTGGGGACTAAACACATGACCCATACAGCAGGTGGTGTATCTTCCCACAAAATCCTAATACCCAATTAAATCAACCCTTCACCATTCTCATTAGATGTGCCCAATGTTCTGTGAGGCATGCTATATGCAATCTCTAAACAAGTGCATATGTTGGAGGTGGGTGGATTGGTACAAGTTCTAATATTCCCAAGTTCCTTGTATCACAAAGGATGGAGAGCGAGAGGCAGAGGAAGGCACGGCTGTGCTGGCGAGTCCGCGAAGGTGAGAGGGAGTGGAAGAGGGCCACCAGCATCGAAGAGGAAGGAGCGGAGGCATCTAAACATGTAGAAGAAAGGATTGCGAAGGGTTGATCGTTCGTTTCCCATCACATGCACGACCAGTATTGCTATCGGTGTGCGACCTTTGGACATCGGGCTTCCATCTAATCGCAACCCCCGCGTTGCTTTGGTCGTTGGGTTATGGGTCATCGAAGGTCTTCTTGTCCAGCAAATCGGTTGCACTCTCGTCCGGTGAGCACTACATCACCTTTGGTACTTTTCATATGGAGCATACGCAAACACGCATGTATGCAGAGATGCTAAGCAAAAGTAAGTCTCTTTGTGATGCAAGAAATAATCAAATGTTGATCAGAACCTACTTCGATGGGGTCTTTGGTGTGGGTTCATTAGCTATGGCACAACATCAAAGGCTTGGGGGTGGCATTTCTGGAGATGTCGTCCTGTTAGATGAAAATATTTGTTGTGTGAGGGGGTTGTCATCGTAGGAGGTTGACTAGATGTTGCCTCAGTATCAGAGTCGAGTGTCCGTTGGAGATTGCCTCGGTTAACAGATGGAGAAACCTCAAGATCTTCTACTCGGGTAATGTAGGTGCTTGGTGAATCTTTTCCCTCTTGTACGGTGGATCCTTGAGATCTGCACCTCAGGAGTTTGGTTCCAAGAAGAAGATTCTTGCTAAGGGCCGATAGCCAGAATCTGATCCCCATGCAACCATTGTTGCCCTTGATAGAGCAGAATTGATTCCATCAGAGAAGATTTACTTGATGTTCGTTGGGTGGACGAGTTTCCTGTTGTTGGTGCAAATTATTCACCCTTCGTCATCGTCGATGTGTTCCCGAAGTTGTGGGTGGTGCCTCGTCGTCAGAGTAGCTGCCGAAGAAGATGGTGCAGACGGAGAATGTCGATCGACCAGCAGAGGATGGTCTGGAACCGATGGTAGAGATCGTGGAACCATTACTATTTGTAAAATCTACAGAGGATTATTCGAGAAAATTACGGATTTCAATTTTGAAAACATACCTAGTGGGGATGTTGCAGATCTCCTGGCGCCTAAAGGTATGTGACATCAAACTCTCCCACATCCTTAGCAGTTGTTTTCAGGGCTAGGTTTTCTTAGCATAATGGCTATGTCATTTTCTATAGGGTAAGCAGGTTCGAAAAGAATTGAATCCACTTCGTTTAACTTCGGAGTTGCAGCAACCTTTAATCAGCTCGGCTCTATGTTCTGGATCCGGGTTACAATCTCATCTTATTTCGACTCTCATAATCGATTCTAGGTTTCAACCACATCTCTCTTTTGATCCTTTACTCCTTAGAAGGGCCGAACCCTCCTCCCTAGACCCAAATAGGAACTTGCAACAAATGGCATTGAGCATTCGAGTGGGCTGGAAGCCTGAATCCTTTTAGGTGTTCATCTTACCTTAAGGTATTTTTGCATTGCATACACGATGTCCATGAAACCGAGGAAAGGAGTATCAAATTTGGCATGTTCCTTGCAAATGCTTTACATCAGAATCAATCGTATTTTTTATTTTTGGATTTTTGTCCCTCCACGTGTCAGGGGCCTGGGTAACCCAAAGAAGCGAAGGTCAATCACAACTCTTCTGCAAGATTGAGATGTGGTGTTGCCTTGCTATAAGAAACAAAGCGTGCCTCCTATAAAGATTTTGTTCGGAGATCATTGGGGGCAGGAAAGTTTGCAGACATTAGAACAATTGATGCAAATGGCAGTAAAGGGGAATCGCCATAGCTTGGAAGAACTCCCTTTTTTTGTTTGTCAATAAGCTAAAGGGAAATCATGTTCAGATGGTCATTCTCCAGAAGATCCAGTCTGACTAACTTCTGGTTACTCTCTTGAAACTAAAAAGCACACTTATATGCAGCTCAAGAACTAAAAGGACATGTCATTGTCGAACACTTCAGGGTCTGCCATTGTCGAACACTTCAGGGGCGTCATGTCGTCCCGCTCCGCGAGCTCTTGGAAGTGGTTGGGGCTGGGGGTGCCAAAGGTTTCCGAGGAGAAATGTGCTATGCTTATTAGGCCGATTTCGTTGCTGGAGACTAAAGAGGCTGTGTGGGAGCTCAATCTTGACGGGTCCCCGGGGCCTGATGGTTTCTCTGTGGCTTTCTTTCGGGACTTCTGGGAATTGGTGGGCGAAGAAGTTTTGGAGGTTGTTGCGGAATTTTGCGAGGGAAATGCGGGTTTTGGTAGGCTTAATAGGGCCTTATTGCTTTTGATTCTAAAGAGGGTTGCGGCGGAGGATATTGGTGACTTTCGTCACATTTCTATTTCAAACGTAATCTATTTAATTGTGGCTAAGGTCTTGGCAAGGAGGCTTTCTAGAGTGCTGGACTCGTTGGTTTCCCCCGTTCAGGCGGCCTTCATTAGGGGGAGACAAATTTCTGATTGTATTGTCGTTGCTTCGGAGTTGGTGGCGGATTGGACCTCGTCGGGGAGGCAGGGGGTCTTATGGAAAGTTGATTTTGCCAAAGCATATGATATCATTGATTGGGCCTTCCTTTGGTTGGTCCTCAGAAGGTGTGGAATCCCGGATCGATGGATTTCTTGGATGCGCCGCTGCGTGACTACAGTTTCCTTCTCGGCTTTGCTCAATGGAGGTTTGGAGGGGGCGAATTCAGCCGAGAAGGGGCCTCCGTCAGGGTTGCCCGCTGGCCCCCCTTCTCTTGGTGCTTGCTGCGGATGTTTTGGCTCGTATGCTTAACAGGGTTGTTGCTGCGGGCCTCTTCAAGAGCTTCTCCAAGGGTGGCATTTCAGTGCCACTATTACAGTTTGCGGATGACACCTTGTGCTTCATTGAAGGTGGTGCTAGTGAGGTCGTTGCCATGAAGGTGACTCTTGAGCTCTTTAGTGAGGTTTCGGGGCTCCTCATAAATGGGGCCAAGTCAAAGGTTGTTCCTTTTGGCTTATCCGAGGCTTTGGCGCTGGATTGTGCGAGGACTTTGGGTTCTGTTCCGGGGGGTTTGCCGCTTGACTACCTGGGCATTCCCTTGGTGGTTGGGAGGCCCAGACTTAGGGACTGGAGTGGGGTTGTTGAGAAGGTCGAGGCGAGACTGGCGGGTTGGCGCGTGGCGCTCCTCTCGAAGGGCGGAAGGCTGGTTCTTCTGCATTCGGTTCTTGCTGCCATCCCGGTGCACTTTTTGTCTATTCGACGTTTGCCTGCGGGGGTTTGCCGGAGACTTGAGTCTTGCTTCAAAAGGTTTTTGTGGGGGAAGTCGAGTGTGGAAGGGAGGGGGATTCACCTGGTCGCTTGGGAGGAGGTGGCGAGGGGGAAGCAGGAAGGGGGCTTGGGGGTGCGGCGCCTCAAGTTGGTCAATGATGCTTTCTTTCTTAAATAGGAAAGCAGGGTTTGGGGAAGGGGTGGAAATTTCTTTGTTGATGTTTTGAGGGAGCTTCATGGGGAGGAGTGGGCTGGGGAGGGCAGGTTGGGTGTGGTACGTGCGTGGTCTCCTTTCTGGCGTGGTGTCCAGGAGGTCTTCTTGAGGAATAGGGCGAGATTTAAGCCTGTCCTGGGGGACGGCCGTGCCTTCTTATTTTGGAAGGACTGCTGGTTGGGGGGGATCCCTTATTTATCCACTTCCCGCGGCTCTTTGCGCTGACAGAAAACAAAGATGCTTCTGTGGCTAGCTGCTGGGAGAATGCTTATTGGTGCCCTCGCTTTGAGGGAAACTTCTCGGATCAAAGATTGTTGGACTTTCTTGCTCTGTTGGACGCCCTTGCTGATGCAGTTACGCCTTCCGTGGGCTAGGATCATTGGGTTTGGAGGGATGGGGGCTTCTCGACTCGAAAGGCCTATGCTGGGCTACTTGAGCTTCTGCCTGCTCGCTCCGAGTCCCTGGTGAGAGACCGTTCTTTATTCTGAAGGTTGGGCCTGCCCTTGCGCATTGTTTTCTTCTTATGGTTGGTCCGCAGAAAGAGACTTCTGACGCGTGATCGCTGCTCAAGGATGATGCTTTCGGTGTCCAATCTCTGCGTGCTGTGTGATTCGAATGAGGAAACCATTGATCATATCCTCTTCAACTGCCCTTTGGTTCGAGGGCTTTGGGAAGACCCAGTTGTGGATTGGGTGCGTGCTTGTGATGTGGAGACCTTCTGTGATTCTCTCTTCGTGAACAGGCATTTGGATAGGAGACGGCTCTTGACACCGGTGGCTAGATTATGGTCGATATGGCTTAGTCGTAACGAGGCCATCTTCTCGGCGCAACGCTTCTACAAGGAGAACGTGCTATATCGCGCGACTGGGTTGGTTGACGACTGGAGTACTAGTTGATTGCTTGCTATCTTTTTTTGTTTTTTTTTGAGTGCCCAGAACTGGACGCTTCTCGCTTCTTCTTCTGAGTCACTCGTCTTTCTGTTTGTACCTTTGGCGCTCCTTCCTCTTAATATATTGGGGTGAACACCACGAAGTGTATCCCCCTCGTTTCTTGGCTTCAAAAAAAGAACTAAAAGGACATTCACTGGATGAATACGTAAAGCTAACTGAATGATGTCGTGATCATTGATAGGTGAGTGTCTCCATTCCTCAGAATGGTGTATCCAAGTGGAGCAGTCAATAAGGAAGAAAACCGGTTCTCATTGCCATAGATATGTCGTGATGCGTGGAATCCACAAACTATTCAGAGTATCAAATAAAGCACAGCATGTAAGATATTTTGGAGATATACCTGAAGGGTCAACTAAGGTTGCAATATCATGTTTATATATTTTTTTTAAGTCTAGAAAATGAGACAACGCACGAAGGAGTCTGTCCCATAAGTATATAGATACATGTTATAATGTGCTACAAAAACCAAGACTCTAGGAAAGTTAGAGTGGGAAAAAATGTTCTCAACATAGAAATGCTCTGCACAACATCCTCCTTAAATGCCAGCCACAGCACCCAAAGAACCGTTAATGGCATGAACAGCAAATTGGTGGGTATGAATCCCGTCTTAACCAAAGATTCCCCAAGATCTCAATATATGATAATTCCACCCAGGATAATCCACCTCCACACAGATTATACGTTGTCATTTCCCAAAAAAGTCTCGCTCACCTTTATTTCATTAGTAAACTCATGCGTTGTAGCAACCAAAGGATGACCTTAATCGGCAAAGGAATCCATATCTCCCATATGAATCCGCAATCATGTATTAGCTAAGAGTGTGTATTGGTAGAGCAACCAGAGCTCAATCGGCTCGCTTCACAGAAAAATCACATCCCCGCCACATGCGATGATCTTGGTCCAAACCAGGGCCGTCAAAAGATTCCAGCACCTCACTGACTTCCATGAACTCGAGAAGTCTCTGCTCTGAAAATGCAGAATGGAAACTCGATGTCCAAGCACCATCCACCCATGCTTTTGAAACTAGCATGACATAGTGAAATACTAGATGCAGGAAGCGCTCCAAAAAGACCCCTATGTCAGGCCCCTATTACATAACCATTCGCATATGCAATTTGCAATGATTTTGCAAACTAGTTGTCCTTCATTGACAAGTTTGAGACTTCAGAAAGGGCTATGGATTAGGATGGTAGGCAACCATTTCTGCGAAAAAAATATTTATAGAGATATCGGATTCGGAATGATGCAATCAGAAAGAAAGTTGGTGTAGCTCCGATCGAGGATAAGATGCGAGAAAACCGCTTAAGATGGTTTGGTCATTTGCAAAGAAGGTCAACCGATGCACCGGTTAGGAGATGCGAGTGGTGGGATGTTTGAGCCGGCTAAGGGAGGGCGAGGACGGCCCAAGAAGTGTTGGAAAGAGACTATACGAAGGGATCTTAGTTTTTTGGATATAAGTCCGAGATTGACCCAAGATAGATCTGAATGGAGGCGAAGAATCCATGTAGCCGACCCTACTTAATTGTGGGAAAAGGCTTTGTTGTTGTTGTAGTATAAACACACTCCTTCAAGATCGTAAATGCAAGTGGAAAACCAAGCCACTATAAAGGTTAAGATCATGCTTTGGTTGATGAGAAGGGAGGGGCTTGTTACCAACATAGAAAAAGGCGTACACCTGTCACAAAAACTACTCGCCATTTGTGTCGGATTGATGATGAGGACGTTAAACACTTATTTTTTATTGCTTGTTATAAAAGAGGTTCGGTAATGACTTAGCATATCATGTCATGCTTGTACATCAAAGGCAACTTTTTGAAAATCCTCCGGAAAGGACAGAAGAAAAAAAAAAGGGCATCAGGAGTGATTCCCCCTCTTTTCTTGCATCAAAAAAAAGGGCAGAAGAAGTGGGAACGATGATGTCTTCCACCAAAGGCATGACCAACCTAGACCACTTAGAGTGGTCTAGACAACTCGGCTATCAGGAGTGATTTTACTTTTTAGGTTTATAGAACCCACTTAATGGTCTAGTGGTAGTACAGTGTGTCTACCACACAAAAGACCAGGGTTCAAATCCCACTCTTGCAGTGGTTGCGTTAGGTAGTCGACGGCCAGCGTAAAAAATAGTCGAATCTTTCAACATGGATTTGAGCAAGAATCCATGTAGCTGACCCTACTTGTAGTGGGAGAAGGCTTAGTACATTTTTTAGCCGACCCTACTTAATTGTGGGAAAAGGCTTTGTTGTTGTTGTTGTTGTTGTAGAACCTATGTGGAAAATGTACTGAACTCAATCTCACATTAACAGAGATCTACAGAAGTGGGCATGTAACAACCTGTATTGATGTAGAAGTATTGGTCTAGTCTTTGTTGAAATTTAGTGAAATTTCTGGATGTTCATTAATCTCTATTTTTGCAGAAAAAGGAGGGTGGGATGTCAAGAAGATGGCTACCCAGGAACTTATCATTAATATCTGATGATCATCCTTTGGCTTTTAAAGAACATGATAGCCATTTTAGTACAACTAATTTCTGAAGGAAAAATAGAAAAGGATGAAATAACGTACAATGCAAACTTCAACATATCAATGATAAAGTGCAAATAAGCATGGCTCATACCTTAACAACTGCATTAAGAAAAGAATCATCTTGAAGAACTCTGGAGTCATAAACCTGATGAAAAAAACCCACTTACTTTATGTCAGTGGAAAGACAAGCTTTTAGGTTTGCTTTTATTTAGAACAATATTTTGGGATGATCTTGTCAAACATACAATTGAAATAAATTTGGTAGAATTAGTGAACAGTGAGCTTGCACAAGTATCTGCACCCTCCATTGCATCTCCCTATTGTATTTATAAAAGAAACCGTTTAAGGCTATATTGATTTACTAAGAATATTATGGAGACCATGGCATTAACTTAGTCTAGTTTTGAGCCTCAAAAAAAACTTAGTCTAGTTTTGAAGGGGTTTTATGTTACAAATCCAAAAAGAGATTATTTGAGTTCCACTTTTTTATTATATCTTTTTTCTTGTTAATTAACTCATCGCTGAGTCGGTCCCAAGTCCGGGTAAATTGAAAAGGGTTGCGTTAGGTAGTCGACAGCCAACGTAAAATAGTCGGAGACAAAATTCTAAACATTGTTGTAAAAGTCGGTCAACTAGTCGAGTCAGGGGGTACCGACTAAACTAGGACTAGTCGATCAACCTGATGACTCGGTCGAGTTTTACATAAAGATTTATTATTTATATTTTATTAATTTTTTACTTTTTTTAAAAGCAAAGTCATTCTAATATGTGTAATGTTATATTTAAAGTCAATTACTTCCTCTGTATCGTTTTGATAGTATAGAAAACGTGCAAATCAATGCAAATATATAAGAATATATATAAAAAAATATTTATATATTTAATTTAAAAAATTTAAAACCCACTAATGATCGACTAAATCTGATTAGTCGTTGGATTGCCGATTAATCCTTAGTCAGTGACCCTGTCGATTGAATACCAACTACCGATTTTTGCAACCTTGTTTCTAAATAGTATTTAAAAATGAGATTTTTCTCTTGCAGAACCTATAAACTTTGCCAATTACCTCCATGACCTTTGAAACAACATAATTAATCTCTCGACCTCGTAAACTTGCTAACCCTTACCCCATGAACCCTAAGGCTCCGTTTGGTTGTAGGGTTGGACAGGGTTGGGTTGGGTTGGGGTACCCCTGTGAATAGTAAACTGTAAGGAGGATTGGGAGGGTTGGAAGGAAGGGTACCCCGGGTTGAGCCAACCCAACCCTGCAACCAAACGGAGCCTAAGGTTAACTCTCATCCATTGGACTGTTAAAACTAACCAGATTCCATTAATTTCTTATATATAATACCCTTTTATTTTGCAAAAATTACAATAACTGTCATTATCCCTTTCTCAACCCTCCTCCTCACCTCTCTTTCCCTACCTAGAATCTCCTCTCACCTCTGCCTCTTCCTCTCCTCTGGTCAACCCTCCACTGCCTCCTCTACCCCCTCTCCCCTGCCTCTGGGGGCATATGCATAACCAGTTCCAGACATATCCAGATCCACCCTCGTTTACAGTGCCATCCCCTCCGGCACCAGCATGTCCACCACCATTATTGGAGCCTGAACCACCAGCGTAAGAATATCCGGCTTTGGGAGAAGAAGCGTAGCCATTTCCGTTATTGTTGCCGATTCCACTGCCATATCCGTACGGGGATCCACCCCTCCTTCCAACCAAGCCAGATCCACTTCCGTAGCCACCACCATCTCCACTAGCCGAGGTTTCGTTCCCAACCGCATAGCATGCACCGTTACCCGATCCGCCACCAGAACTGGAGGCAACGCCCTTTGTCCCATTAGCGTAAGCCTGACCTCATCCACTACCTCCACCGCTTCCTGAGGCATAGCTCGAGTTGCCTCCGGAAGCAGAAGCACCTCCAGAACCATATTCACGCACGGAGGGAGGCATTGGAGGTGTTGTGCATTTCACACAAGGGCGGGGATCCTTCGCACATTGGTGGCGGAGGTGCGACGTTGAGCAGCTGCACAGAGGTATACCTTTTGCTGCGGTAGTGACCTGGTGTGGAGGGATTTTTTAAAAAAATCATTTTCACGATCGGAAGATATGATTTATCCATGAAAATGGAAAAAATGCGATTTGGTAGACGAATAGAGATGTGGTAAAGAGAGAGAAAATAAAGAAAGGAGGAAGAAGAAGAGGAATGGAGAAAGAAGAAGATGAAGAGGAAAAATGACATGAAGAGGTGGAAGATCCACCATTCAATGCACCTCAGGTTAGATTAACCCACGTAATTAACTAAAGTAATAGTAAAAGTAACAACAGGGTCTGTGGGGTAAGACGGAGCAAGTTTACGGGGTCGAGGAGGAATTAGGTTGTTTCAAAGATCGTGGAGGTAATTGATAAAGTTTATAGGGTATGTCGGGTATTAAATCTCTTTAAAAATACTATTTAGAAATTTGCCTCATGACAGTCAGATCATTTGCAAGGGTTCTCACATGAGGAATGCATGAGAGAGTAAATAAGTTAGCTCCACGGCATCGCTCCCTGGATGTAGTACAAAATTTGTCAGGGTTCGTGCATGATGGACACATGTAAGTAAAGAAGTTAGTCCAGAAGAGGTTGTAAAAGAAGTTGAAGATATGTAATTCAGTAGTTGGATCATTGGCACTTTGACAGGAAAATTGATGGAGAAAGTAGATACGATGAAAAGAATGAAGATTCAGATACTATATCTCCAAGAGATAAAATGGGTTAGAGAGAAAGCAAGGGAGATCAAGACGTTGGCTTTAAATTATGGTATTCAAGTAAAGAGAGGGGTAAAAATGGTGTTGGAGTGGTTATTTATAAGGATTTGAAGGATAGTGTGGTTGAGGTACAAAGATTTCAAGATCGTATTATTTTGTTAAAATTGGTGCTGGAAGAAGAAGTTATGAATATAATCTCAATTTATACGACGCAAGTTGGTTTACAGTGTTGAGATATTTGTATCTCTCAGTACTTCTTTTATATTTCATGTCTCTTTAGTCTACTCTATGTGATTTTCCCCGAGCGTTTTTCTCCTATATAAGAGAGCTCTAGGGCTACGGTTAATAAACAATTATATTCAACACCTTACCACATGGTATCAGAGCGACGGCCCTAGACCAAAGCATGTGCCCTAGCTATCCTACCCCATCAAAAACCCTAACGTGGTCGCACCCCGCCATCGTGACCTCCGAGCAGAGCAGCAATAGCATGTCGCCGAAGCAGTTGCCGCCTGAAGGCAGACCAACAACAACAGTCTCGATGTTGCCACCGCTGACGATAGTCTAGGGCTGCACCGCCTCCATCGCCAGCAACCCTAGTCGATCGCCTAATGTTCTTGCTCCTCGTTTGATGTCTTCCGAGGTCTGAAAATTGCTCTGGAACAGGTGATTTAATTCTTGTTCATTCTGATTTTTGGTTTCTAGGGTGTGATTTGATTATCTAAAATCACCCCAGTTACCCAGAGAGGACTCCAACGGATGGAAGAGGTTATGGTATGAGTCTACACCCACAACTGTCTTCTTGTATGCTTGTGTAGACGCAGTCATTCTTGTCTACAACCCAAGTCTTTGTCACTATTGTTATAATGTCATATCATAGAGTCGACTCCAAAGCCGATGTCTCATCCATGGGTGTCTTCAAAAGTCCATCACCCATTGTCAAGATGGATGAATAAACTATGAACTATGGACTATGCAATTCACGAGCCTAATGCAGTGTAACAGCAACACGCAGGATAAGCCAAGCGACAAGACTGGGGTTAATGCCTCATGGGAGGTAGATGACGTGTATGCACATGTGTGTCTATATGGGTCTTTGTCAACAGAGATTGCCAATGATATTTGGAGTCAGCCTACTGCAAAGGCTATGTGGGATATTCTTGCCGCTACATACTCCCAGGCAAAAAACGAGTTGAAGATATTGTTATAAATATGAAGAATGCGGAAGCGATTGATAAACATAGCATAAAGAACGAGAAACATAAACATGGGAACACTATGATTTTACGTGGAACCCTACTCCGTGAGGAGCAGGATGAAACCACGGTAGAAGCCTTCAAAAGGGCGTGTTTTTCTATTGCTTTTCTCAATGAGTACAGGAGGTCTGGGGCTCCTTATATAGCCTCTCTAGAGCCTCCAAATCCCACCACTAGGCGGTGTGGGACTAAACACATGGATGGGGTAAATGGATCTTCTCCAGGATCCATTTACCCTGTTACAACTCAATGGGCGCACAACCAAATACTCTAACACTCCCCCTCAAGCTGGAGCATGCAATGCTCAGCTTGGCAAACAGAAAGAAACTCAACTCAACGCTACAAGACACTACGGACAATATCAACCCAACGCGCACATTGTTGCAGTCGAGGACGTTGCTTCTCATGCCGTGCAGGTGAGGAGGACGAACGGGCTGGAGTGTGAGTCTGCTGAATCTCCTCGTCGGAGAGCATGTGCTCTGAACTGCGCCTGTCAGAGTCACCGCAATTGAAATGAGCCTCCTCGTCGGAGTACTCTGGCCCGCCACAATAATGTGGACAACTGCTCCATCTCTGAAGAGGCCGAACTGAAAAGGTCGTGGTTGTGCAATCCTCGTCGGAGTCCACGGTTGGTAGAGAATGGAGCCTGAAGAGTCTCCTCGTCGGAGAACTGGGTCTCTCCCATCTGGCTTAGAGAATGGTGCACTGCTCTGGTGTACCTATGATACCACATGAAAACCCTTGCCAACATGGCATAGGGAATGGTCCTCTACTCTGGAGTCCCTATGGCTCACATGAAAACTCTGGCCTGACAACAAGAAGAATGATGGGGACCACGAACAAAAGATGGCAACATATGCTCATCTGAAAATGACCGCAATCATATGCGTGTCTGAAACTGGAGACTCTGAGATGTCTGATGTCGAGTCTAAAACTAGATCTGAACCGTAGAGTCTGGAATCTGAATGGCTTGTAATATGAAGTCTGGAGAATCTGGAAAAACTGGCATGTGACTCTACATTACTCCCCCTTTCTCCCATACTTGTCGGAAAATGAACATCGACTAAGTTGGGAGAAGACAACAATGATGGGGAAAACAACATGAGCATTCAAAACTTGCGGCTTTTGTTAATTTTTTTTAATAGTCGTCATGATGTTTTTTTTAACATAACCCATTCAACTTTTTATACGGCTTTTCTTGCATTTTTTTCTTTTGCGTACGGCTCTTCATTTTGTACGCGCCTTTTTTTTCAAGATAACATAGGCCATTATTTTGATAATGTAGGCCATTTTTTTAAATACACAGAGCCCAACCGACCAAACTGCAATACGCACCCCCCAAATCTTTTTTTAATATAGCACACAACCCGTCCCTTTTTTTCCAATCCCCCTTTTTTTTCATCGCAGCCCCCCTGGGCCTTTTTTTATACCATGGCCCACTAGACCCTTTCATAACATTTTTTTATAAGGACTGTGAGCCCTTCTTTAAAGCTTTAGGGTTCCCATCAACAGAACCCTCCTCCTGAAATAACACGCCTCTGTGTACCGCCGCCACGAGTAGGGCACCATCCAGATCTGGGGGCGTCGCTTGCGCGAGATAGAGGATTGCGAGATGGAGGAAAGGGACGGAGGGGCTTTAGCGCTGGAAAGGTTGTTGTGCGGCTCGTGCCGCCTGGAAGAGTCGCGCAGGAAAGGGCTTTAGATCTGGGGACCTCTGGAGAGGGAGCATTGCCATCGCACGCGCGAAGAGGGAGCTTCGCGCTGCATGGAGCACGACTGGAGGGGCTTGGAGCAGGGGTGATGCAGCGCCACTTCGAGTACCTGGGAGCCTTCATCGAACAGCGTTGTATGTGCTAGGGCGTTCTGCGCGCGAAGAGGAGGCTCCGCTAGGGCTGGAGGCGCGGCAGAGTTGCGCCGCCTTGGAGATCTGAGATCTTACGGGCGCGATATCGCCTGCGCCTGGAGGACTTCTTCGTCGGAGCAGAATCGTCGCCTTGTCGCTGAACAGGAGAGAAGCGTGCGGAGGGGATTCGTACCGCCAACCTGTGCGCGGAGGAAGCACGCTGAACAAGAGAGCGCCGCCTGGGATCGTGCAAGGGATCACCTGGGTGCACAATGTCATCTGGGCACATGCTAGGTCTCGCCTGATGGAATGGAGGGGCTGCGATCCCAGCCTGATGGAATGGGGCGGCGCCATGGAAGATATGCGTGAAGATTTGCGTTACAGAGAAGAGGATCGGGTCGTCGATGAAAACAAGGGTTTCAGAATGAAACCTTAAATCAAAACTTGAATCTCCCAGCAGATGTATTTAGGGTTTTGAATAACCCTAGCCCTTGATTTTGAACATGATCTCTCTCAAAAAAAATCTTTACGGATAAACAATGAGTCGAATCTCGAACAAATAAACAACACAAAAAAAAACTCCTCGAGAATCGAATCTTGCTCTGATACCATGTTATAAAATATGAAGAATGCGGAAGCGATTGATAAACATAGCATAAAGAACGAGATACATAAACATGGGAACACCATAATTTTACGTGGAACCCTACTCCGTGAGGAGCAGGATGAAACCACGGGAGAAGCCCTCAAAAGAGCGTGTTTTTCTATTGACTTTCTCAATGAGTACAGGAGGTCTGGGGCTCCTTATATAGCCTCTCCAGAGCCTCCAAATCCCACCACTAGGCGGTGTGAGACTAAACACATGGATGGGGTAAATGGATCTTCTCCAGGATCCATTTACCCTGTTACAACTCAATGGGCGCACAACCAAATACTCTAACAGATATTGCAACTCCAGCATGATATCTTCAGATCGAAGCAGAATGGTCGTCCTCTCCATATCATATACACTTCTCTAAGGGGCATGTTTAAGAAGCTTTATAGTTTCATTCCCTTGACTGCTACACCATAACAGCTCAAGGCATACAGAGATTCGGTGATGACCGGAATGTTTCTAGCTACTCTTGACCCCAAGTATGATGCTTCACAATCGCAGATTCTTACTGATGCTACCATACCTCATGTTACGAATGTATCCGAAGGCTCTTAATTATTATTCATTGTAACCCCATTAAGGGCACTTATATACTTTCTCTCTTTTTGGACTCTAGGGTTTTGCACTATATAAGAACCCCTAGACCTACGGAATAATACATGATATTTCATGAGTATCTGAGGGACGGTCCTAGACCGATGTCCTGACCTAACCCTCCCCTCACCAACAAGCTTCCACACGTGCAATTTTTTTCTCAAGCACCCCCCTTCCTTCCTTGTTACGACCCCCTCACGCATCATCTGCAAGTTTTCTCCCATCTAGGGTGTGCTCTCCCCGCACGTTGGAGGCCCGCTAGGGCCCTAAGCACGTAACCCCGCGCTATTGGCCTTCCTCAGCGCCGCCAGGCCTCCCTCTCTAGCCACCTTGCTACTCCGCTCGCCATCAAGGCCTGGCGCTGCTCTTCTCGCGCGCCACCACGGACCCTTCGCCCTCACCAGAGCCTTATTATGTTCTTCTCGCGAGCAGCCTTGCTGCTCCCTGCACCGCCAGGGCTCCCAGAACCACCAGGCCTCTTCCACCTCGTTGTCAGGATTGACTCGCGCGCCACCAAGGACACGCCCTACCCTTCTCGTTGTCAGGGACTCGTCCTGCCCTTCTCGCGCGCCACCGGGGAACCGCCCTGGCCTTCTGGTGCGATACCCCAATTCTCTTGGCATCAACAGGGCCTCAACCTGCTTCTCCGGTGCCGCCAGGGCCTAGAGCCCTTATTCTCTCCAACCAGTGCACCAGACATTCCTAATCATTATCTCTGATGACTGAGTAAGATTAGGGAAACTTCCTTAGTTATTCTTTCTTGAACCGTGCAACCACCATGGCATCTAACGAGCCCAAGCCCCTAAATCCGACTTCTATGATGGTGCAGGGCACGTCTGTGAAACTAAAGGGCTTTGAGAACTACATTCTATGGACTAGATCATTCAAGGTGTTTATTGGTGGTCAACGAAAGAATTATGTCCTCACAAAAGATCCTCCCAAGGAGACGGACAAGGACTATGATACGCAGTGCGTGGACAACTATCAGGTGATCACGTGGATGATTAATAGTGTTGATCCTAATATAGCTTCGAACCTTTTCTATAAGGAAATGGCAAAAGCAATGCGGGAGAGTCTTGAGAATACTTACTCCTAAAAGACGACCAAGTCCATGCTCTCAGATATCTACACACAGATTTGGTCTGCTAATCAAGGAGATACATCCTTGATTGAATACTACCGACTCCCCATAGGTTTGTTTAAAAAACTTATTTTTCAGTCCGTCTGTTGTGACAAACAAATAAGGGAATGTGCGGAGTAACAGGTGTATCGCTTCTTATCAGGTTTACAACCACGATACAAGCCGGTCAAGGATCAATTTCTGACTATTGCGGTTCTACCCACTCTTGAGACAATTTTTGGTTAACTACATGAACTTGAGTCTCGTACACCTCTTCTGTCCGCTGAGACTACTGCCCGCTTTGCTAGAGGACGATCCAACACCTAAGGGGGATGTGGACGTGACCTTGGCCGGGGATGTGACCGTGTGTCTGGACGAGGACGTGACTCGAGACGTAGTCGTGGGTGTGATCCTACTACTGCCCGCTTCCTAGCATGCACACATTATGGACGTCTAAATTATCAGTTAGAACGCTGCTAGGCAAAGTGTGGAATGCCTCCTAATGCCAACAGTGCCTATGAGACAGCCTCCTTTGATAGCTCTTACGATACCACAGCTACCTCTCATAAACAAGTTTCCAGTGGTAATCAGACCTCTTTTACTGCATTTGAGAATGCTCATCTTCGACAGCTACTGCAGAACTCCTCTAGTGACGTCAATGTATCTGCTTCTACTGCTATTATGGCCACTACATCATGTACAATTGACAACACCGCATCTATGTCTACTCCTGTGTGGATCATTGACTCGGGTGCATTAACTCATCTGACGGGAGAAGGTAGTCTTCTCACCTCCTCACGACCATCTTCCGTTGTGAAGACTATTCATGTTGCCAATGGAGCTCATTCCCCCATTACTGGTGTGGGTACAATGGAGTTTTCCTCAAAACTCCAACTTACTGGAGTTCACTGCACTCCGAACTTTCCTCTTAGTCTACTATCTTTTCACAAGCTGTGCACTGAGCTTAATTGTCAAGTTATTTTTTATGAGTTTTGTTGTTATTTTTAAGACATCCAGACGAGACAGTTTTTTGGTGGGGGATATGAGAGGAATGGTCTGTATTATCTTGGCATCCCCTCTAACTCTGGTTTTGCTGATGTTTCATCCATCTCCATTGATCCTCTTATATAGCATCTTCGTCTCGGTCATCTGTTTGTCAAAGCACTCTCTTTGATGTTCCATGAGCTCTCTACACTCAAGCCTTTTGAGTGCAAGGCATGTCAGTTCGGGAAACATCATCGAGCGTCGTTCCATGCTCGTACTGAGCCTCGTCATGAAATTCCTTTCTCTTTAATCCATTGTGATATTTGGGG
Organism: Ottelia alismoides; assembly: GCA_037367405.1. Classification (NCBI taxonomy): domain Eukaryota; kingdom Viridiplantae; phylum Streptophyta; class Magnoliopsida; order Alismatales; family Hydrocharitaceae; genus Ottelia; species Ottelia alismoides. Next base: position 58,287 of record JAZKJV010010900.1, read on the forward strand.
ACCTTGTCCGGTCCGTACTCTGGGTGGACATAAGTACTTTGTGGTTTTTGTAGATGATTATAGTAGGTCATCTTGGGTTTATCTATTAAAGGAACGTTCCGACATTAATAATATCATCAAAACTTTCTTTCATTATGTCAAGAATATTTTCTCCTTTGGTATCCAAATTTTCCGTTCTGATAATGCTTTGGTATTCACCCCACATGATCTAACAAACTTTTTTGTCTCTCAAGGTACCATACATCAAACTTCATGCCCTATACGTCCCAAAAAAAATGGGATAGCAGAGAGAAAACTCGGACATCTCCTAAATATTACCCGCTCGCTCCTCCCTCAGATGAAAGTGCCCAAAACCTACTGGGGTGATGTTGTTCTGACCACCGTCCATCTTATCAACGAAATTCCATCCCCAACCACTCCCTTCTTTCTCATTTACCCCACTAATTTCCTCTTCCTCTGCGGATTTTTGGTTGTGCCCTTTGTTCACAATTTTCACACTGCAGACAAACTTTCTCCTCATGCAATCAAATGCGTTTTTCTTGGCTACTCTAGTACTCAAAAAGGTTACAGGTGCTACGATCCCACTAACATCGCTATTATATCTCTGCAGATGTGATCTTTTTTTAACAGACAAGCTTCTTTCATTATTCTGTTCCAGAAATTCCTCTGGATGTTCCACCTCCACCCATTGTCTATAAGTGCAGACAAGTATCTTCACCACCAGATGTTCCTTTACATGTTTCTTTGTTGCAGGATAATATGCCTTCTACAAGTATCCCCTCCAAGGATGTCCCAGATGATCCTCAAGAGCTCCCAATTGCTCTACGAAGATTTAAGAGGCAATGTACTTATCATCTCATGTCTCTTTTCACTTCTACTGTTGGTATATCTTTCACTGACAAACGATATGTAGATTATCTCATAACTATTTCCATTCCGAGAGACCATCATAATGCTTTGCATGATTCAGGACGGCGACATACCATAAATTAAGAGATGGATGCTATTATTTCTAGAAGGACATGGGGCTTAGTGCAATGTCCTAAGGGGACTAGACCTGTGGCGTGCAAATGGGTCCTCACGACCAAGCAATCACCTGACGGATCCATTCACTGAATGAAAGCTCGGCTTGTGGCCTAAGGCTTTACACAAACGTAAGGCGTGGATTACTTCGAGACATTCTCACCAGTTACACGAATGGGATCAATACGTACTATCCTTTCTGTGGCAGCTATTAAGGCCTAGTCTATCTTTCAGTTAGATGTGAAAAATGCCTTCCTTTAAGGAGATCTTGATGAGGAGGTGTACATGATGCAGTACAGCCTCCGGGTTATGAAGTCAAGGGGGAGTGTGTGTGTCAACTTCGCAAGGCCATATACGACCTGAAGCAAAACCCAAGGGCGTGGTTCGACAGACTTACTATAGAAATAAGAACTCTTGGCTTTCAAAGAACAAAATCTGACTACTCTGTGTTTGTAAGAAGACGAACAACCGGCATTGTTATACTTGCAGTCTATGTGGATGATATGGTTGTCACAGGTGATGATTACAATGAGATAATAGAGACCAAGGACTTTCTTTAGGAGGTGTTTGTTGACAAGGACCTTGGTCCTCTACGCTACTTCTTGGCATAGAGGTACTACGCACTACAGAGGGACTTCATCTCTCGCAGAGGAACCACTGTTTAGACATCCTTACTGAAGCTAGGTTACTTGGATGCAAGCCCTCCGGTATTCCTACAAATCCAAAGAAACAATTCACTTCCTTTGATCCTGCCTTTGAAGATGTCACTCGATACAGAAGCTTGATTGGCAAACTTCTTTATCTTACTTTCACCAGACCGGATATTTCTTATGCCGTGAGAAGATCCAGCCAACACATGGAACAACCTTGTTACAGTCACTGACAATATGTTGTTCAAATTCTACGATACTTGAAGGAATCACCAGGGCGTGGCCTCTTTTATGGGGCAAATGGGCACTCCGATGTTATTACTGTTGACGCATATTTAGTTATTGTATCTTTTGCTATTTTATTTTCTTGTTATCCTCTTTATGTAATTTACCCATAGGCTACTCTCCTATATAAGAGAGCCTAGGGCTATGGAATAAACAACTCATTCACGTTTCCCAACATGGTATCAGAGCAACGGTCCTAGACCGGAGTTCTCGAAACCCTAACCCTAACCCGCCCCACCCGCCGGCCCTTTCTTCTCTCTCTCTCTCTTCTCTCGGCGCCGCCCTCCGATCTCCAGCGCGCATCTCCAAGCGCGCATCACCGATCTCCATCGCGCATCCTCCTGCGCTTGATCTGCGGCGCCTGATCTACCTCACTGCGGCGCTCCTCCAGCGCTGATCGATCCAGTGCTGATCGATCTCGCGCTGATCTGCATCTCGCGCTGATCAATCCTCCAGCGCTGATCGGTCTCCAGCGCTCCGATCTCCAGCGCTCCGATCGCCAGCGCATGCGCGCATAGCGCACATTCTCCGCGCCGATCCTCCAGCGCTGATCAGAACAATTTGCGTGCATTTCTAGCCCCAGAAGGAGACTCTCTCGCGCGCATACTCTGGATCTCAGCCCTGAACGAACACTTTGCGCGCAGCCCTGATCACGCACTTTGCGCGCAGCCTCCGCGCAACGTGCAGCATCCACGCCCTAAACTCTAGGGCTCGGATCGTGATACATATGGGGTTGGTTGCTTGACGTCTACACACGCAACCAATCCCGTTTATGTCATTGTAGACAAAGATTACTGTCTCTTGGTCAATCCAGTCTTCCAGTATGTCAGAAAGCAAGGCTGATATTCCATCTATGGGCGCGTTTCGTGGTCCAGCGCCAATCGTCAAGATGGATGGTACGAACTATGAACTGTGGGCAATGCAGTTCATGAGTATGATGAAGTCCACGGGCAAGAAGCATATTCTCACAGAGCCCGAGCCTGCAGAGAAGACTGGAGTTCATGCCTCATGGGAGGCTGACGACGCATATGCGAAGGTGTGGCTTTCTGGCACATTGGCTATTGAGATCGCCAATGACATTCTACATCAACCCACAGCCAAAGACATGTGGGATATCCTAGCAGCAACATATTCCCAGGCGAAGAATGAGACCAAGATTCTGCAACTTCAACATGATATATTCACAATTAAGCAGAATGGCCGCCCATTACATTCTCTCTACACATCTTTGAGAGGAATGTTTGAGAAGCTACATAGCTTCATGCCTCTTACCGCCACACCAGAGCAGCAGAAAACATACAGGAATGCGACGATGGCGGGTGTGTTTCTCGCTGCACTCGATCCAGAGTATGAGGCAGCACGTTCACAGATTTTGGCGGACTCGACTATTCCTCCCATGGAGGAAGCCTTTCACAGATTGAGCAGGATTACTGTACCTTCAGCAGCCACTAGTCAGAATCCATCAGCTATGGCAGCCAGCAGAGGCCGTGGTTCTCACTACCAGGGCCGTGGACGTGTTCCCCGTGGAAGGGGTGGTCGCACTAGACCAACATGCTCATATTGTCACAGAGTCGGCCATACTGAAGACACATGCTACTCCAAGCATGGATTTCCTGCATCTGCACGAGCTGCTGAGCAGATAGAGCCCCCATCCGCTTCCACGCTGGATCAACGATTTGATGATCTGGTTGCCCGTCTCAGAGGCATTATACCACCATCTGGCCTGGCACCGTCGACAGAGAATCATACTGATGTCGCTGCTTCTGCTTCTGCCTCTACGAGTACTTCAGGTAGTACACTTGCTCTTCATAGTAGTAGATCAGATACGTTGCCGTGGATCATGGACTCCGGCGCTACACATCACCTATGTGGCGACCAGAGTCTACTTACAGGATATACTCAGATCCCTCCAGGACGGACAGTAGTGATTGCCAATGGCACACACTCCCCTATCACGGGTCAGGGGGAGATTAGATTGACATCCTCGATGCAGCTCAAGAATGTTTTACATGCACCGCACTTTTCCATGAATCTGTTGTCGATTAGTCAGATTACGAAGGATCTCCATTGTCGAGCTATTTTTGATTCATCTTCTTTGATTTTTCAGGACATCCGTACGGGCAACGTGATTGGTCATGGCTATGAGCAAGGAGGCCTTTATCGTCTGAACCAGAACCCGTTTGCCGGAATCATAGCCTCTCCCGCAGAACAAGTATCTCCTCTCCTGTGGCATCTGCGCTTCGGTCATTTACCGCTTCAGAAGTTGCGTCTTGTCCTACCCTATAGTCTGTCTCACACAACTGTCCAGTGTGAGGCATGTCAGTTGGGAAAACATCACAGGTCGTCTTTTCCCAGTAGTCAAGGTCGGAGTAGTAACTCCAAGTTTGAGTTGTTTCATGTCGACGTCTGGGGTCCGAGTCGTGTTCCCGATCATCAGGGGCACAGGTTTTATATTGTATTTGTCGATGATTTTTCTAGAGCATCTTGGGTATTTCTAATGAAAAATAAGTCTGAAGCTGGAGATATTATTATTCACTTTCTAAATGAGATTCAGAATGTCTTTTCCACAACAGTCAAAATTATAAGAACTGACAATGCCTTAGAGTTGTGCACCAACAATCTAGCCAAATACTACTCCTCAAAAGGGATTGTTCACCAAACATCCTGTGCTCATACGTCTCAACAAAATGGGGTTGCAGAAAGAAAACACCGTCATCTTCTTGACGTTACAAGGTCCCTTCTCATTCAGAGTCATGTCCCGTATACATACTGGGGTGATGCAGTCCTTACTGCATGTTATCTTATAAATCGTATGCCCTCGTCTGTCTTGAATGAACAGGTTCCTTTCTCAATTATATATCCTGACAAGGCGCTGTTCACTCTTACCCCTCGTGTCTTTGGGTCTGTCGCTTTTGTCCATCAGTTGTCACCCGGTTCTGACAAGCTCTCTCCTAGGGCTGTCAAGTGTGTCTTTGTGGGGTACCCCAGAACCCAAAAGGGGTACAAGTGTTTTGACCCTGTGCGTCGGCGGTATATGATCAGTGCGGATGTTACATTCTTTGAATCCATTATGTATTTTTCAGAATCCGGGAACATGCAGCCACCACCATTATCTCCTGATACCGTATTCATGGCACCACCAACACCACAACCACCACCACCACTGCCGCCACAAACAATATCCCCGTTACCATTCCATTACACCCGGCGGCCGAATCAAGCTCATGGTCCTGACCAGTCAACTAGCCCGCATATGGTATGTACTGAAAATATTAATGTTGATGGATCTGACGACATTTCTCAGCAGGATGCCTTACAGGAGCATGGTAATACCACAGAGGATCTGGATGTTCCAATTGCTCTACGCAAGCCGAAGCGAAGTTGTGCCAAGTATCCATTATCAGCAGCAGTTTCGTTTGAGAGGCTATCTGGACCATTCAGGACGTTTGCATTAGCACTTTCAGCTACGGATATTCCACGGAACCACCATGAGGCTTTGCAGGATTCTCGGTGGCGGCTAGCAATGGAGGAAGAGATGGCGGCACTTCAGTCTAGAGGAACATGGAGCTTGGTTACTGTACCACCGGATGTCAACCCGGTGAGTTGTAAGTGGGTATTTACAGTGAAACATAATGCAGATGGCTCCATTGACAGGTACAAGGCCCGCCTAGTTGCAAGGGGATTCACACAGACATATGGAGTAGATTACCTTGACACGTTCTCCCCGGTGGCTCGTCATTCTACTCTGCGGATCCTCTTATCAGTTGCAGTTACTAGGGACTGGCCACTCTATCAACTGGATGTGAAGAATGCCTTTCTATATGGCGACCTGCAAGAGGAAGTCTACATGCAACAGCCACCAGGTTTTGCTGTTGAGGGGGAGTGTTCCAAGGTGTGCAGATTACATAAGGCTATCTATGGCCTTAAGCAGAGCCCCAGAGCATGGTTCCAGAAGCTGTCAGACCTCTTTGAGAAACAAAGATACAAACGTTCCAATGCTGATCATTCCTTGTTTACACAGAAGACGGCAAGAGGTATTATTGTAATCATGGTTTACGTTGACGATATCTTGATTACAGGTGATGATGACCAGGGCATTAAGCAGGCAAAGGAAAGGCTGGGGACCGAGTTTGTCACCAAGGACTTGGGAGTCCTTAGATATTTTCTGGGGCTGGAGTTTGCCAGAAATCCATATGGATTAGTCATGTCACAGAGGAAGTATGTCACAGATCTACTGAGTGAGACAGGTATGCTAGGGTGTCGACCTGCCACGACACCAATGGACCCTAGCATGAAGCTGTATGATGATGATACAGAGGAGGTTGACAGGAGAAGATACAGAGAGCTGGTAGGCAAATTGTTATATGTCACAATCACTAGGCCAGACATATTATTTGCAGTGAGCCGTGTGAGCCAGTTCATGGAGCAGCCACGTCAAGTGCATATGGATGCAGTACACATGATACTTAGATATCTCAAATCTTCTCCAGGTAAAGGTCTGCTATTCAAGAAAGGAAAGGGGATTTCTGTCTCAGCATGCGCAGATGCAGACTATGCAGGATGTCCTAAGGATAGGAAGTCAACCTCAGGGTATGCGGTCTATGTTGGAGATGCCCTAGTCTCATGGAGAAGCAAGAAGCAAACTGTGGTAGCTAGATCCAGTGCTGAATCCGAATATAGGGCTATGGCCCAGGCTGCTACAGAGATGATGTGGGTGAAAGCAGTGCTGACAGATTTGTGCTTAGATATACCACTTCCTATGAACTTGGAGTGTGATAATCAGGCTGCTTTGTTCATTGCAAACAATCCTGCATTCCATGAACGGACCAAGCATATTGAGGTGGATTGCCACTTCATACGTGATATGATTCAGAAAGGATTCATCACCACATCCCATGTTACTTCAGAGAACCAGACTGCTGATATATTCACCAAGGCATTGTTACGAGGCCCGTTTCAGAAGTGTGCTTCCAAGCTGAGCATGATTGACATCTATGCTCCATCTTGAGGGGGAGTGTTGACGCATATTTAGTTATTGTATCTTTTGCTATTTTATTTTCTTGTTATCCTCTTTATGTAATTTACCCATAGGCTACTCTCCTATATAAGAGAGCCTAGGGCTATGGAATAAACAACTCATTCACGTTTCCCAACAATTACATATATTGAAGTTGATTATGCAAGCTCACCAGAGGATCGGCGCTCTACTACAGGTTATGTTATGATGGTTAGAGAAGCAAGAAATAAACTACTCTGTCTAAATCCAGTGCAGAAGCAGAGTATAGGGCGATGGCTCAAGCTACCTATAAGATCACATGGTTATTAACTTTTCTGGAAGAGCTCGGTATTATTGTCACTACTCCTATTCCACTACAATGTGACAACAAATCTGCCGCCACGAATAATGTGTTCCATGAGCGAATCAAGCATATAGAAATTGACTGCCACTTTGTTCGTGATGCTGTTAGAATTGAAAAAATTACTACTCATATCAGCACAGATCTTCAGGTTGTAAATGTATTCACCAAGGCCTTACGCAAGAAGCGTCGAGGATTATTTCCAAGTTGGGTATGGCTGACTTGAGGGGGAGTGTTAGGAATGTATCCGAAGGCTCTTAATTTCATTGTAAACTCATTAGAGGCACTTACGTACTTTCTCTCTTTTGGACTCTATGGTTTTATCCTATATAAAGACGCCTAGACCTACGAAATAATACATGTTGTTTCATTCCTCTTCACACCTCCAATGGAGGAGGCATATCGCAGACTAAGCCGGCTCTCTATAGCTCTTGGTAGTGGTGGTACTTAGCAGTCTAAGATGTCTTCGGTTATGGCTGCATCTCGCGGTAGAAGGAGCTCTACACAGTACCGTGGTCGTGGTACCCGTGGCAAGGGAGGGGGTAGTCGACCCCGTCAGCCGTGCACATATTGTCACAGGCCAGGCAACTCTGAGGATACATGTTATTCTAAGCATGACTTTCCTGCTTCAACATGGGTTGCTGAACAGACTCAGCAAGTTGGCATTCCATCCCTTACTTCTGATCAGAGGTTCGATGAGCTTGTAGAACGACTCTAAGAGCTTATGCATGCACCTAGGTCGACCACCTCTCCTTCAAGATCCTCATCGCCTCAGCATCTTCAGCCACATCAGGTACAGCATATGCTTTTTCTAGCTGTTATAGGGAAGATTTGTCAAAATGGATTATGGACTCAGAAGCATCACATCATCTTTGTGGTGACAGAGGACGATTTAGTACATACAGATCGACTCAACCAGGTAAATAGATTATAATAGCTGATGGGACACACTCTCCTATCACTAGTCAGGGGGAGGTACAATTAACTTTTGTAATATGCCTTCGGAATATTCTTTATGCTCTTGATTTTTTTATGAATTTAACGTCCAATAGCTAAATCACCAAGGACTTACATTGTCATGCCATATTTAACCCATCGTCTCTCGTGTTTCAGGACATTCTTACGGGCAAGATGAATGGATATGACCGTGAGCAAGGAGATCTCTATAGATTGGTCCAATCTCCATATGTTGGTGCTTCATCTCTTCACACTGGATCAGTCTCTCCTTATGTGTGGCACCTCCGGTTTGGTCATCTTCCTTTGTAGAGTTGTGTCATGTCCTTCCTCAGATTTCACCATGCTCTACCTTTCAGTGCGAGGCCTACCAGCTTGGGAAGCATCATCAGTCTACCTTTCAGAGTTGTCAAGGTCGAAGTACTCATAATATTTTTTTAGTTGTTTCATCTTGATATTCGGGGGGGTCCGAGACATGTCCCAAACCATCAGGGACATAGATTTTATCTTGTTGATGTAGATGATTTTTCCAGGATGTCTTGGTTGTTCCTTCTCAAAACAAGTCTGATGTTAGTCTTGTTATTCAGTCCTTCAGTAATGAAATAAAGAATATTTTTTATGCGAATGTCAAGTATATTGTTCTAACAATGCGTTAGAATTTTGTAGCCTTCAACTCTCACAATTTATCAGAATCCTTGGTATTGTTCATTAGACTTCATGTGCTTATACTTCCCGACAGAATGGGATGGTTGAACGCAAACATCGTCACCTTTTGGATGTTACCAGGAGCCTTTTGATCCAAAGTCGTGCTCCTCAGAATGTGGTTCTAACTGCTTGCTATCTTGCAAATCGTATGCCCTTGTCTGTGTTAGGAGAGAAGATCTTGTTCTCGATTGTGCTTCCCGGGAAGGATCTTTTCTCCCTCACTCCTCAAGTGTTTGAATCAGTTGCCTTTGTTCATCATACGTCCCCTGGTTATGACAAGCTCTCTCCTAAAGTTGTCAAGTGCATCTCTGAGGGTATTCCAGGACTCAAAAGGGATATTGTTGTTTTGATCGTGTTCGTTGGAAGTATTATGTTAGTACGGATGTCACTTTCTTTGAGTCTATTATGTTTTTCTCTCCTACGGGTGATAAGTTGATTCCTTTGGAATCTGGAGAAGAGGTATACATGCCTCTATCTCCAATTTTGTCTACACAAGCTCTACTTCTTCATCACCTTCTTCACCATCTTCTCCACCTCCACCGCCATCACCTCCACCTGTCGCACCTATTTGTTTTCCACAGGTTTACCAGCACTGATATCGTGCTCATGACCATCCTCCATCATCCAACACGCCCCAAGTATGTCCTGAGCACTTGGTTTCTACTAATGGCATTGGTGATTTGCATTTACAACAAGAAGTACAGGAGGTCTTAGATGTTCCAGTCTTGGCCATTGAGGAGGCTGACGATCTTGACATGCCCATTGCCCTATGGAAGCAGAGACGTACATGTATTATGTATCCTCTTGCTTCTCATGTTTCTCTTGCATGTCTCTCAAAGGAGTTTCAGAGGTTTGTTGTGGACTTGTCTACAGTGGAGATACGACGGTCAAATCGAGAGGCACTGCAGGTGAGTCAATGACATCTAGATATGGAGAAAGAAATTGTCGTGTTACAGTCTCGTGGCACGTGGATTGTTGTGCATGCTCCTCCGAGTGCTTCTATTGTTGGGAGCAAGTGGGTGTTTATAGTGAAGCACCGTGTCGGCAGTACAATTGATAGATACAAGACCAGACTTCTTGCTCGTGGGTTCACCCAGATGGGGTGGATTATCTATCAAGATATCTTTTCTTCAGTCGCTTGTCACTCTACACTAAGGATTCTTATTTCTGTCGTTGTGGTATGTGATTGGCATCTATTTCAGTTAGATGTCAAGAATGTGTTCTTGTATGGTGACTTGCAGGGAGAAGTCTACATGCATCAGCCTCTAGGGTTTGCTGCTGATGGGAAGTCTCGTATGGTGTACAGAATTCACAAGGTTATTTATGACCTTAAGCAGAGTTCGAGGGCGTGGTTTTAGAAGCTCTCAAAAGTTGATTGAACAACAAGGATTTGTCGAATCTACTGCAGATCATTCTCTTTTTATTAAAATATCTCAGAAAAGTACGGTTGCTATTCTGGTCTATGTGGATGACATCATTGTTACAGGGGATGATGAGCAGGGTATTCATGCAACTAAGGATTTCCTTGGACAACAATTTGTGACCAAGGACTTTGGCAATCTTTGTTACTTTCTTGGTCTTGAATTTGCAAGGAATCAACATGACGTGGCAATGACGCAAAAGAAGTATGTGATTGATCATCTTCTAATTGAAACAAGCATGACAGGATGTAGGCCTGCAACTACTCCCATGGATCCTAATGCTAAGTTATAAAATGATGATTCTGAAGAGATTGACAAGAGATGATATAAAAAGCTAGTAGGGAAATTGTTATATGTCACTATCACCAGGCTTGGCATATCATTTGCAGTTAGTAGAGTCAGTCAGTTTATGAAGCAGCTCAGGCAGATTCATTATTCATATGGATGTGGTTAACATGATTATGAGATATTTGAAGTTTTCTCCAGGAGCTGGACTCTTATTTAGAAGAGACATGTCTCTTACAGTCACAGGATGTGATGATGCAGATTATGCAAGATACCCCAAGGACAGGAAATCCACAACATGTGCTTGTTACTCAAAAGGATATAGAGACTTGATGGAAGCAGTGTTTCCATAAGCTTTTCATAAGGGAGGGGAACAAAGATATTACTTTGAGAGATCTTGTCGGTAATGCATGCTACCTGAATCGTGCAAGCTATAGACGGATACAAAGGAAGTGGAGGAGGCTTTAAAGGTTATGAAACTTTTTTTTGACACTCCAAAAAGGGGGACACACCCGTAGGTGTTCGCCCCATTTTATTAAAGAGGAGAAAAAGAAGTACTTACAGGGGGAGCAGAAAGGGAGAAATAGGGGGGGGGGGGCGATATCCACAATGATACCAATCGCCCCATTACACAAAAACCCTAACCAGATGACCAGTCCAAACAAAAGCGATTCGCTTCAATACAAATATTTTCTATATAGAATCTCTGACCCGCAAATAGGAACTTGTTCCTTCCCATCCAGATACTCCAGATGCGCGCAATGGGAATCAGTCTCTCCGTCCTCGGACGATTTGCAGCGATTGCAAAGCTCTCCCAAAAAGACTCCAACGACGAAAGATTCAGCCAAGCGATGTCCTCCCATATGGGCCGCACAAGGTCGCAGTGGAGGAATAGATGGTCGGCCGTCTCGGTATCCGAACTGCATAAACCGCATACATTGGGCAAGTTAGGGAAGAGAGGTAGAAGACGGGCGCGAGTAGGAAGACGTCCACGCCTAAGAATCCACATGAAGATCCCAATCCTTTCCGGAAGCTTGAGACCCCATATGAGATTGCAGTGGCCACGCATTGACGCCTCCGAATTCACAGCGATGGGGAGAAGAGCATGGTATGCCTTCTGCGAGGAAAAGGACCCGTCGTTCCAAGTGAAGTGATCACGCCCCCTGATGAACCTCAGTTTCATCATCTTTATTTGTCATAATTAACCCCCTTGCTTAAATGTTTTGTCAATAATTCCCTGTTAATGTCTAATAATTAACAGAGTCCTCAATAAATTAAAAATCACAAAAAAATGACAAAACAAAAATCAGTGGTATTTTTAGACTCAAAAATACCCTCAAAAATATTTCGTGTCTTTGTTTGATTTCTTTTCGAGTTCTGGTCAACATGAAACTTGTAGATCTCGTCAAGATCTACAACTTTCATGTTTTGACTTTTCTCAAATTCGGCCAATAGGGCCCTCAAAAATAAGAAATGCCCTCGGAATAACCTGATTGGGCCACGTGGCCCATTCTGGGGGCGCCACGTGGCCCGCTCCCATTTGCAGTATCAGCCCCTATCCCTGACCGTTGGATTTCCATCTGATCCAACGGTTAAACTCTCTCCACACCCGCTCTGATCCTCAGCCGTCTGATCTTCCCAGGTCTTCATCTGCACCGCACGTCAGCGCCCTTCTTTCCTCACGCCACGTGGCATCTTGTACACCGCTTGATCGTGCCCCGATCTTCCATCACAGCCGCTCCATCATAATGTCGCTCCTCAGCCCTTCGATCGACATCTACTTCTCATCAAACCGTTCACCAGTGCTTAGTCTACAGCCCGCCACGTGATGCATCATGCGCCATTAGATCTTGCTCTAGCCCCTTCATCGCCACCATCCATTGCTGATGGGTCCTCCACCATCCGATCGTAGGTCCTAATCTAATCTGGACCGACCGCCAGCGCTTTCTCCAGAGCGTGACACATGGCAAAATCTTGGCCTTCGATCATGCCGCCCTCGATTACATCCTGACCGCCCTTCAACGCCCAAACCCTAGCCGTTGGATTTCACAATCCAACGGCCAGGACTCCGTCTTCTACCTCCAGGTGCTCCTCTTTCCCACGATCACACCGCGTCACCCACCTTCCCCCTTCCCATTTTCTCCATCTCCACCGATGACCGCCTCGTCTGATAACCGCCTCATGATCCTCCCCAATCGTTCTTCATCCCCGCGAGTCGTCCCACTACTCTCGATCCTCTCCCAATCGCTCCACGACCCTCAGTCAAACCACGTCGATCACCACCATAACTGCCACCTCCGCTCCTTCAAATACTCGCTCCCTCCGCCTGTTCTTGGTGGTCCACCTTTACGACGGGGCACGGCCCAGCCCTCCTCCTCCTCCCTGTGACAGGGGGAGGAGAGAGGATTGAGCGACGACGACCGGAGCCCCCGGTGTCGACCCGCCGCCTCCCACGACGGCGTTGCGGTGCACTAAGCCCGCCCAGCTGCTCCGAAAGGTCGCCGGAGTCCAGCGATGACCCGAGCTCCTCTCGGAGCTCAAGCTCAGGCCACTGCATTCACCTCCGATCAGTCGTCTCGCTTCAGTTCCCCCTTCACCGCGCAACCCTCCGCTCACCATCTCTTTCCCCCCAGAACCTCGACCACCTCCGACCCACCTCCTCCGCCCTTGCGGCGGAGGAGCTTCGAGCTCCCATGTTCTTCACGCCCACCTGAGCTCCCACCCCACTTCACTCGCCCACACACCCTATCGTTGCTTCGGCTATCTACTAACCCTGCAGGTGTCCTAATTCTTCAATGGCCGGACGTTCGCCGGAGAGCTCTTCATCACAGCCGCCTACCACCTCCGAGCCTCGATCATCTACACCAGGAGCTTCTGGACCTCCCCCGAGTCACCGGCTTCCTCGACGATCCTTCTTCGAGCTCGGGGGAGGTCTATGGTGATAGAGAGAGAGCGGCGGAGGAGGAGCTCCCTCGCCGGAGCTCGAACCCCGCCACCAGTCGAGGATGAAGATGGAATAGCAGCGACCGTTGGATCATCTCGATCCAACGGCTCAGATTCAGCCACGCCATCATCCCGAGCTTCTCCAGATGCCGTTGGATGCGTATGATCCAACGGCCTTCAAGCCTCCACGTCGCCCCGAAGTGTAATTACCAGTAGCCCTTGGATCATCACGATCCAAGGGGCCGACAGTCAGCCACGTGGCGCAGTCTGAGCGCCCCCGAGCCTCACCCACCGAGCTTCCAGGCTTGGGAATCCCGAAGCAACACCGAACCTTCAGCAGCCCGAGCCTGATATACGAGCCAAGCCGAAGCATCTCCGAGCCTCTGCCAAGCCTTCCTCTGAACCTGGTTGGCACGTGCCTGGCATGTGCGCTTCTGGGTAAATTGCAGAGCAGCCCACGAACTTCTTCAAATTTGCAAATAGGTCCCCGCGCATATGGAATATTTACAGGGAAGGCCCCGTACTTTATTTTTATTGCATTTCAGTCCTTTCCAGGACCTTTTTGTAGTTATCTTTTCATGTTTTATTTCAGTTATGCCCTTGCTTCCTTTGTTAAATAACTTGAGCTACATAGCTCCAATCGAGTTGATTTCGGTTTCGTTTTGAAGCTCTTCTCATCTTCTTCATTATGGCATGCTTAAAGTTTAAATTTGACACCAAGATCAGTAGTGTATTATTCTAATATCTAAGTATCCTGATTGGTATATTTGACATGCTTATTTGCTTAGAAAATATGAAGGCTTCTTAATGCCAACTTATTTTAACTTGCATTCTTTATGGCTCAAGTGACTATGATCTTGGGGCATATCACTAGCTTTGCATGTGTATTTCACGATCACTTAATTGCATTACAAAAATTGATAAAAATGCATGTTCATTTTAATGCAATTTCATTGTCATGTTGTGTCTTTGCATCATTTGACCTATATGCCTTTAATTCAACACTTGATTAAACACACTTGAGTCCGATTAATATGAGAGAGGCTCGTGTCCCTGAGTTCGACCTTGGTATCTTACCAAGTAAAAAATAATTTCACGATAGCCTCATTTTGATTGACCATCGCTCATATTTAAATGAGGTGATCTTTTTGATGACCCAAAACGGCTCGACTGCTTCGACATATTAAGGTGCTAAAACACATTATTAAAGGGTCGATTTTGCGACTCGTCAAATGGCGCCGTTGCCGGGGACACGGCTCATCTCTTTTATTTTTTGGATTTTTGTGTGATTAATTTAGTGTTTCTTTTTATAGGTTAAATAGTCACATATTTTTGCATATAAAATTTTTCTCCCTTACTTGATCTCTAACCATTGTGTCTGTGGCAGGGCCCTTGACGGATCAAGGAGGCGAGGAGCAGGACGTTCCCCGCTGTGAGGAGCCGCAGAAGCATGCTTGAAGCAAAGGAGGAAGAAAAGAAAAAAAAATGTCTCGCATTTTTGTTGCATTATACTCTTAATAATTCGTCTTTTACAGCGGTCTTCGATCGAAGACTCGCGGTTGTAATCGAACGAATGTGGTTGTGTGGGGATCGTCCCCACTTGAGTGTCGACCTAGGATTTAGGCACACGGCTCTCCGAGCTCATTTTATTTTTTATCTTTTGTGTTTGATCGTAGGTTAGGACACACTAAAAAATAGACGCACTTAATCTCGCATCACTTAGCTAAAATTCATGAAGATTAATCACCGCTAATAGATGCATGATTAGGTGCGGCTTTCTCGACTTGCATACATGTGGACTTGAGTTTTCAAACGGCCTCAGTTTTTTCGCGGCTTTTATCGTCAAATCACTGCATGATTTCTCGCTTAGCCTAGATCGCGGTTTCTTCGAATACATGTTTTTCTCGGCTTTCATTTCCTAGCTTGATCACCTAGGATTAATGGAAAATGGAATGAACGGTAGACGATGATTTCTTGATTTTGTGCTAAACTTAATTCAGTGATAACTTAAAAAAATTGGGACTGTTAAATTGCAAGTCAACCAAAAATGGAGTAAAATTCGGTTTTGGGAGAGCAACACCCTCAGTTACGCGTTGGTTTTCATCTTACATTTTTTTACCGCGTAATTATCTAAAGTTTTATCACCAATAAAACCGACAAGATAATCAACCAACTTTGGTTGGTTTCATGTGTGAGTTGGTGAACTTACGGGTTTTGCTTGCTTGATTGAGCCATAATTGTTGCGACACACCCAAAACCGTAGTGACTCCATTTTCATCTCCAAGATTCAATACCGCTCACTTGTAAATCCATCCCTCTTCTTTGTTTACCTTGGGTCTCTTCCTGCATCAATCCCTCATCTTTATACTTAGGCTAATCTCAGCCTAAGTATAGGGGGTGACCCAAATCCCCGTGATTTTCTCTACTCCTCTTTTCTTGCCTTTATACTTAGGTTATTTCTAACCTAAGTATAGGGGGAGCCCCTCTTAGTTCCCGTATATTCTTCTATACTTAAATGGACCTATGGACTCATAACATCTAGTGCTATGAGGACATAGCAAAGTTTAAGGATAGGGGGGTATAAAGTACATACAATTTATTTACTTTAGCTAATATATGAAAATTTTGAAGAATTAAAAACTTTTTGGCTAAGGTAAAATTTGTTGGACTAAGAGAACTCAAAAGATTTCACGGCTTTTCTAACTATGTTACACTATTTTGATAAAAATATTTTCGAAAATGATTTGAAAAAATGAGTTTTTTCTTGTTTGAAAAATCTTTTTGAAAAATGTTTTGAAAATTCTTTATTCGCGTGACATGGTTTTGAAAATCTTTTATCAAGAAAAGTTGAGTCTAACCTGTGTTTTAACTCTAAAAACTAAAACCCATAAAAATGAGAAAAATTAAAAAAAAAATGTGTGTTTTTGAATGAAGAAGTTGGATTAGTCCTCTACTTACACTTTTCACCCAGGATCTGATTTGGTCAAGAAGACTTAGCTTTTTGAGGTCTTTGAGATTTGCGGTTAACCAGCCTTAACCATCAGGGTCTTAGACTTAATCATCCACATTCCCCTAAGTCTCTAGATTTGCATGCTATATTCCATGCTTAGTCTCAGACAAAAGAGAATATGATCAGCACATCACATGCACGACTGCGGTTTTTGATTGAGATGAGTTGATTTTTCACCTGAGGGATTGGGATGAGGAAGTCAAGTTTGGATTTGATCTAATGATGCTCGAGGATGGGATAAAATCTTTGGAGGCTTCAGGAAACCTGAGTGTCAGCAATTCTAGCCAGTATAAGAACTTGATTCTTATACTAATCTCTTGACATTGACCTAAGTGCCTGGGTGTGATATAAATAAAAAATTGTGATCAGTGTGCGCCAACTCTTGGTAAAAGCAGTGGAGCTAGCCAAAAATACTACAAGTCATTGAAATTTCAAAGAAAAAGCTCTCATTCCATACAAAATCAATTATCAAAAGAGCTTCCACCAAAGGCGAGCGCTCCCAAACTTTTCAAAGTGTCCACTTGGACCACCGCTATTAGGACCAGGAGTCGGGCTTGCACCAAAAAAGGGCTCTGCATCGTAAATGCTACAAGTCTGGGTGTAGAAGGTATAATAGATACCCAAAAAAGGCACACCCCGGTGTACTCCCAGGAAAACAAGTGCAGACGGCTCCAACTTCTCTAGACGGACACACTGATCAACACCAAAAAAAAGTGTTGCGTAAAAAGGCACTAGAGAGAATCCTTGTTCCAATGAGAAGGAGAGAAGAATTGACACAATCCCATACCCTCCATTTTCTGGCCTGCCATCCACATTTTCTAAGTCTGACAACTAAAGAGACGGTGGACTGAATGCAAGATTCGATTTATTCTCTAGTGTTGAGGATTGGGTCCTTAGGAGATTTTCTCGGACCAAGATTTTGGGTGACGAATTGACTCTACTCTCAGAATTGCAGTCAACACTAAATTTCATATCCTTTAGTTTATACGTACATCAGAGAGAGTCTAGAGAGGTAGAGGAATTGGAAGCCTCTTGATTAAGGCTGGGTTGAACTCTAAAATTTTGGATCTCTGAAGCCGAGTCGACTTGATCAGATTGGATCCTGTATTCACATGCACAAGGGGGTTAATCCAACTTAGTCATTCTTTTTGATGCTCGAGGACGAGCATAGTTTAAGTATAGGGGGGTGATGAACCTCAGTTTCATCATCTTTATTTGTCATAATTAACCCCCTTGCTTAAATGTTTTGTCAATAATTCCCTGTTAATGTCTAATAATTAACAGAGTCCTCAATAAATTAAAAATCACAAAAAATGACAAAACAAAAATCAGTGGTATTTTTAGACTCAAAAATACCCTCAAAAATATTTCGTGTCTTTGTTTGATTTCTTTTCGAGTTCTGGTCAACATGAAACTTGTAGATCTCGTCAAGATCTACAACTTTCATGTTTTGACTTTTCTCAAATTCGGCCAATAGGGCCCTCAAAAATAAGAAATGCCCTCGGAATAACCTGATTGGGCCACGTGGCCCATTCTGGGGGCGCCACGTGGCCCGCTCCCATTTGCAGTATCAGCCCCTATCCCTGACCGTTGGATTTCCATCTGATCCAACGGTTAAACTCTCTCCACACCCGCTCTGATCCTCAGCCGTCTGATCTTCCCAGGTCTTCATCTGCACCGCACGTCAGCGCCCTTCTTTCCTCACGCCACGTGGCATCTTGTACACCGCTTGATCGTGCCCCGATCTTCCATCACAGCCGCTCCATCATAATGTCGCTCCTCAGCCCTTCGATCGACATCTACTTCTCATCAAACCGTTCACCAGTGCTTAGTCTACAGCCCGCCACGTGATGCATCATGCGCCATTAGATCTTGCTCTAGCCCCTTCATCGCCACCATCCATTGCTGATGGGTCCTCCACCATCCGATCGCAGGTCCTAATCTAATCTGGACCGACCGCCAGCGCTTTCTCCAGAGCGTGACACATGGCAAAATCTTGGCCTTCGATCATGCCGCCCTCGATTACATCCTGACCGCCCTTCAACGCCCAAACCCTAGCCGTTGGATTTCACAATCCAACGGCCAGGACTCCGTCTTCTACCTCCAGGTGCTCCTCTTTCCCACGATCACACCGCGTCACCCACCTTCCCCCTTCCCATTTTCTCCATCTCCACCGATGACCGCCTCGTCTGATAACCGCCTCATGATCCTCCCCAATCGTTCTTCATCCCCGCGAGTCGTCCCACTACTCTCGATCCTCTCCCAATCGCTCCACGACCCTCAGTCAAACCACGTCGATCACCACCATAACTGCCACCTCCGCTCCTTCAAATACTCGCTCCCTCCGCCTGTTCTTGGTGGTCCACCTTTACGACGGGGCACGGCCCAGCCCTCCTCCTCCTCCCTGTGACAGGGGAGGAGAGAGGATTGAGCGACGACGACCGGAGCCCCCGGTGTCGACCCGCCGCCTCCCACGACGGCGTTGCGGTGCACTAAGCCCGCCCAGCTGCTCCGAAAGGTCGCCGGAGTCCAGCGATGACCCGAGCTCCTCTCGGAGCTCAAGCTCAGGCCACTGCATTCACCTCCGATCAGTCGTCTCGCTTCAGTTCCCCCTTCACCGCGCAACCCTCCGCTCACCATCTCTTTCCCCCAGAACCTCGACCACCTCCGACCCACCTCCTCCGCCCTCGCGGCGGAGGAGCTTCGAGCTCCCATGTTCTTCACGCCCACCTGAGCTCCCACCCCACTTCACTCGCCCACACACCCTATCGTTGCTTCGGCTATCTACTAACCCTGCAGGTGTCCTAATTCTTCAATGGCCGGACGTTCGCCGGAGAGCTCTTCATCACAGCCGCCTACCACCTCCGAGCCTCAATCATCTACACCAGGAGCTTCTGGACCTCCCCCGAGTCACCGGCTTCCTCGACGATCCTTCTTCGAGCTCGGGGGAGGTCTATGGTGATAGAGAGAGAGCGGCGGAGGAGGAGCTCCCTCGCCGGAGCTCGAACCCCGCCACCAGTCGAGGATGAAGATGGAATAGCAGCGACCGTTGGATCATCTCGATCCAACGGCTCAGATTCAGCCACGCCATCATCCCGAGCTTCTCCAGATGTCGTTGGATGCGTATGATCCAACGGCCTTCAAGCCTCCACGTCGCCCCGAAGTGTAATTACCAGTAGCCCTTGGATCATCACGATCCAAGGGGCCGACAGTCAGCCACGTGGCGCAGTCTGAGCGCCCCCGAGCCTCACCCACCGAGCTTCCAGGCTTGGGAATCCCGAAGCAACACCGAACCTTCAGCAGCCCGAGCCTGATATACGAGCCAAGCCGAAGCATCTCCGAGCCTCTGCCAAGCCTTCCTCTGAACCTGGTTGGCACGTGCCTGGCATGTGCGCTTCTGGGTAAATTGCAGAGCAGCCCACGAACTTCTTCAAATTTGCAAAATAGGTCCCCGCGCATATGGAATATTTACAGGGAAGGCCCCGTACTTTATTTTTATTGCATTTCAGTCCTTTCCAGGGACCTTTTTGTAGTTATCTTTTCATGTTTTATTTCAGTTATGCCCTTGCTTCCTTTGTTAAATAACTTGAGCTACATAGCTCCAATCGAGTTGATTTCGGTTTCGTTTTGAAGCTCTTCTCATCTTCTTCATTATGGCATGCTTAAAGTTTAAATTTGACACCAAGATCAGTAGTGTATTATTCTAATATCTAAGTATCCTGATTGGTATATTTGACATGCTTATTTGCTTAGAAAATATGAAGGCTTCTTAATGCCAACTTATTTTAACTTGCATTCTTTATGGCTCAAGTGACTATGATCTTGGGGCATATCACTAGCTTTGCATGTGTATTTCACGATCACTTAATTGCATTACAAAAATTGATAAAAATGCATGTTCATTTTAATGCAATTTCATTGTCATGTTGTGTCTTTGCATCATTTGACCTATATGCCTTTAATTCAACACTTGATTAAACACACTTGAGTCCGATTAATATGAGAGAGGCTCGTGTCCCTGAGTTCGACCTTGGTATCTTACCAAGTAAAAAATAATTTCACGATAGCCTCATTTTGATTGACCATCGCTCATATTTAAATGAGGTGATCTTTTTGATGACCCAAAACGGCCCGACTGCTTCGACATATTAAGGTGCTAAAAACACATTATTAAAGGGTCGATTTTGCGACTCGTCACCCTCCCGATGGAGAAGGGGCGTCCTCGAGTAGGGTCAGTAATGCGGAGAAGTCCATCAGTCGCTGAGCGGAGAGGGAATCCACCAAGATCGGGCACCAGGAGCCGTTAGACCAGTACGATTCCAACCGAAGCAAATTTGTCCCTGGCCAACGCATAAAGACGTGGAAAAAGGTGCATGAAGATGCCCTTACCAGACCAGTCCACGTTCCAAAAGCAGAAGGAGGATCCATCGCCAAGAGCCGGTCTAAATAAGGACCGATTGCGGTTGAAAACAGCAAATGCTTCGCGCCAAAAGATGGGAGAGTGAGCATGAGATCGACCATCAAAGGCGGACAGGTAGGCATTACTCGCCGCAATGCGAAGGCATCGCACCAGAAAATCATCATCCCGGCTTAAAAGCCTCGACGCCCATTTGAGAAGAGAAGCTTCCCGCATGACCTCCAGCCGCCGAACACCCAGGCCACCGTCGCATTTAGGTCGTGTAATGTCCTCCCATGCGACCAGATGTATCCCTCTTCTTGTAGAGTCCTTCTTGCCCCAAAGGAATCCCCTCATACATTTGTCCAAGCGTAGCCTAATCCCTTTTGGGAAACCACGCGCCGATAGGAAATAAATAGGGATAGCCGAAAGGACGGATTTAATAAGCACCAAGCGGCCACCTCGAGAGAGCAAAGAAGATCGCCAACCTGCCAGCCTTGTCTCGATCTTCTCCACCACCCGCTGATACTCGCGCAACCGCACCCTGCCCACTGAGAGAGATAAGCCCAGGTACTCTAGGGGGAGAGCCCCGAGAGAGGCCCCCAAAGTGGATGAGCATTCCCCAACCTCCTGCGTCGAGAGAGCAAAGGGCACAAATTTGGACTTGTCCTCGTTGATGCGGAGTCCCGATAATTCGCAAAATAAATGGACCGTAGTAGCCATTCCCGCATATTGAAGCCGCTCGCCCTCTATAAAACATAAGGTGTCGTCCGCATATTGGAGGAGCGGGATATGAAGGTCACCCAAAGAGCATCCACGAGTATACCCAGCGACGGATACGCCTTGAATCATACGTGGCAGCACATCCGCCGCCAACACGAACAGAAGAGGGGCAAGGGGGCATCCCTGGCGAACCCCCCTTCGAGGTTGAAATAGGTCCCCAGAAGGCCGACCATTAAGAGCTAAGGAGAAGGAGACCGTAGTAACACATCGACGGATCCATGAAATCCATAACGGAGGGAATCCCCGAGACTTCAAAACCGACCATAAGAAGCGCCAGTCCAATGAGTCGTACGCCTTAGCAAAATCAATTTTCCAGAGGACCCCTTTCGTACCATTTCTGTGCCAACCATCAATGATAGCGGAAGCAAGAGCGAAACAGTCAGAGATTTGCCTCCCTTGAACAAAGGCCGCTTGACATGGAGAAATGAGAGAGACCAGAAGGGGCGCTAGGCGACGAGCCAAAGCCTTCGCTATGATCAAGTAGATACCATTGGAAATGGCAATAGGGCGGAAATCCTCAATACAACGTGCACCCTGGGATTTCGGAATGAGAACCATAGAGGCCCGGTTAATCCTGTTGAATCCCCGGTTCCCCTCACAGAAGTCGAGGGCCACCTCCAACACGTCGTTGGCGATAACGTCCCAAAAGTCCCTATAAAAGGAAATAGGGAAGCCATCTGGTCCAGGAGAAGCATCAGCGTTAAGGTCCCATGCCGCGCACTTAAGCTCCTCCATCGATAAAGGGCGTGTTAAAACAGCAGCATCCGAGCCAGAGAGCGAAGGGGCACCGGGAGCCATCCAGTGCCATGAGGAAGAGGGAAGGCGATTGAAAAAGTTCTTGAAGTAGTTAACTACCGCCGACCCCATGTCACGCTCAGACTGAAATATAGCGTCCCCGATCTGAATTGAAGAAATACAATTAGTTCTTTTACGAGCACTTGCGACCCGGTGGAAGTAGGCGGTATTAGCATCCCCCTCCTTGATCCAACGAAGCCGCGAGCGCTGCCTCCATTCAATTGCTTTTTTCCTGTCATCCTCCGAAATGGTCTGAGTCGCAGATGATCTCTCGAGTAATTCTTCATGGGAAAGCTCCCTGACGCTCTCCAAGCGATCCAGTCTAATAATAGTCGCCTCGGCCTCATTGCGACCCGACCGCCGAGCCTGACGCGAAGAGAATTTGAAGGAAGCAAGAACTCGACGCAGGGATGATAGTTTGAGGGCAAAACGAAGAGCCGTATTACCCGGGAATGATGTTTGGGACCAGTGATTTCGCACTAGATCCATGAAATTAGGCTCCAGAAGCCAACTCTTCTCGTAACGAAAAATACCGCGCGGTCGAGACGATTCGCCCGAGTCCCAGGTAATGGGGCTATGATCCGAAAAAGATCGAGGACGGGAGGAAACCGAGCAAAGAGGAAAAGCCTCCATCCATCTTGAATTAGCTAGAAACCGGTCAAGCCGCGATCGAGAGGAGCTATTACGCCAAGTGTAAATGATATCCGTGGCTACCAAGTCATCCAGAGCCAAGTCATTGATAAAATCCCAAAATTCGATAGACCCTGGATCCCTTCCCCCCCGTCCGCGGGGGCGGTCGATTGAACGTAACGTGACGTTAAAATCCCCTCCCAAAATCCAAGGGATATCCCCAAAGGCCGCAGCATCGCCCCTCAAGTCCTCCCATAAATCACGGCGGGCCAGATGGCATCGAGGCGCATAAACACAAGAGAAAGCCAGAGAAGCGTTGGTGACCACATGCACAAGTATTACAGAGATAGAGTGTCGTCCTATACGGGAGCAGGATACAGAGAAGCATGAAGATCGCCAAGCCACAATAGAACCACCAGAAGAACCAATCGCGTCCAAAGCACAAAAAGCGTCCATCGGCCCTGCTCCAAACGATCTCCAAAGGGCGTCGTCTACTCCAGAGAGCTTGGTTTCTTGTATCAGAGCGACATCACATTCCCAATCAATCAGACGCGAGCCCAAAGCCCTGCGACGCAAAGGATCCCCCATTCCACGAACGTTCCAGGAGAGAAGCTTCATTAAATATTACAAAAATAATCCCCAAAAAGTGGCCGAGGGAGTGCCAAGCTTAAGTGCGGCGTTGGTCCAGCCGGCGAAGTCCAGCCGCTTCCGCCACCACCTCCCGAGTAAGTAGAATCGGCGGAGAGGAAATCCCATCGAATGAGAGGTCCAGACGCCGAGCATAAATAACTCCAAATCTGTTCGGGGAAGTAATCGAAGCATTCCAAGAGTTCCATGAGGCTGCATACCGGGTAGGAGAGAGCGGCGTGGCGTTTGAAGAAGAATCCCCTTGATCGCCGAGTTCGGGGGTGACCACCGAGGGGCCCGATTCGATTGCCAGCAGAGGAGGCGAGGATGATGAGGAAGAAGGACTCCAATCTTCATAGCACTGCGACTGATAGAATGGAACCGCAGAAATAGGAATAGGGCAAGGAATATCATCGCAGTAGAAAATAGAGTCTCCATGCATGGTCGGGTCACGCGCGGCCCACGAAAGGGTCCGAATAGGAGCCGATCCGGAAGGAGGAATCGGAAATGCCACATCGAAAGAAGTGGAGAAGGCGCACGTCTTCGGAATGGGAATGTCAGATAAATCCATCGGCCGCGGATCGACCTCGAAAAATCCCCTTGGCACGTGAGAGGGCGTCTGTCCAATAGTACACGTGAATCGAGGCCCAGGCGACGAAGACGAAGGGTCGGTACGCTTCAGCGACGCCTCGGGAACATCCACGGACAGTGACACGTGGCCCAGCGAAGACGAGCCGTCGCCGGACCTGGGTGCATCGCTCCCGGCCGCGGAGAGAGATGACGAAGCCACCGGCGGCGGAAAGAAGAACTCAAGCTTGAAGGACCATCTGCCAAGTTCAAGTATCTCCGAAAAGGTCTTGCCAGACATAGAGCGGGAGAGGTTGGATGAACATTCTACCAGAATCCTTGTGCACGACCAATCCGATCCTGGGGAAAGGCCATCGTCCAAGATGGCCAGCACTTGACCCCAACTGCGAATAACCTTGGAGAGGCAATGAGCCGAGCGAGATAGGAATGGAACACCACGTACCTCCACCACGCATATCTCGGACGTTAAAGAAGCACCATCTGCGACCCGGGGTCGACGCCATTTGACCGCCGACGAATCCGAGTAGGAAAAGAGGACTTCCCGTTGCTCCGGGGAAAGTCCTCGAGCACAGCAACGAGAGTCATCCAGGAAGAAGAAGTCCCCCGAGAAACCCTCGCCCAGGAGAAGAAGGGTTGCTGAGTGGATCGCCTCGCGGTCTAAGCCCCGCTGCTGTATCACGCCAATCGCCACGCCATGATTGGCAACCATCGTCTTCGGACTAGAACCTGATGGCATTCCTATATAAGTTTGGAGAGTTCTAGGTGGACGGGGTTTGGCTTGACTCACAAATTTATTCAATGTCATTTGGCATAACAAGAAAATGCTTGAAGAATGGAAAAGAAGCATTACGGTGCCTCTTTATAAGAATAAAGGAGACGTTCAAAATTGTTCGAATTATAGAGGTATCAAACCTATGAGTCATATTATGAAAATTTGGGAACATGTGATTGAAAAAGGTTGAGGCAAGTTTTCAAAGTAACTAAAAACCAATTTGGATTCATGACAGGTCGCTCAACTATTGAAGTTGCCAACTTATTGAAGAGAACAATGGAGATTTATAGAGCTAAAAATAAGAACCACCATATGATTTTTATTGATTTAGAGAAGTTTTGACTCGGTCTCAACAGAGATTTTGTGGGGAGTTTTGAAGAAAAGACAAGTACATGTCCTATACATTAACTTTATAAAGGATATGTATGATGAGGCTTCATCTTGTGTAAGGATCCAGTTTGGGAAAACGGACTATTTTACCATCAACATCGGTCTGCATCAAGGTTCAGCTTTGAGTTCATTCATTTTTACTTCGATTATGGACGAGTTGACTAGTCACATTCAGGATGAGATACCATAGTGTATGTTGTTCCCTGACGATATTGTGTTAATTGATGAGATAAGAGATGGAGTAAATGAGAAGCTGGAGGTTTGGAGACATGCCTTATAGACTAAAAAATTTCGTATAAGTAGACTAAATGTATAGAGTGCACATTAGATGGAAACAACGGTAAGGACTCGAGGTAAAGATTGGAGACGATAAGTAACGTTCAGAAGAAAGACTCTTTTAGATACTTGGGATCTATTTTACAACATGATGGGGAAATTGATAGAGATCTTACTCATAAAATAAATGACGGTTGGCTAAAATGGAGAGGAGCCTCTACTGTTCTTTGTTTTTTTTGAAGCCCAAAAAAAGGGGGACACACTCAAAGGTGTTCACCCCAAAGCAGCCATGAGCCATGAAAATCCCGTTGAGCCATGAGCCATCTCTACTGTTCTTTGTGAAAAGAAATCCCGTTGAAAACCAAAGAAAAGTATTACAAAGCAGCCATGAGCCATGCTATGCTCTATGGATCAGAATGTATATGGATCAGAATGTTAGCCTGTGAACCATAGAGATGTGTAGAGAATGACAATAGCATAAATGAAAATGTTAAGGTGGATGTGTGGTCATTCACAAAAAGATCGGATTCGGAATGACGCAATCAGAAGGAAAGTTGGTGTAGCTCCAATAGAGGATAAGATAAGAGAAAATCGCTTAAGATGATTTAGCCATTTACAAAGGAGGTTGGTTGATGCACCAATTTAAAGATACGAGATTTGGGGTGTTGAGTAGGTTAAAAGAGTGGAAGAAAGACCCAAGAAGTGTTGGAATGAGACTATCCAAAGGGATCTTACTTATTTGGATTTAAGTCTGAGAATGACCCAAAATAGATCTGAATGAAGGTAAAAAAATCCATGTAGTCGAACCTACTTAATTGTGGGGAAAGTCTTTGTTGTTGTTGTTGTATCTTTTTCTTGATAATTATCGATGCCATTTAGCTAGGATACATGTTCCTAACAAATATCATCGCCAAAAGTATAACACTGGCAATGCAAATTGAAATATTTATTTAGACTAAGTGGGCCAATAACTCAATCTAGTATTGTATCATCACGAATATAAACATTTTTCAAGAGGAATGAGTACAAACGTCAGATCCGTGTTGTGAGTGCTATCACAGCAAAGTACTCGACCATCCATCGAACATCTAAGATGTTTTAGGCAAGAAAAAAACTCCCTTGAGAATGATTTTTGGTTGGTAAGGATATGCATCCAGTGGAAAGAATATGCATCTTACGGTAAAATAACATATTTTTGCAGTAACAAAGTGTATAAGCTAGTAAAAAGCCTGTTAGTATCACTTGAAACGCAATGCCAAGACTGATGCAAACGAGTATCTCATGGTAAGGATGTGCATCCACCGGTACAATGGTGCATCTCATGGTAACACTTGAAACCACCACCCGAAAAGAGTGATTTTTTTGCCTCAAACAGCCTCCTTCCTTAGATCTTCGATGGATGGTCTAGACGATCCCAACAAGCCATTTAACATCAGGGGATCCAAACTCCAATTACAATGGTATGATTTGAGGGAACCAATAAAGTCATCCTCTACTTAAAGATGGGCAAAATATTTTGAAGTTTACTTCTGAAGATGTCATTTCATGCATGTTTTCTTCATGGGCGTAGACTTCATTTCATTATATCAAAAGAAAATAAGGCAGACTCCATGCAAACAATTAATAATGGATATTAAGTTTTAATTAATAAATTTGGATTTCTGGAATAATAACCAGAAAGAAAAGACATCCTGAATATATGAGTATTCGCCAACAAGATTAAGAATGCCTAAACTCTTGCAAAAAAAAGAATATATATCATGTAAAGGATGCAGAGAAAAAGTAAACAGACCAGATTGTCCAAGTTATGCCAGATAAAAAGATAATATTCATTAGCAGAGAGAAATCCATCAAAAAAGAACAGAGAGAAAACCACACTTGTTGTTCCTTCGAATCATATATAGATGCCTTTCTATCCTTTTTTTGAGAACCAATTGACCGAAATGCAGCAGTATGGGTGCGTCCTACTTCATGCATAAAATTGTCGGAAGGATGCGGGGTTTCATCCCTTTCTTTTCTAGAAAACCTCTTCTTCATAATTGTCGCCGCCTGAAATTTCCAAGATACATTAATAAAATAATGTAAGTCATGGACTTCAGTATTCAAATAGAAAATCCTAATGACCTAAAGAAATTTCAGGAAATAGAAACGACACCCAAAAAAATATCAACCAAGAGCAACATCCACGAAATGGGGAAGATGTGTACATTTTGTGCCCATAATATCCCAAGTTTGGGAAATGTAACATAGTAAGCCTCATTTTTTACCAAAAAAGCAAGCTCGTCGAACTTCCTCTTATGTATTTCCATGTCTATAGTTCTTGATTCGGCGTTTGTGGGTGGGGTCCAGTTATGAAATTAAAAAAGATGATTTTGGAGCATAATAAATCACTCATTTGGAGTATAATATATCTATCCAGACTTTTTCATATCAACAAGATGCGTGTGAATGTGAAGTGAGCTCAGATTACAAATTGGGTCATGACAGAGTTAGCATAAACATAAAATAGATAATTTGACCAAGATAAGGCATACATCAACTAGATACTTTATAACCTGAACACAGTTAAGCATAATAAAAACCTCGAAATTTCGAAGCTAGTCAAGGAAAATCTCAAGCAGACCCACAAATGAGGTGTGAAGAATAACCTCCCCCAAAACGTTGTCCCGCGTAATTGATACAAGTAGTATAGGCATGGAATATGAAATTACAAATATGGAGTATCACAACTACTTAACTTGTCCTTGAGCATCTTAGATGGTTAAATCCACCCTTATAGGCCTAAACCTATTAAGTTTATTGGGGCTATTTTTCCTCAATTTGACATGTGTATAGAAAACGCGCATAGATCAATCACACAGATAAGCAAGTAAGAAAACAAGCACAACAGCATCGAACTTCCCAGTCAGCGTCTGTGAGTCACAAGATTTACAAGTTCACCCGTAACCGAGCTATGTCCTTAGCAGCGACAAGGGATCTCTCTCAACCTCTCAATATTGTAGAAGAACTGTATTATATATGATTATTTAAAACATAAACCCTGTGGGGGTTCATATAGTAACTCATACAAACAAATCTTCCTAAACAAAGAGATCCTCAAATCTCCCTAAACGAGCAGATTTCCTAAATCCCCCTAAATGGGAAGATCCTAAAATATCCCTCAATGGACGAATGGACAGGTTATAAAACAATCAAAATACAAATGGATCCCTTCACTGTAACATCTGGAATCCGCAAAACCCGAACTCAACCCGATTAGGGTCCGATTAGCCCAATAAAGTTGATTTTCAATTTTAGACAACCTAAAACGATCAAATGATCGTGAATCAAAAGTCGTTCGGGCGAAATCGACCCAAAATCGGTCGCATTGTAATGCATGCCGCGAAAAGCCGCGACGTAAATTCGGAAACCACAAAACGAACCGCGATCGTCATGAGATCCGACTCGACGATACAAGACCAACGGAATCAACCGTTCGTCAATCGGAAGTCATTTGATATTTTTAAAATCGTAAAATATTAATCTTAAACAAAAACCGTATCCGAAAATTTCGGGTGTTCAAAACCCGATCGGAAGTATATCAATATTATACTCATATTGATCGTCGTTTTGAGATGATCAAATCGAGATATTGCGCGTCAAAATCTGAGACCCGAGGTGCGCGTACGGTTGAATTTTAAGTATGTCAAATAAAGAATTTAAAAAAATAAAAATATATTTTTTTAGTAGCAGACAGTTACTGTTGACGAAAAAAAAACAAACCAGCCGTGAGTTTTATTTTGTTCCCCTTTTTGCTTTCTTCTCTTTTCTCCTATTTCCACCTGGCCTATATGTTATTCCACATGTCCATTTCCAAGAGTTTCTCTTGGATATATAACCACCGACTGGTCTCTATTCTTCTCATACTTTCTCCAACAAAGGAGAAGCTCCAGCCGTCGAAACCCTTCTCCTTTTCTTTTTTTCCACTTTTCCCCCAAATCTTCTCTTCTTCCTTCTCCAATTTTTTTCCAACAAAGGACTGTTGTCCCTTTGTTTCTTTGCATCAATTTCTGTCCAGGAACTCCAAGAACTGCTGTTACTACTTCTTGCTTCAGATCAGCCACTGCATGTTTGTTCTCCAAAATTTTGGAGGAATTCAAGGTACAATCCCTCCATCTTCCTCCATTTCGTTTCCTTCAAATTCCCAACTGAAAACTCTCCTTTCTTTTCCAAATATCTGACTGTAGTTGCTGTCCAATAGACAGAACAACTGCTGTTCTTGGATTTCTGCTCAAGCCAAATTCCTTGAAGCCCAAGATCAGGACCCGATGCTGCTCTCCTTGCAGCCTTGCAGCTGATTCATGTCCAGCATCTACTCAATTTCATGCCATATTCATCCCTAAACTTTGAGATCTAAAAAGGTACCATCCCCAGCCATTTTTGCTGCCATGCATGTATAAGATCACCCTCTTGCTGACATTCACATATTCTACAAATCTTAATTTAATATTAGGGATTTCCCTTGGATTTTGAGGACATGGGTATGGTTATGATTTTCTAACAGGAGTTTTCCTTGCTGGACTATTGATTTAGAAAGGAAAATATGTGTAAAGCGATGAGCTAAATTTGAGCATCTATATTATCAAGTCTTTACTCTGTCGAAATGTTTAGGAGCATTTTTACTCCAGTGGACTGTTAAAATTTTTAGGATGCTACAGAAAAATTTAATTTAGATAATATATTGTTTTAATTTTTTTTGTTAAAAGTCTGTTACTATTCTACTATACTATTATTTACTATTTAAAACAACAAGACAGTTGGTTGGGCACTAGAGTGACATTCTGGAATGTAGAGGGATTTGGTCTATTAATGCAAGATTAAACATATTGCAGTATGGGTTCTGTAAAACAAAGATAATAAATGGAGGTTTATATGGAGAAGAGTGAAATAGGAACGAATTGCATCATGAAGAGATATTTACAACATTCAGGAAATACATATTGACAATCGAATTGGTGCCACCAGTCACCAAAGGAAGCTCTAAGTTGTGACCACGTGAGTTGAACGAAGAGAACTTGTGCGTAGGCATTCTGGATTGGTTATCTTTGTTCATAATTGAATAACATAGAAAAGTATTTTCTTTTAGCAGAAACAAGTTATAGTCTGTATCGTTACTGTTAATATCAAGCATCTGAATAATCAGATATGCGGGTCTTAGTGGTTACCATGTCAAGCATATGTTCCATGCATCTCTTCAAAAAAAATTATTGAGAAAAATCTCTAAAACAAATACAGATAAGGAGTCGAATGAGATTCCATACCACTCATTATCTAGTAGTCGATTTAACGTATATAACCAAGTAACAGTTTTGAGCCGGTTCATGTGGGTTTGTGGACAAGCATGATGCATCCATTACTCTTAAATCTTTGGCCCCGGAGAATTGAACTTGTCACCTTTGTCCCATTTGTTTTGGAAAATCATCTTTTAGACAACCAGTTTTCTCTGAATTCTACCTTTATAATCTTGATATAAGGAGCCTTTCTTTAGTATGAGCTACAGATATGATTTACCACGAGTAGAATCTAAGATGAGGACCAATAATTATAGACATTATAGCCAGTTGTGAGAAATTTAGACATAAGTCTCATGGGTATGGGTAAATAAATAGATGATCTTGATCGACGAAATTGTAAGTTGAGCCACACTAGTTTCAGATTATTAATCAAGTAAATATATAAATATATATATGAATCAGTGATGACTGATAATCAAAGAGTGCCGGTCATGGTGACCTTTACACCTGATCGTGCGAGGGCGCGGTGACCCTCAACTGGGCAGGAGAATAGGAAGCCCAGTTAGGGCAGCGGCCGCCAAGTGCGCGGGTCTAGGATCCCAGTCCCTTTTCGGTTTTTACGTGAGCTCACAGTGTTTTTACACCTCGTTGGGATCCCGACTTTAGACCATTCCGTTGATCCTGTTTTAGGATACCCAGGC
This sequence comes from Ottelia alismoides, assembly GCA_037367405.1. Taxonomy (NCBI): domain Eukaryota; kingdom Viridiplantae; phylum Streptophyta; class Magnoliopsida; order Alismatales; family Hydrocharitaceae; genus Ottelia; species Ottelia alismoides. The sequence continues at coordinate 90,151 of JAZKJV010010900.1, forward strand.
GGGGGATCCTTGGTTTTCAGTTTTACGTACGAGCTCGGTTGCCAGTTACCGGTCGGGCTGTTTTCTAGAGCGACTTTTCCGGGAAGTCTCTCTCACCCGTCTCAGTGGCGTAGTTTGGGAGTGTAGACCTATCCCTCTATTGGACCGTCCTTCCAATTAGAGGGCGAGACGGAAGAGCCTTTTTTTGGCTTCTTCACCGCTTGAGTTTTTTCTTCGCCAACAGACTTGGCAATGTTACATCCAGATCATCCATATCTATATCTACATCATCTAGAGTTACATTTAGGTTGTTGCACAGAGGTTTGAAGGGATTGATTTTACATCCAGATAATCCATTTCTATATCTACATCATATAGAGTTACATCTGAGACAGTTGCACTTGAGGTTTTAAGGATTACAATTAAAGTTGAGTAAATGGAAAAGACTATAATCTAATTCGAAATCTCATTAAGCTAGTGGACGTGTTGGGAACTTAGTTAGGATGCATTATACAACACCGCATGCCTACGGAGGCACCCCAACCCTAAGACATTCCCCAAGTCTTAGAGTCATAGTGTGAGGTTTCACAAGAACCAAGACCACAGACTATCCACTAGACTTAAGATTTTAATAAATCTTTATATCTTCTCATCTCACCTTTCCCATCATCAAAAATCCATAAATATGATCTCTGAGTACTATGAGAATAAAATATACAATCACTTACGATAGAAATATGCTTATGTGGGGAATGTTGGGATAATAGCTAATCATAAGAGGTGCTTACTAGAATTTGGAAACCCTTTTCAATTGCAAGTAGGAATAAATTTTAATTTGAGTTGTTCTTACCTCTCTACTTGCCTGCTTTTGGTCATAATAAATGCATGTTATTTTATATAAGTTTTTGGGAGGTACCAGCAACCGCTGACTCCTCTTCTTTTCTAACATGTTTGGCAGGCAAACAGCCTGCAGTTCAGTAGCTATACAAGGGTCCAGGAGATAAATTTTATACCCAACGGTATGGTTTATTTTGTGCCAGTTTTTGTTCAATTTATAATGTATTATGTTTCTTTCTCTTCAGTCAGATTTTGGGATATACTATATGTACTGTCAGACTTTGTACATGTAAAATATATGGAAGTTAATGAAATGAAATTTTGGTGACCATTGTTCTATGAGTTTGTGGTTATAAATGTTGATATGAATGTCAGATGAAATTATTTCATTCGCGAAAAATTTTTCCCCGTACTTTCAGTTAGTTAATGCGATAGTAATGAATGTTGTAACGCGAAATGTGTGATTAACGGGTACCCGGATCCTAGGGGGTTCACATTCACCGATCAGAATCTAGATGGTTTCCCTAATCACTAATCAATTAGGATTCAAACATATTGACAAGACATGTATTGGTTCGTTACAAATGGCAATTTATTAGTATTTCCAAATTCTAATGTGTATTCTTTTTTTAACCGATTTTCTTGCACGATCAGCTTCCCGTATGCCAACCAAGGTTTGAAAAAACGAAAGGCGGAACGAGGCGTTTTCCCTGGAAGCGAGGCGAGGCGTAGCCTCGAGGCGGTCGAGGCGTAAGCCTCAGTTTTGTATAGAAAAATAAATATAAAATATATAATACATATATTTATTGATGAAATAATATAATCTGACAAACATATAGTATATAACAATGTAATATATGATGATATTATGAAGATAAGAACATGAAAAAAGGATATATCAATGACTCAATGCCATAAACTTTTCTAAATTTCTACCTAATCAAACGAAAATCATTGGTTATAACGTATAACTATCACTAAAAAATTATCTAAAAGGGATTGGCTATAGTTGTCATTATAAATATCCAAGGTGTTGATATGAATTGTATGATTTGAATCCTAACTATATGTTCTACTATACCCAAATTTTTTTTCTTTTATGAGGATTCGAATTCGTATACACATTTTTATATGTTTAAGGATGTAATAGTAAGCGTTCACTAAAATAATTTGGCATGTTAATGGTAAATATGAATATGAAATAGGTCAAATTCAAGCATATGAATATGAAAGAGATCAAATTTAAACATACATTTTGCATAAATTAATAGTTAGATATAATTAATAGTAAATATGAAGTAGTTTGTTGAAATAGTTACACATAATTAATAGTAAATGTGGAGTTATGAGTACAAAAGAAACATCAGATTTAGGCATTTAACTTGTATAATCATTATCCTAAACAAGTATATATTTATAAGATTCTCAAACCACCATGTAACTATCAAAACCATACAAGAAATCTTCAAAAAAAACAAAAACTCCTCGGAAAACGCCTCGACCGCCCGCCTCGAGGCTACGCCTCAGCCAGTCGAGGCGCACGCCTCACTGGACAAGGCCGAGGCGCACGCCTCGAGGCTAAAAAGGCCCGCCTCGCCTCGAGGCGTACGCCTCGAGGCGCGCCTTTTAATACCATGATGCCAACCCCTTTTTACTTTGACATCTTACTACCACTAAAGGCGTTGTCGGAACCGCACAACCACCGGTCCTACTTAAAGGTTAGCTCCGGAGCTACATGGTAGTACTAGAGCTTTAGACATCTCATATAAAACAAGATCCTTTGCACCAAAGTCATGGTCTTTTATTGGTTGTTTAGATCCTACTTCCCCTAATAGAAGGAATGTGACATTCATTGAAAACTTCGCACCATTACTAGTGGGATGTGGGAAGATTGACTTGTTCAATCACATTAAAGAAGAGGCATTTTAAATTAAAGTTCAAGAGATGTGATGCCCGAAAAAGATAGGTCCCACATGGTGGATCGTGTTATTGATGGTAGTTTTCCCACTGGATTTCCTAGAGAGAATTTATCCATTCCAATTCTAGAGTATGTAGATGATATGATTTTGCTCTTAGAGGTGGGCGAAAAGCTATCGCAGGTATCGTGTGCGCTTGATTTATTTGGTGATATTCTAGATCTAAGGATTTACAGATCCAAGTATGTTTTTACGCCATTTGGCTTGGGTGTTGAGGAGATTGTCCATTTGCGTCCACGTTGAGAACACCCCAACCTGGGCATGCTTACCCCAGCATTATCTTGGCCTTCCCTTGGTGGTAGGGAGACTAAGGAAAATGAAATGACTAGCCCTAAATGAGAAGTTTGAAGAAAAATTGGTTGGGCAGAAGGTGGACTATCTTTCAAGAGAAGGTAGACTGGTGTTCACTAAGTTGGTGCTCTCGGTTATTTACATCTTCTACCTCTCCTCTCGGCTTCTCCACGTTGGTATTAGGGGAAAGGTCGAATCTATCATGAGAAGATTCTTTTGGTATGATCCTGAAAAGTTGGGTATTGCATTGTTGCACTGGAAAACTATCACTCTGTCTAAGGAAGATGGGGGCCTTGGTGTTCTTAGTCTGGCGGAGATAAAAAAAGACTCTTCTTTCGAAATGGATCATCAGGATTTCGGGGAAGAATGACGATCTACTTTGTACTCTAGTGGGAAAGATTTACAATCTCTTTACACCCTCCTTATCACGATATGAGTGACAATATGTTGTCAACATTTTGGAGAGGGTTTTGTTCAATGTTGCCCGAGGTGAGACAAATGATGCAACCCGTTTTGGGAGATGCCAATGGTTTTCGTTTTTGGCACGATGATTGGTCGGAGAATGGGGCATCGGGTCTAAAATTCCCTTATGTGTTTGCTTCGGCTCTGGACATGATGTAAAAAGTAGTTGTTTCTTGGGACAGTAACTCTTTCTTCTCGATGTTTAGGTCAAAGCTCTCTGAGCAATGTGTGGAGACCTTTTACTCTTGATGGAGGACTGGGAAGGTCTCGATGGCCCCGAGATGGGCAGAGATCACTGGTGTTAGGTTAATGGATGCTTCGTGGTTAGAAGGCATACAAGGTCATTTGAGAGACGCTTTTGACCGTGGGATGTACTACGGATTGCAAGAGGTTTTAGACTTAGCGGATCCCTAATAGACTCAAGTAAAGGAGATCTGACTCAGGTTATGATCTTGGTCTATCTAGAAGTCTAGGTTCTTGGTGCTTTTTAGCTCTTTGTTTTCGCTCACACTCCTAGGTTCTCCCTCTTCTTGACTCTCTAGATAGACAAGGCGGGCAAATACTTCCACTACATGTCTAGTTTCGACAACGCCGCTCACCTTTTGCCCTCTGAAAACTGCCTAATTCACCCTGGAATGAAGCTTATATCTATGTAGTTGAGAGATGGGACTATTTTATTGTTTAAATTCCAATTTTAACATCCAAATCTCCAATATTAAATATGTATAGCTTAAAGGGCTAATGATCGAATGAGAAGGGGGTTCTTGAAGAACCTTATCCAACTATCCCAATCCGAGTGACCCAAGGTTGTTTATCTATCCATAATCCATGGTTATCAGCCACTTACAACAAGACATACGATAGAATGCATAAGTGAAATAATAATATCATTATTCAATGGATGACTTGATATTAAAACTCCAAAAAAATCATTTAACTACGCCTATGCATCGTTTGGTCTTTATTATGGAACCTTCGTTGATTTATATAGCTAATAAGGGACTTTGAAGTAACTTCATTGGTGTTGGTAGTGGAGAGGCAATAGTGGTGGGGGTGGTGGTCTCTATTATGGAACCTTCGTTGATTTATATAGCTAATAAGGGACTTTGAAGTAACTTCATTGGTGTTGGTAGTGGAGAGGCAATATAGTGGTGGGGGTGGGGGCATTGTAGGAGGAGAGGGCATGCTATGGTTGGTGAACTTGGTGGAGAGGCAATGGGGGTGGCTAATGCAATTCAAAATACTTATTTTTGTTGCAACTTAATTGTATTTTTAATTTTTTTTGTAAAATAACCAAAATTCACAACCTTTTCGGAGGAGAGGATGAGGGAGATTCTAACGAGGGAGTGCGAGTAGCGGGAGAGGATGGAGGAGCAGCTCTCATTGCTACTGTCGCTCTTTGTTTTAGGTGGAAGAGTTTGAGAAGAAATGTAAAGGGGAAGAATGATGGAGGGGACCTCTCAATTATCTATATCTCTCGATCAATTCCCTGTGTTTGTTTACCTTAGAAGTCACTCCCTCCCCGCACTGCAACATTGCGTGTGAATGTGAGATATTCCCTAGGATCCCATTCAGGGAGCATTTTTTTACTTTTTCTTTCCTTCTCTTTATTTGATTATGGACGAGTTGACAAGTCACATTCAGGATGAGTTACCTTGGTGTATGTTATTTGCTGATGATATTGTATTGATTGACGAGACTAGAGATGGAGTAAATGAGAAGCTTGAGGTTTTGAGACATGCATTGGAGACTAAAGGTTTTCGTATAAGTAGGGCTAAGACGGAATATATGGAATGCACCTATGATGGAAGCAATGGTGAAGGAATCGAGGTGAAGATTGGTGACGATAACATTCAAAAGAGAGATTCTTTTAGATATCTGGGATCTATTTTGCAACATGATGGGGAAATTGATGGAGATGTTACTAATAGAATAAATGCAGGCTGGCTAAAGTGGAGAGGAGCCTCCGCTGTTCTATGTGATAAGAAAATTCCTTTCGCGCGCATTTGGAGTATCTGGCTGGGAAGAAACAAATCTCTCTTTGCGGGGCAGAGATTCTACATAGAAAATATTTGTATGGATGCGAACCGCTTTTGTTTGGACTGGTCATCTGTGTAGCGTTTTTGTTTCGGGGGCGATTGGTATCATTTAGTATATCACTTTCCCCTATCTCTCCCTTTCTTCTCCCTCTGTAAGTATCTTCTTTTTTCTTTCTTAATAAACTGGGGCGAACACCTACGGGTGTATCCCCCTTTTTGGAGTGTCAAAAAAAAAAAGAAAATTCCTTTAAAAATTAAAGGAAAGTTTTACAAAGCAGTCGTGAGACCTGCTATGCTTTATGGTTCTGAATGTTGGCCTGTGAACCATAGACATGTGCAGAGAATGGTTGTAGCAGAAATGAAAATGCTAAGATGGATGTGTGGACATACACGCAAAGATCAGATTCGGAATGATGCAATCAGAAAGAAAGTTGGTGTAGCTCCGATCGAGGATAAGATACGAGAAAACCGCTTAAGATGGTTTGGTCATTTGCAAAGAAGGTCAACTGATGCACCGGTTAGGAGATGCGAGTGGTGGGATGTTGAGCCGGCTAAGAGAGGGCGAGGACGGCCCAAGAAGCGTTGGAAAGAGACTATACGAAGGGATCTTAGTTTTTTGGATATAAGTCCGAGATTGACCCAAGATAGATCTGAATGGAGGCGAAGAATCCATGTAGCCGACCCTACTTAATTGTGAGAAAAGGCTTTGTTGTTGTTGTTGTTGTCTTTCCTTCTCTTTAGTCTTTATTATGAAATAAAGAATATATTCGATGGCCCTTATTTTATGCTTTTCAAGTTTTCAGTTAACTGTGAAGTTGTTTGACGAAGAACTTCATTAGTAAAAGAGTTATTGGATATTGAGTAGTCGATTAAAGAAAAATTCAAGTTGATTTATAGGCAGGTTAAATTGACTATGCAAATGCACCAGTACACTGACGAGAGTTCATGACTTTTGAATTTTGATGCCATCCATCAAACAAGAAAAGGATGCGAGTTAATATTTGTGCATTTTTCAAAAGGAGACGTGATCAATATCTTGCACAAAATTAGTTAATCGGTAAGATAATAAGTCAATTGGCATTGCGCAAAAGGAGGCATGATCAACATTTGACAAAATTAACCAATTGGTAAGATTATTAGTCATTTGGGTCGTCGGGTCACTTATTCAACCTTTGGAAAAAAATGTTTAGCTGGCTAACTAGTCCACAGTATCCAAGATAGATCAGCTTTCTGCATATGTATGTTTTGAGAAAAAAATTCACAAATAAATGTATTTTCAAAACTTGTGATTTTCAATATCGCCAATGAGTTTTAGTCCAAAAGTCCGAGCATCAAGGCAAGCTCCTCGAGTATTGTACATCACGTGGCATGATGCATGTCTCAAAACACACTACAAGGACATGTATCACAAGAACTACAATATTTCAATCTATGTATGTTTCAATCCGTGTGATTGATACAAGAAATATCGGCATGGGATATGATACTAAAAATATGAATTAGTGCAACCACTTGACTTGGCCCTTGAGAACCTTAAGTGGTTAGATCCACCCCCAAGAGGCCTAGACCTAATAATTTTATTGATGTTATTTTTCCTCGATCAACCTCACCGGATGCCCATCACTATCAGTCCTACTGTTGGGATCAGCCACAGAGTTACATGGTAATACTAGAATCAGAGCTTTAGATGTCTTATATAAATCAAGAAGCATTTCCTCAAAAAAATAAATAAACCAAGAACCCTTTGCACCATTGTAGGGGTCATGTGTGGGTTGTTTAGATCATGCTTCCTGTAATGGAAGGAATGTACTATTCATCGAAATTGAAGCCACCATTACTACTAGGATGTGAGAAGACTGACTTGTTCAATCACATTAAAGAAGGGGACTGAAAAAATATGGAAAAGATGTGACGCCCCAAAAAGATAAATCCCGAATTTCTACCACATAAAACTTAGCAGTATTATATAAGTATGAAGAGTATTTACATCTAATAGGCCTATAGGTTGGTTGAATCAAATGTACTTACATCTGAACCAAATTTGTACTGGAGTGCTTCTGTTATTAAGAAAATTATAAATCAACCATAAAAAACAAAGCCTGAGCTCCATGAAGAGGCCATGCCTTTCCCGAAACAAAATCATGAATCAACAAGCTCGAAACACATCTCTTGAAAGAAAGACTATGTTGTACTTGAATTTCCAATCAAGTCCATGTGATATAGATAGAAATGTTCCCAGCAATAAAGAAAACCATCCATCTTCATCGATGTTGCAATTACCACACTCAACAGATGTCCCTAATATCCAGCAGGTTTATATCACACTTGATTTCGCATTTTAATTCATCCAATTTATATGCCACAAACTCATTTGAACATTGTCGGTGTATCGTTCAAATTCCAATAGACACCATCCAATTCTCCACGAAACCTATATCATTTCAAGAACTAATGATCGGATACTTGACGAGGCGTCGTTTGTCTATCATTTCCCGACGTGGTACGATACCAAACCCGAGTAACCCAAGGCTGTTAGTCTCCCCAAGGGCCAAGATCCATAGTTGCATTGACACCGACACATGACAGATGGCATAACAGAAATAAGAAACTTGCAATCCGACGCATGAGTTCATACAAAAACTCAAACAAAATGCTTTAACATCGCCAATGCATCGTTCGATCTCCAAGATTGAATCTTTGTAGATTTCAAAAGTAAACAAGGGACTTTGAATGAACCTCGTCGGCGTGGTTGGTGGAAGGGAGATGGCGGCGTGGCCGCGGGGGCTTATCGGAGGAGAGGACGACGGACATTCTTCGGGAGGAGTGGGAGTGGCGGGAGAGGATGGAGAAGGAGCAGCTTGCTGCAGCCGCAGCCATCGCCGCTGCCATCGCTGCTCTCTGCGGTTTTGGGTGGAAGCGTCGGAGAAGAAATGGAAAGGGGAACGAGTGAGGGGAGCTCTCGGCTCTCTGTCACTTCCCCTTATCCTACCTTGAAGGCACTCCCACTCTTCACTGCTAACGCCGCGCGCAGATGTGATAGCGTTTTTTAACCTTTCCTTTCTTTAGTTTTTCCTATAAAATAAACAATAGGGTAAAGTTCACATAAGTTCCTTAACTAGTTACTCAATTTTAATGACATCACATCGCACATCCTTGGTCGCAGCCACTCGCCAATAATAGCTACTCAAGCTTACTTTTTCTCCAACAATTACACATCCTTGGTCACAGCCACTCGTGCAATTGATGAACAGGATGTCCTTGACAGCAGATGCTCTCTCTTTTCTTCTCATTGATGATATTGCGTCCTAGAGTGCACCTGCAACTACTCTTGCTTGCCTTATCACGTTCTTCAACCAAATGAGGGCATTTTAGTCCTACAAATCATAAAGTTAAAGGTGACACCCATTCCCATTAGCCAAAGTCCGCATTTATACAAAATCAAGTAATAAAAGTACTGCATTGTTACTTTTTAGAACTTCATATATAACATTGAAACTTCAAATATGACCTTGGGTAGCCCTTTCCACTATGAGAGGAAACCTGATAGGACAATCAACGACCACTTAAGATACTTGTCAAATAATAATCATCCACTTTTATAGCGCATTCTCACTTCTTTATGAGTATTAGATGCCGGACTATGTTTGGGGTGTTATGCATACACCCTATCAGTTAACTATCTTGTAGGAGCATTTGTCTGTAATATGTATGCAATGAACATGTTTTTGGTCGGATGTTGAAAAACCCTAACAAGTATCGTGTATATTTTCAATACTAATCAAATAAAAAAGATGATATGGAGCTAACATTTGAAATTTAAAATGCAAAAGCAGATAAAGATTAAATAAACTTCACCTTTTGTTTTTTTTCTTACCAAAATGCAACATTTAAGTTTCCAATAGTAAAAAAAGGTGAAGCCTTATCCCATTTTAAGCAGGATCGACTACTTGGATTCTTGCTCAAATCTATGTTGAAAGATACAACTATTATTTTACGCTAGCTGCCAGCTACCTAACACAACCCCCACATGAGATATTTGACCCATGATTTTTGGCTGGTAGGCACACTGCACTACCACTCATAGGTTAGAAGTCTATAACTTTGTAGGAAAGTATTAATCATGTCAGGTAAGGTTCTATTTTCTCCGTTTTATTATCATATTTGATTGTAATGTATATGGAGCAGTAACTTCATGATTTATGCCAAATAATTTACATTGTTCATCAAACAAGTTAAACATATATTCGCCTCCTCATCTAATCTAAGGCACTTAAGCACTTTTCTTGTTAGTGTCTTATCCTCTTTCTTGAATATAAGAAATTTTTCTAAGGTTTCATCATTGGTTTTCACTGGATACACGTAACAATATTTATTGCCATCGTATATACGTAAAGATGACAAAGTATTCCTTATTGTCTCTAATCAACACACCATAAAACTCGTAGATGTCTATGTGCATCTAACATCTCACTTTCTCTAGAGACTAACTAAAAAGGCTTCCTAGGTATCTTAGACTATACACAAATTTCACATATTTTAATTTTATCAACAATATGTTTAGGGATTACATCTAAATTCATCATTCTTTTAATTGAATTCAAGTTTACATGTCCCAATCTACCATGCTATATAATCACATTCTTTCTTCGCTTCTTCGCATCTTCATCCCAGAACCTGATCATCTCATATCTGCATGATTTGAGCTCAACCTCCTCCTCCACCATTGCTGGAGGATGTGATTCATCAATTCCACTTTCTTAGCTTTCAATAATATGCAACTGAGACTCTCAACGCTTTGAGCATAGTCAATAATGCGTGCAGGTGTTGGAAGAATCACTGGGAGAGGAGATCTGGAGCACGGAAGGGCCTTCAAGAGCTCGGATATACACTCGAACATCCTGGCCTCCGATCAACGGGATCAGGATCTGTTGTGCAACCTATATTGATGCGGAACCATCGCTGGAGTCGATCTGACCTTTCATAACTAGAATCCATCCAAGATCGGATGAGATTTGGATAATCTAATATCATTTGGAGCGAGATTCTTCAGTGTTCATCCAGATATCTTCAGATTCATCAGGTCATGAAGAGGATACCCATACTGCATCTGAACCGTCACCTAGTTCCTGATTGTTGACCGCACGATGGGATCCATAAGGGCGTATATCATAGCCATTCAAGATGCACGTGACACGTCTCCAATGGTGATTTTACACAGTGCTCCCCTTTTTATTTTCATAATTTGTGATTTAGTCCTCATCTATATAAAAACATTGAAATAATTGCTTGTGTACCCCTACAGTTTTCATTAATTTGCATTTTAGTCCTTATATGAAGTCGCATGAATTATCGCATGGCATGTGGAAATTTTGTAATAAATAGCCTGAAGATTTCTTTTATTAATAGAACTAGCTAGATTTTGCGATATTTGCTATCTAGTCCTTGTGCTTGCAAATCGCATGTGCAAACACGTGGATTCTTGAAACAATTGCACGTATTATCCTTAACTTCTTTCTTGTGTTGATAATTAGTCTAAAATTTTATGTAATTTGTGTTTCAGTCCTCTTATACTACCTTTTATTTTGCTCTTAAATTGCTTTGAATAAATAGTTTTATTAATCCAAAAAATCAACAAAAATCACAGTATACTCTTAATAATGAAATCTATCTAATATAATTCTGATTTTAAATTTTTTTTATTTGTTATTTTCAAAAAATATAGATTCTCGGTTTGATATTAAAAGATACATAAAAATTCTATAAAATATTGTAGGTATATTTTACTTATTTTATTATCTATAAAAATCAAACAAAAATTCAATCAAAAAAAACTAAAATAAGATAATACAGAAAAATCTTATCGAAAAAATATATAAAATTGTAGTAAATAAAAAATACATAATTAGATTTGTTTTAAAGCTTAATAAAAAAAATTGTATAAAATTTGTGGTGAGATAGTGTCTTTATTCGAAAAAACGGCTCCTAGTCAGTCGGGATTCTGACACGAGCAGTAGTTAGGAGGTATTTTCTCTCAATTGCAGCTGCACCTTCAAAACTCTCGGAATAGATATATAAGGGCTCGCTTCAGTTAACAGGGAATTAGGTCTCTATCCTCCAGAAAACAGGGTGTCAGGGCTCGCAACTTTCAAGGGTGATGACAGAACAGAGGCATCGTTGTACAACCCAAGATTAGAAGAAAGAGAGAAGGCACCGAATAGTGAGCTGTGGAGGTCTTTCTTGTTAAATAAATAGCTTGTGACTAAGATTATATAACTGATAGCCCAAGATCCAGTTCAGATTGTTTTCTTTTATTTTTAAATTTTAAAATACTAAAGCTAGTACTAGATTTACTTTAAAATTTAGTTCCCTTATTAAATCGCTAATAAATCCATAAAAATATAAAAAACAATAAAAATCACTAAAATAATATAAAATATAAAAATATTTTATTTCTTTATTTTGAGCATTTTTGACATACTTTGAAAATACAAAAGAAGTTTTTTTTACTTTAGTGTATGTATTATTTGTACAATGGTTTTTAAAAAAATAGAATACATAGAGATTTATAAAATAAAAAACAACTAAAATTAAAATTCAAATTTAAAATTCAAAAAATATATAAAATGTATAAATATTTAAAAATACGAAAAAAATATAAAAGATCATTGAAAAAACATAAAATAAAAAAATAAATTAAAATCTTCATTAATTAGCAATAATTAATTTACCTCATTTATTGGTAGCCTCCTTGAGTTCGATCTTAGAAGCTATACCAGGTTAATAAGTAGCATCTTATTCTTCTTTTATAATAAAAGTATTTTTTATTCGGGAATTGTTGGGTTACAACGACATTGTCATATATTTTTTATTACTTGTGAATAAATCAAATGGCACAATTATCGAGGATGCACGATGAAGGAGTTAGGCTTATTATTTTTCTTCTATATGGTTGCTTACTTGTCTTTATTTTTCTTTTATCTATTTTATTCCATTTATATTAGTGCTAAAAATTGATTTGATACATCTCATTGTTTCACCATTATTATACGTCCTGATGAGCAATGGGAATGATCTTAGGAGAGCCGATGCACCCGAGCGAGGCGAAGGCATGTCCTTCTTTATCGCCCGACATGAGAAAGCAACTGAGGAGGAGAAGGAGCTACAAAAGACTTGTTTCTTTTTTATTTTAGCTCTTTTTATTTCATCCATTATTGTAATTAATTTATAATGATTTATTGGCATTTTCCCTTTTTCTATTTACTTTATAACCAGTAGACTTCTTGTGTGGTTGTGCGAAGCTTGTTTCATCGTCACATGCGCCGAGGGGTTTCATCGATTTTTGTTTTCTTCGCTTTCTAGTTTCTTCCTCCCTATTTTTCTCATTTTTCTATTTGTTTTTCATTATTTGAGTTTTCTGTATTTATTTTTATTTGTTTTTGTATACTTTATCCCCTCATTCTAGGTTTTTATTTGTGGTTGAGCCTGATAATTATTTGGTCCAAAAATCCTGGTAGAATATATGTTCCTATAGACATATGATTTAGACTTGGTCAAAATAAATCAGTGCTCCAGCTAATAGAAGTTCTTGTTAGGATGGTTCTCGTTTGCATTCATATAGGCTAGTTTAAATTTTGGGATTTATCACTTGTGCCCCTCCGAGATCTCGCAATTTCAGTTATGCCCCTATCTGTTTGGTAATATCAGTTGTGCCCCTCACTTCTTGTCGTTTTATCAGTTGTGCCCTTGGGTTAGTTGCCGTCCATCTATAGTGCAAACGGACGTTAACTTCGAGGATATAAACGGAATTAATTTGAAAAAATGGGTTCAGGGGTCATTCCTCCACCACCTCATCTTCTTCCTCCCCCATCTACTTCCTCTTACTCCCTTCTCTTCCTCCTCCACGGCTTCTCTCTCCTCCGCCTCGAGCTACCTGCTCCGCCACCAGCACCTCCCCTCTGCCCCCCAGCCGCACCCAGGTCGCCCCCTCCCCCTGCCCCGCACCGTGTTGCCGCAACTCTCCCTTCTCTGCCTCGAGCTCCCTGCTCCGCCACCATCCTCCTCCTCCCGCACCTCTCCTCCACCCCCGCACCTCCCTCCGCCCCCGCACCTCCCCTCTGCCGCCCCCCATCCGTGCCCAGGTCGCCCCCTCCCCCTGCCCCGCACCGCGCCGCCGCAGATCTCCCTCCTCCGCCCCCAGCACCTCCCTCCGCCCCAGCACCTCCCTCTGCCCTCGCACCTCCCCCCTCCGCCCCCGCATCTCCCCTCTGCCGCCCCTCATCCGCGCCCAGGTCACCCCCTCCCCATGCCCTGCACCGCGCCGCCGCAGCTCTCCCTCCTCCGCCTCGAGCTCCCGAATCCGCCCCCAGCACCTCCCTCCGCCCCCGCACCTCCCACCTCCGCCCCCGCACCTCTCCTCTCCCCCCCCCCATCTGCACACAGGTCGCCCCCCTCCCCCTGCCCCGCCTCGAGCCCCCTCCTCCTGCCCTGCACCGTGCCCCCCTGCCCCGCATGCACCGCCTCTGCACCTCCCCTCTCTCCCCCATCCGCGCAGCTCTCCCTCCTCCGCCTCGAGCTCCCGGCTCTGCCCCCAGCACCTCCTCCGTTCCCGCACCTCCCATCTCCGCCCCTGCACCTCCCCTCTCCCCCCCCATCTGCACCCAGGTCGCCCCCCACCCCCTGCCCCGCCTCGAGCCCCCTCCCCCTGCCCCGCACCGCCCCCTCCCTCTATCCCGCACCGCGCCGCCCCCTGCTCCCCCTCGATAACGTCGTGAAGCCGACCTCCTCCCCCAACCACGCACCTCGTCCAGCCCCCATTGCCCGCGATCCAGCCCGCACCTCCTCGGCAGCCTCGCACCTCCTCTCCAACACTCCTCCTCATTTGATTTTATTCTGACCATAATACCCCTCTTAACCACACCATAGTTTGAGTAAACTATGGTTATTTTAATTTTTTGACGGTCAATCTGACGGAAGGGCACAACTTATGACGGAGAAATAAGTGAGGGGCACAACTGATATTAGCAAAAAGATAGGGGCATAACTGAAATTGCGAGATCTCGGAGGGGCACAAGTGATAAAATCCCTTAAATTTTTATAGGTAGTGAAGATGACAGCTTTCCCCTTTCAGCCTTATGGATAAGGCATTTTACTAGATATAAATCATTTAGGAATGGTCGTGACATCTTGGGAGGAGCTGAGATTAGCTTTCCTAAACAAATATTATCCCATAGGACGATTGAATAAAATGCGATTACTTTTAGCTAACTTCTCCCGTATCTCTCGTGAGCCTATTCACGTGACCTGTGAATGATTCAAAGATATTGACGGAGAAGTGCCCCCATCGTGATATTCCAAAGATGAGCTTAGTGCAGAAGTACTTGTGGGTCTGAGCTTAGAGAACCAGAGGCTTGTAAATGTTGCTTGTGGGGGTTCACACTTCAATAATAATGTGGGCATTCTTTGGCAGATTTTTGAGGAGATGGCGGAGAGCTCAACAACATTATCATCTTCCCATGCATTTCAGAAGCATCCTTCTTCTATTCACCACAAGACCATCATATTTTGAGTTTTTTTCTAAATTCGGTCTCCTTCTCCTTCTTTTTATTGTTTTTCACCTGAATAACCTGATTAGGCCATGTGGCTCTCTCTGGTTAAGCCACGTGGCCTGCTTCTATGCTCGCCACGCGCCTCCACCTCCCGTTGTCCAATCACCTTTTTGGAGAATCAATCCGCGCTGTTGGTCCGCGCTTCTTTCTCAACTGCATGATCCACTCCAGGGGCTTCAATCTCCATCGCACATATGCACTCCATTTTCTGCCCTTCAATCCATCGCCAGATGACATCTGGACCATTCACTTCTGCCCTTTTCCCCTCTCACCAGGTGTCACTCTCCACAACCATTCGATGCTTCTCCAGATCACATATGGATCGTCCGATGCCGCCCAACACTCAATCATTGGATCATTTGATCCAACGGCATCACGAGCCTTACCCCTCGACCCTTGGATGCATCCTGATCATTTGATCAAGGTCGCTCCTTTGTGCCCTCCTCTCGGTCGTTGGATCACGAGATCCAATAATTGAGACCTCGTCTCCTACCTCCGGCACCCCCTTTTTCTCCCACAACGTATACCAAGAACGCCCGTCGCCCCCTTTTTATTTTCCAAGCATCGACTGCCATCTTCTCCACTCGTTGGCCAAGTGGTGGGTGTCATGTGTTCGTGGGCTCTTGCTGTCCGAAAGGAGAAGGGAAGATCGTGGTTAGGTGGCACGTGAGGAAGAAGGGAGTGGGGGCTTGAAGTGATGGGCGTCGTGTGTTTGTGGGCTCTTGCTTACCGGAAGGAGAAAAGAAGATTGTCCGATGCTGCCCAACCCTCGGCCATTGGATCATTTGATCCAGCGGCATCACGTACCTTACCCCTCGACCCTTGGATGCTCCAGGGACCTGTTTATAGTATTTTATCTAGTTAATTTCATGTTTGCTTTGCGTTCATGCCCCTGGACTATTTCAAGAATATCTTGAGTATCCGAGCTCCGTTTTAGTCGATTTATGTGGCGTTGCGATGATTATTTCATTATCTTTCCAATGGCTTGATTTGATTTCTGATACGGCACTTAGACTCCAAATGATTAAATCTAATTACGTGGTATCACATACCTTTTGATTTTTAAGCCATTAAATTACATTTTAATGAAAATTACTTTGCAAATTGTTTCTGATAATGATCGTAAATTAATTGCTCAGTGAGTCGATGTGATTAGGGCATATTTGCATCATTGTAAAATTACATCTCTTTGTATGATAAAAAATCAATTAAAAATTGTCTACATGTGTCTACATTGTCTGTCGTTGTGTGTATTGGCCTATTAACTATTAATTCACCACTCAGTCAGAGTAATGAGAGCCTAGATAATCACATAAGAGGCTTGTGTCCATGAGTTTGACCTTGGACATGCCCAAGTAAAATAAGTTAGATTGCTTTGATTTAATTGACAGATTCATTAGCATAATGCATTAAAATGACATTATTAGAGGGCTTAATTTCGGGATTATCAAATAGCATCGTTACCGAGACACGACTCATCTTTAATTTTGTTTAGATTTTTATTATTTGATTAAGTGATTGTTTCTAGCTTGTAGTCAATTTATTCATGTCTCGTGCACAGTTTCGATAAATTTTTGATACATACATATATATATATATATCTAATACATGCTTTTTGTGGCAGAGTTCCTTGGTGATCAAGGAGGCAAGGAGCAAGGGCTCCTGCTGCGAGGAGCCCCAGAAGCAAATATTGGAGAAAATCGATTTTTTTTGTCATGCATTATTCATTCATGCATGTAATAATCGTCTTTACAATGGTCTTCGTTTGAAGACTCGTGATTGTAAACGAAGGATGAGTTTTGTGGGTTTGTGGGGCTTGCCTCACTTGAGTGTTGACTTAGGATCAGGCATGCGGCTCTCCGAGCAATTTCACATTTTTATTCTATGTATTTGATAGTAGGTAGGACACACATATTAATTCGAGATGTACGTATACATCGCTTCACTTAGCCAAAAATTAAATCTATTCTTTCTTGCTAATAGAAGCATGTTAGGTGCGGTTTTCATCGACTTTCATACATTCAGTCTTTGTTTCTAATTCAGTCTTGTTTTTCATAAATTTAACTCAAGGCGGTGCGAGTTTTACTCTTAGTATAGATCATATTTTATCGTATGCATTGGCTTTTTCTCGATTTTCCTTTTTGGCTTGATCACCTAGGATTAATGGAAATTGGGAATGAATGATAGATGATGTTTGATTGATTTATGTTCTCATTAGATCAGTGATAACATTAAAGCTAATAATTGGGACTATTAATGCAACTTGACAAATAAAATAGAATAAAATCATATTTTGGGAGATCAATACCCTTTTACATAGGACGTTTTTAATTTGACACATCATTAATCCTTGCATAAATTAGAATGATTTTATCACCAACAAAAATGACAAGATAAAAAAGCCAACGTTTGCTGGTTTCATATGTGGATTAGTGAAACAAGGGTATTGCGTGGTTGATTGAGCCTTGTATGCTTCGACACCCTCCCCTAGACCCTAAGTGCTCCATTCATCTCCATAGATTCATTCGTTCATTTGTACATCCATCCAAACATATTCATTCCCCTCAGGTCTCCCCAACATCAATTATCCATTTCTTTACTTAGGTTATTCTCAGCCTAAGTATCAGGGGGACCTGAGCCCCCAAAAATTTCTAACTTATTTATCCTTCTTCCTGATACATCGGTTATTTCTAACCTAAGTATAGGAGACATCCTCCTTAGTTTTGTATCCTTTCCTATATTTAAAAATTTGAGCTATGACTTTGTGTGACTTAGTGCTATGAGGACATAACAAAATTTTAGTATATGGGAGGTATACCATTTATACAGTATATATGTAATTCACCCATATCTGTATTTTGGAAAATTTTGAAAAATTTAAATTTTTTTGGCTAGAGTATATTCTTATGAACTAAGTTGGAAAAATGCTTTCAATGTTCGAAAATCTTTCATTACTATGTTACATTATTTTAAAGAAAATATTTTGAAAATGGTTTGAAAAATGGGTTTTTACTTGTTTTAAGAAGTTGTTTGGAAAATGTTTGAAAAATCTTTATATATGTGACACTGTTTTGAAAATCTTTTTAAATTTCTATTTTCAAAAAAGGTAAATGAGTCTAACTTGAGTCTGTAAATATTATCCTAAAAAAATGATGAAAAAATGATGAAGGATATGGTTTTAATCCTTGACATTTTCACTTTCATAGACGATCAGTGATGTTCAAGAATTCTTGGTTTGAGAGGTCTTTAGATTTTAAGTTAACCAACCTTAGTTATTAGTTTTTGTGAATTAATTATCCACATTTCCCTAGTTTGACAGATTTACATGCTATATTGTATGCTTAGTCTCTAACCTTAAGAATATGATCATCATTTCACATTCACGATTGCGGCTATGATGAGAGGAGTTGAAATTTCACTTGAGGGACTGGGATGAGGGATTTGAGTTTGGACTCGATTTGATGATGCTCGAGGATGGGATAAAATCGTTGAAGGCTTTATGAAACCTGAGTGTCACCATTTTTAGCCAGCGTGAGAACTTGGTTTTTATACTAATCTCTTGACATCTACCTATGCTCCAGGGTGTGATAAAATAAAAAAATTGTTGATCAGTGTGCGCCAACTATTGGTAAAAGCAGTGGAGCTAGCCAAAAACAATGCAAAGAAATACAAATATTAAAAAAATCTCTCATCCTGCCAATTGAAATATCAAAGAGCTTCCACCAAAGGCGAACATTCCCAACCATTTCAAAGTGTCCACTTGGACCATCGCTATTAGGACTAGGAGTCGGGCTTGCACCAAAAAGGGCACTACATCATAAATGCTACAAGTCTGGGTGTAGAGGGTATTACAGGTGCTCAAAAAAGACACAGCCCGATGTATACCTAGGAAAACAAGTGCAGACGACTCCAACTTCTCTTGACGGACGCACTGATCAACAATAAAAAATGCTGAGTTTATAAGGCACTCGAGTGGATCCTAGTTCTAATGAGAGGGAGAGAAGAAATGACACAATCCTACGTCCTCCATTAATTGGTCTACCACCTACACTTCTAAGTTTGACAACTAAAGAGACGGTGGATCGATTGCAATATTTGGTTTATTTTCTAGTATTGAGGATTGGATCCTTAGGAGAATTTCTTGGACCGGGACCTTAGGTGAAGTTGTGACTCTACTTTCGTGACTGTAGTCAACATGCCATATCCTTATTTTATGCGTATGCAAGGAGAGTCTGACAAATTAGAGAAATTGGATACCTCTTGATTGAGGATGGGTTCTGCTTATAAATTTTAGATCTCTAAAATCGGGGGTTCTTGAACAGATCAGATCATGTATTCACATGCACATTCCAGGGTTAATCCAACTCATTTATGGTCAAGATGCTCGGGGACGGGCATAGTTTAAGTATAGGGGGATGCTTAACCTCGATTTCTTCATATTAATATCTAGATAATAACCCCCTAGCTTAAATTAGTATCAATAAAACCAGATTAATCATTGTATATATCCAGGTCTTTAAATAAAGTAAAATACAAAAAATGACAAATTTAAAAATCATAGTGTTTTTAAACCTTTAAAAACAATCACAAAAATATTCATCCCTTTGTTTGACCTCTTCAACGTTTTTGATCAACATAAAACCTGTAGTTCTCATCAATATATACTACTTTCATATTTTGAGTTTTTCCAAATTCGATCTGCTTCTCCTTCTTTTTCTTGTTTATCATCTGAATAACCTAATTGGGTCATGTAGCTCTCATTGGTTGAGCCACATGGCCCGCTTCTATGCTCGCCACGCGCCTCTGCCTCGAATTGTCCAATCGCCTTTTGGAGAATCAATCCATGCCATTGGTCCCCGCTTCTTTCTCAACTGCACGATCCACTCCAGGAGCTTTAATCTGCATCACATATACGCACTCCATTTTCCGGCTTTCGATCCATCGCCAGATGACATATGGACCATTCGCTTCTGCCCTTTTCCCCTCTCACCACGTGTCACCATTTACAACCATCCGATGCTTCTCCAGATCACATATGGATCGTTCGATGCCGCCCAACCCTCGGCCATTTGATCATTTGATCCAACGGCATCACGTGCCTTACCCCTCAACCCTTGGATGCGTCCTGATTGATCAAGGTCGCTCCTTCATGCCCTCCTCTCAGCTATTGGATCATGAGATCCATAATCGAGACCTCGTCTCCTACCTCCGCCCCCCCATTTTCTCCCTCATCGTCCACCACGCACGCCCGTTTCCCCCTTTTTATTTTCCAGGCATCAACTGCCAACTTCTCCACTCGTTGGCCAAGTGGTGGGCGTCATGTGTTCGTAGGCTCTTGCTGTCCAAAATGAGAAGGGAAGATCTTGGTTAGGCGACGTATGAAGAAGAAGGGAGTGGAGGCTTGAAGTGGTGGGCATCGTGTGTTTGTGGGCTCTTGCTGACCGGAAGGATAAGGGAAGATCGTCCGATGCCGCCCAACCCTTGGCCATTGGATCATCTGATCCAATGGCATCATGTACCTTACCCCTCGACCCTTGGATGCTTCAGGGACCTTTTTATAGTATTTTATCTAGTTAATTTCATGTTTGCTTTACGTTCATGCCCCTGGACTATTTCATGAATATATTGACTATCCGAACTCCTCTTTAGTCGATTTATGTGGCATTGCGATTATTTCATTATCTTTCCAATGGCATGATTTGATTTCTGATTCGACACTTAGACTCCAAATGATAAAATCTAATTATGTGGTGTCACATACCTATTGATTTTTAAGCCATTAATTCACCTGTCAATGAAAATTACTTTGCAAATTGTTTACGATATTGATTGTAAATTAATTGCTCAGTGAGTCTATCTGATTAGGGCATATTTGCATCATTGTAAAATTACATCTCTTTGCATGATAAAAGAATCAATTAAAAATTGCCTACATGTGTCTACATTACCTGTCTTTGTGTGTATTGGCCTATTAACTATTAATTCACCACTTGGTCAGAGTTATGAGAGTTTAGATAATCACCTAAAAGGCTCGTGTCCCTGAGTTCGACCTTGGGCATGCTCAATTAAAATAAGTTAGATTGCTTTGATTTAATTGATAGATTCATTAGGGGTTTTTGATCGATCTGAATTTAGATGACTATAACGCATTAAAATGACATAATTAAAGGGCTTAATTTTGGTTTTATCAAATAACGTCGTTACCGTAGACACGACTCATCTTTAATTTTGTTTAGTTTTTTATTATTTGATTAAGTGATTGCTTCTAACTTGTAGGTCAATTTGTTCATGTCCCCATGCACAGTTTTGATAATCCTTTGATATATATATATATATATAGTACATGCTTTTTGTGGCAGAGTCCCTTGGTGATCAAAGAGGCAAGGAGCAGGAGCTCCTGCTTCGAGGAGCCATAGAAGCAAATATTGGAGAAAAATCAATTGTTTTGTCTTGCATCATTCATTCATGCATGTAATAATCGTCTTTACAACGGTCTTCGTTTGAAGACTCGCGATTGTAAATGAAGGATGAGTTTTGTTGGTCTGTGGGGCTTACCCCACTTGATTGTCGACCTAGGATCAGGAACGCGGCTCTCCGAGCTATTTCACATTTTTATTCTATGTATTTGATCGTAGGTAGGACACTTATATTAATTTGAGACGTACGTAGACATCGCTTCACTTAGCCAAAAATTAAATATGTTCTTCCTCGCTAATAGAAGAATGTTAGATGTGGTTTTCATTGACTTGCATACATTCTGTCTTTATTTCTAATTCAGTCTTGTTTTTAACAAATTTATCTCAAGGCGGTGCGAGTTTTTCTCTCAATACAGATCGTGATTTTATCATATGCACTGGCTTTTTCTCGACATTCTTTCCTGGCTTGATCACCTGGGATTAATGGAAATTGGGAATGAACGATAGACGATGTTTGATTGATTTATGTTCTCATTAAATCAGTGATAACATTAAAGCTAATAATTGGGACTATTAATGCAAGTTGACAAATAAAATGGAATAAAAATCATATTTTGGGAGAGCACTACCCTTTTACGTAGGATGTTTTCGATTTGACACATCATTAATCCTTCCATAAATTAGAATGATTTTATCACCAATAAAAATGACAAGATAAAAAGCCAACATTTGTTGGTTTCATGTGTGGGTTGGTGAATCAAGCGTATTACGTGGTTGATTGAGCCTTGTATGCTTCGACACCCTCGCCTAGACCCTATGTGCTCCATTCATCTCCATATATTAATTCGTTCATTTGTACATCCAACCTAACATCTTCATTCCCCTCAGGTCTCCCCAACATCAATTATTCATTTCTTTATGTTAGAGAATATTCTTTATGGCTATTTGTTATATTCTCCTTTGAGAACGTATATAAGGATCCTCACAACCCCATGTACTCATTGAGAAATTCCAATAGAACATCCGCCCCGTTGAGGGCTTCTCCCATGGTTTCATCCCGCTCCTTAGGGAGTAGGGTTCCACGTTAAATCTCTCGTGTTCATATTTATGTTTCTTGATTTATCAATTCTACTTCCGCTTCTCTGATTTTAACATGGTATCAGAGCGGGCTCGATTCTCGAGGAATCATGATATAATTTTTATTGAGTCGAGTTTCGATTATTGTTCGTGTATTTGTTCGTGGAGAATGTTAATTTTTCAAGTATAGCCTAGTTCTTGTTATTAATGTTTAATGGCAGAAGCATCTCTTCAATCCATAGGAGCATTCAAGCTAGGGTTTTGAACCCTAAGGTGACGGCACAGATATAGAGCAATGTTGATGGTGGCGGTACAACAGGTGCGTACATAACATATATCAAAGAAGGTGGCTTGGATCTTCATCTCTGCCAGGATCTCACAGAGCCGTCGCCGGTGCAACCTGGTTGCATCTTCGATCATAAACAAGCCCAAAAGGACTTCGTCATCAACACGGCCCTTATTCCATGCGAAGCAGACGACACCGCCCACCTTCGCTTGGCCACCAGCGTGGCCTCGATCTCGCATGCATCGCACGCCCAAGCGTGCACGCATCTCCACGCTTACCGCACCCAGCCGCTTCCCCTTTCAAGTGCGATGGTAGCTCCAAGTGGAGCTCGGGCACCTCCGCGCATAGCCACATCTCCCTAGCGACAACCCCCCTCCCCTCCCGCATCGAGCCTCTCCATCGAGACCCAAGGGTGGCCCTCTCCTCGGCGCATCATAGCTTCTCCAGATCACGTGCGCCCTCTCAATTCTAGGCAACACGATTCTGTCGTACGCGCAGGCGATCGACTGTGAAGCCGTCCAGCCAAAACCCTTGACGCACGTGCAGGCGATCAACCATGATAGCCCCAACCCTCGCACGGCTCCCAAGCGGTCGGGTGGTTTTGTTAAGGGAAACATGAACCTTCCTACTCCATAGGCGGCGACACTGTTTAAATAAGGGGTTCCATCAGGGGAAACCTAATCAGAAGGGTGCGTCGCTCCCTTGGACCCGATGGTGGGCCATTGGTTGCAGCCCCATTCGGCCGAGAGAGAAAAAAAGTTTTTTTGGCATGGGCCCAGTATGGGCGTATTGTATAAACAAAATAAGAGGGGAAGTGAAGTTGGGTTAAAAAAATGAAAGCCCAGTACAAAAAAAGAAAATTTATGAGAAGAGGGAAAGAAAGGGAGCTCAATTTGGACGAGTTTTTTTTAAAAGGAGGTGGGACCAATATAAAAAAAGAGACGCGTACACCAAAAAAAACCGTACGCTCTTGCAAAAAAACCAAAAAAATGATGTGAAAAGCCGATTAAAAAATGGCTTTAAACAAATGAAAGAAAGAAAGAAAGAAAATATACGTCTTTTGGTTTCTCCCATCTTGATTCACGATCTTTATTCTATCAAGTATGAGAGAAAGGGAGAGTCAGAGGTGTATTCTTCACAACTGTCCATCTACGATTGAAAATTGACACTCCAGATTTCTACAAGATCATCCGTCTTCACCGAGCATCAACTTCTTCGTCGAGGCGTATACTTCTTCTTTTACGACCCGATTAGTTCCCGCGCTGGACTCCTTCTGCAGTGATTCTTCTCCAGGTACGACAGAGATATGTTCCGGTAACCTGATATCGCAGCGGTTCTACAGGCATGACAGTGACACGTTCCGATGACCTAAAAGTCGCAGACTCGTCCTCGTGTGTGGTCCTCTACCAGCAGCGGACATGTGTCCTTTTGATGTATCGTGTGAGGATGTGGTGTATACTTTCGTCTTGTTGCAAGCTGCAACTTTCTTAGCTCCACCTTGAGGGGGAGTGTTAGAGAATATTCTTTGTGGCTATTTGTTGAGAGAATATTCTATTGAATATTCTCCTTTGAGCACCTATATAAGGATCCTCACACCCCCTGTACTCATTGAGAAATTCCAATAGAATATCCGCCCCGTTGAGGGCTTCTCCTGTGGTTTCATCCAGCTCCTTAGAGAGTAGGGTTCCACTTTAAATCTCTTGTGTTCATATTTATGTTTCTTGATTTATCAATTCTGCTTCTCTGATTTTAACACTTTACTTAGGCTATTCTCAACCTAAGTATCAGAGGGACCTGAGCCCCCGTAAATTTCTAACTCATTTATCCTTCTTCTTGATACTTAGGTTATTTCTAACCTAAGTATAGGGGGCATCTTCCTTAGTTTTGTATCCTTTCCTATATTTAAATTTGAGCTATGACTTTGTGTCACTTAGTGCTATGAGGACATAACAAAGTTTAAGTATATGGGGGGTATACCATTTATATAGTATATATGAACTTTACCCATAGCTCTATTTTGAAAAATTTAAAATTTTTTGGCTATAGTATATTATTATGAACTAAGTTGGAAAAAATGTTTTCAAAGTTTGAAAAACTTCTTTACCATGTTACATTATTTTGAAGAAAATAATTTGAAAATGTTTTGAAAAATGGGTTTTTACTTATTTTGAGAAATTGTTTGGAAAATGTTTGAAAAAACTTTATATATGTGATACTGTTTCGAAAATATTTTTAAAATACTTTTTTCAAAAAAGGTAATTGAGTCTAACTTGAGTCTGTAAATATTGTCTTAAAAAATGACGAAAAAATGATGAAGGAGTTGGTTTTAATCCTTGACACTTTCACTTTCACATAGGATCAGTGATGTTCAATAACACTTGGTTTGAGAGGTCTTGATATTTTAAGTTAACCAGTTTTAGTTATTAACTCTGCGACTTAAATATCCACATTTCCCTAGTTCGACATATTTGCGTACTATATTGTATGCTTAGTCTCTAACCTTAAGAATATGATCATCATTTCACATTCATGATTGCGACTATGATGAGAGGAGTTGAAATTTAACTTGAGGGACTGGGATGAGGGGTTTGAGGACTCAATTTGATGATGCTCGAGGATGGGATAAAATCATTGAAGGCTTCATGAAACATGAGTGTCAGCATTTTTAACCAGTGTGAGAACTTGGTTTTTATACTAATCTCTTGACATTTATCTAAGTTCGAGGGCATGAAAAAATAAAAAAATTATAGATTAGTGTGCGCCAACTATTGGAAAAAGCAATGGAGCTAGCAAAAAACAATGCAAAGAAATACAAATGTTAAAAAAGTCGCTCATCCTAAAAATTCAAATATAAAAGAGATTCCACCCAAGGCGAGCATTCCCAACCATTTCAAAGTGTCCACTTCGACCACCGCTATTAGGACATGGAGTCGGGCTTGCACCAAAAAGGGCTCTGCATTGTAAATGCTACTAGTATGGGTGTAGAAGGTATAATAGATACTCAAAAAAGGCATAATCCAGTGTACTCCTAGGAAAACAAGTGCAGATGACTCCAACTTTTCTTGCCAGATGCACTGATCAACAACAAAAAAAATACGCTGAGTTTATTAGGCACTCGAGTGGATCCTTGTTCTAATGAGAGGGAGAGAAGAAATGACACAATCCTACGTCCTCCATTAATTGGCCTACCACCTACACTTCTAAGTCTGACAACTAAAGAGGCTGTGGATTTATTGCAATATTTGGTTTATTTTCTAGTGTTGATGATTGGGTCATTAGGAGAATTTCTTGGACCGGTACCTTAGGTGAAGTTTGTGACTCTACTTTCGTGACTACAGTCAACACTTAATGTCATATCCTTATTTTATACGTATGCAAAGAGAGTCTAACAAATTAGAGAAATTAGATACCTCTTGATTAAGGCTAGGTTCAGCTTAGAAATTTTGGATCTCTAAAATCAAGGGTTCTTGAACTGATCAGATCATGTATTCACATGCACATTCGGGGTTAATCCAACTCATTCATGGTCGAGATGCTCGGGGACGGGCATAGTTTAAGTATAGGGGATGATGAACCTCGATTTCATCGTATTAATTTCTAGATATTGATTCCATACCTTAAATTAGTGTTAATAAAAACCAGATTAATCATTGTATATATCTAGGTATTTAAATAAATTAAAAATATAAAAAAATGACAAAATAAAAAATAGTAGTGTTTTAAACCTTTAAAAATAATCACAAAAATATTTATCCCTTTGTTTGACCTCTTCAACGTTTTTGGTCAACGTGAAATTGTAGATCTCATTGAGATCTACAGCTTTCATATTTTGAGTTTTTCCAAATTCGGTCTCCTTCTCCTTCTTTTTCTTGTTTTTCCTCTGAATAACCTGATTGGGCCAGGTGGCTCTCTATGGTTGAGGCACATGGCCTGCTTCGATGCTCGCCACACACCTCTGCCTGCCGTCGTCCAATCTCCTTTTGGAGAATCAATCCGTTCCGTTGGTCCCTACTTCTTTCTCAATCGTACGAGCCTACTTCTTGGTGAAGGCTCGGTACACTAGCCGAGCTTTACAAGGAAATTATACTACTCTAATCCATTTCCACTTCTTTTGCCTTTCTTCTAGCTTCTCCACTTCCAGTTATGAACTTACATGTACATGACCTTAAAAGGGAATTTCCAACTCCCTGAGGATGAGTTGCCAAAGGAGGAGACTCCTTGATAGTTTAGCAATTTGTCTGGGAAGAGCTAACACATTCACACACATGGCACTTGCCATTTCAAGGGTGCGAGAGTACATGACTAAGAGGATGGTTTTGACCAGGCTATGAATTGGACAGAACAATAGGATTGTAGAACTTAAGGGTTGTTGTGTCATACTTCCGAACTTTATTGTGGTTCCGAACACATCATGAATCCAAAGGTCTTAACTGAGCTCTAAACTTTAATTTTTATTAAGACAAGTTTAAAAATAAAAAATTGTTCCAAATCCTTTCTTTTTCTTTTCTTTATTTTCTTTTTCTACACTCATTGTCATAAGTGTTTGCTAGGGACTAGCGAAGGCAAGTATAAGAGTGTGATGAATCTCTATTTTATCACCTTTATTCTTTCATTTTGGTCTCAAATCCCTAGCTAAATACATGTATATAGCTTTATTTTGTACAAAATAACATTCTTTCATTAACTCGTACGCACCATATAAATTCATGTAATTAATACTAAAATAAAAGAATAGAGGAGAGGAATTAAAAAGAATGAAGTATCAAAGACATTGAGTGATTCTAAACCTTGAGACCCAGTCATCATGATAACCTGGTCAACAAGGAATGAAGTAGGGAGAGACATGTGACTAACTGTATAGAAAACACCTGGAAACCATAAATTTTTTTACTCAATAAATATTATTTTGGGACCTATTAAATTTTTTATTATTTACACCTCAAATAAATAAAACCTCGATATAAAAGTTGTACATATAAATACAAAGAAAAATAAAAAATTGATTTCACATCAAAATAATACATCGTGCACTCAAGACACTCAGAACAAAAATCCGCAAAGAAAATTTCCTAGACCTGTATCTCCTCCATACATATTTAAAATTGACAAAACTCACATTTATTGATCTTAAAATTTAATCATCTATTTAATGAATATGGTTTCTTCAATTTAGAGTTAAAATGCAAAAGTTAGCTTTTGGGTCCCTATTGTATTGTATACATGTATATAATATTCAATATATCCATTCTTTATATTTTTAACTTCTTTATATTTTTATACTCGTAAATATTATTCAAAATACATATAAATAATAAAAATAAAATAAAAAACATGAAAATTTATTAAAATAAAGTATTAATATACACAGGTAAACTATACCTATATAATATATGTACATAATTATTTAAGCGAATGATAAATCAAAAAAATAAACAATATGTAAATATGTAATCAAATAAGTTATAGATATATAAATTATGTATATAAAATAATAAAATACACGATACAAAATAAAAATAAAATATACTAAATGCATGTATATATACCTATGTATCCACATGTAAATATTAGTATCTGATAAATAAGAATATAAAAATAAATAAAAATTAGAATAGAATACTATATAAAATAATAAACATTTTTATTTTAATCAAAAATTAATAAAATCATTTAATACTTTTTTATTTTTTTGTAAGGGATTTAATCCATAGAATTCTTTGGTTGGTCCTCGTGGACCAACCATATGTGAGAGTTTGTTAACCCATAGGTCAACAGTCATGGCTCTGCAACTGATGCTAGTGATGAACGTCAAATTCTCCTCTATAATAATGTGGAATTAGTCGTAGTACAGGAGGCGAATTTGGTTCGATCAAAATACCACGATCTTTGAATGTCGTGGACTATTTATACTTGGCAAGTGTACCAAGGTCGAACACAGGGACACAGCTGCCCAATTTAGCTTTTGAATTTTATTTCATGAAGCTCAATGTGAATTAATCTCAAATTCAGGCCCACATGCAAATTATGTAAAATACAAAGTGATGCTATGCTGTATGTATTTTTTAGATATTTTTAGGCAAGTTAAGGAGATGATGCATATGCAAAAGAACAAGTATGCCAAATAAAAACCTACAATTATACCCTAAAATGTGAGCAACGCAATATAGAATGAAATTAGAGTCAATTTGAACACATCATTAAAAATCGGTCATCAAATCAAGCAAGACAAGTAGAGTATGGTACCATTTTTCACATAAAAAATCACTTAAATTAAAAGAATGTCAAATGAGACAAATAAGCATGCTAAAATGTAGAGGACAAAATAAGGATCAAAACGACACTAAAATCATGCAATTTGGACCTACAATGCTCAAGTTATGCTAAAAACAGTGCAAGGGCATAATTGTAATAAAATGCAATAAAATAAAGGGATAAATATTGCATTTAGGTCCCTGGAAGGACCTAAATGCAATTGTGAAAAACCGCCTGGGGTCCTTTGTAATTTTCCCATTGCGCGCAGGGACCTATTTGTAATTTCCAAAAGTATGAAGGGCCTCCCTATAAATAACCCCAGGTGCGCCCGTGAGGCACGCACCTGGAGGACTAAACTGCAATTTTCATTTCTTCCAGGGTCTTCTTTGCAAATTACCCAGGCCTTCAAGTGCGGGGCACTTGAGGGGCCTAGGCTCGGGGAGAAGCGCTGGCTCGGGACACGCGGTGATGTCAGGAGACTTGGGTCAAGGTTCGGTTGAACCCGAGCCTATAGCTTTGGCTAGAGGTTCGGCACTCCACGTGGCATCATTCTGGCCGTCCGATCCAGATGATCGGACGGTGCCTGTACTTTCTTCTCCATCGTGAGCCACCGGAGGAGACTGTGCTCCGGTGAACCCCTGTGGACCCCTCCGAGCTCCACAAGGTCACCTGTTTATTGGAGAAGCAAGAGGGGACCTCGCGAAGAAGCTGATGCTATGGCGATGCTCCGGAGCTTGTTGGCGTGGACAGTCGGTGGAGCTTCGCCGTAGGGTCGAGGCTCGAAGAAGCTCCGACGAGAACCTCGGCCATTGAAGATACCTGCGATTGTTATGTGTAGCCGAAGCTTGTGCGCGTGGAATGCGAGTGAGAGGTGGGTGAATGGAGGCCATGGAGGCGTTGGGAATGGTGGCCGGGGGGTTCTTCGCCGGCGGAGCAGGTGAAGAGGGAGGTCGGTGCGGAGGTGGTTTTGGAGAAGGGGAAGGGGGACGGCGAGGGTCGGGGTGGTTGGGCAAAGCTGATGAGCTGGTCGGATGGATGCGAAGACGACGATTGGCGGAGATATAAATTCAAGAAAACGAAATAAAAACAGGGCACCTTGCCGGAGCGAGGTGTGGCGGAGGAGGAGGCCTAGGCTGAGCACCGTAAGTGCTCGGGGTCTTCGCCCAACGTGCGCGGCCGGTGCTCGAAGCTCGGTGGTGGCCGGAGGCACACCGAAACACGGCGGAGGCACCGCGGGTCGACACCGGACGATAGCCATCTTTGCCTCGACATCCCGCCCTCTCCGCTGTCACCGGAGGGGCGGGGGAGGCTAGGCTAGGGCCCAATTTGGTGGACGAGGTGACTGGATGGCGGAGGAGGTGTTTTATAGCAGGCGGAGGTCGGAGGTTACGTGGGGTGGAGGCGGTTTTTAATGGCCGGGGATTTAATGGTGGAGTGATGGAGGGTGGAGATGGAGGTTACGCGAGGGAGACAGAGGGAAGGGCTTCGAGGGAGAGGCGTTATGAGAAGGAGAGGTGGTCGGATGCGTGTGCTAAAAAAGGAAGGGGGTGGTCGGTTGGCGAGCCATTACACCTGGGCTGGAGGAAGACGATGGTGGAGGACCGTTGGATCTAACGATCCAACGGTCGGGATGATGGCGCGGGAGGAGGGTTGAGATCAAATCAAAGGATCTGATCCGACGGTGGGGATTAGGCGCCAATGAACGATTTAGATAGCTAGGTGGGGAAGATCAAACGGCAAGGCTTGAGTGGATGACGTGGCACTTGAATAGGCGTAGGATAGGATACAATCGAACGGTGGAGGTGGAGGGGAGACGTGGCGTGAGGATAGGCGTTGGATGATGGAAGAATCGGATGGCTGAGGTTGGGGCGGATGTGTGCGGTTAGGATCAGATCTGAGAGTCCGATCTGACGGCTGTGAGATAGAGCGCGGATGTACAATGAGGATGGAGGCGGGGATGGCGTAATCCAACGGCCCAGGAGAGGGCCGGGTGGCGAGAGATGAAGCGGGCCACGTGGGCGGCCCAGAGAGCGCCACGTGGCCCAATCAGAGTAATTTAAAAATAAAAACAAAGAAAACTCGAGAAGAAATAGTTAGAGACCGAATTTAGAAAAAGTCAAAACATGAAAGTTGCTCGTCTCGATGAGATCTACAACTTTCATGTTGGTCAAAAAGCCAAAAGAGGTCATCTGTACAAAAGCTATTTTGGGGGGATATTTTTAAGGGGATAAAAACACCAAGTTTGTGGTTTTGAGATTTTTTTTGTATTTTTTTATCTTCTCAAGGGGTCAGTGATTTATAGACAACTTATCTACCTAATTTTTAGGGGTTTTTAAGAGTAAAATAATTACAAGAAAGATACGGGAAATTAAATACAAATAATTATAGGTTAATTATACACAATATAGTACAAGATAAAAACAAAGAATTATAAGTGATTTTATTGGATTAATTAAGACATGGGTTTTAATAGCGAGTTTTTAGCATGATGAATACGAGATTCATCATACCCCTATACTTAAACCATGCTCGTCCTCGAGCATCTAAAGAATGAAGGAGTCGGATTAATTTCTGACAGTGCGCATGAAAATTTTCAAGGCTTGCTCTTTCAAAGACTCTTGACCTAGGTGATCCTAAAATTCCGGGTTTATCCAAGCCTTAGTCAGAAGGAATCCAACTTCTTTGATTATCAGGCTCTCTTTTTGTACATATAATATAAGGACATGACATTTAGTGTACTGAATTTCATGAGAGCCAAGTCGATGCATCACTCAAAGTTCCAGTCCCAAAGATCCTCCTCTAGACCTAATCTTCAATACTAGGGAATAAGTCTGTTCTTGCTTCAGTTAACCGTCTCTATAGTTTGTCAGACTTAAAAGTGTAGATGGACGGCCAGATGATGGAGGGACATGGGATTGTGTCTATTTTTCTCACCCTCACATTGGAACAAGGGGCCTCTCGCGTGCCTTTTACTCAACACATGTAAATTAATACTTTGTTGATCAATGTGTCCATCAAGAGAGTTGGAGTCGTCTGCACTTGTTTTTCTGGGAGTACACCGGGGTGTGTCTTTTCTGAGTATCTAAGATACCTTCGACACCCAGACTTGTATATCTTACGATGCAGAGCCCTTTTATGGTGTCAGCCCGACTCCTTGGTCCTAATTAGCGCTTGGTCCAAGTGGACACTTCGAAAATGTTTGGGAGCGCTAGCCATTGGTGGAAGCTCATTTGGAATTTGACATTGGATTTAGAGCTTTTCTTTGACATTTCATTTCTTTTGTTGGCGAGCTCCACTGCTTTTACCAAGAGATTGGCGCACATTGATCAACAAGTTCCTCTAAATTTCCTCACACCCTGGCACATAGGTAAATATCAAAGAGATAGCATATGAATCTTGTTCACATACTGGCTAGGGTTTTTGCTGACACTCAGGTTTTCTGAAGCCTTCATTAACTTTATCCCATCCTCGAATATCATTAGATCGGGTCTAAACTCAAATCTATGGTCCTAGTTCCTTAAGTGACATCTCATCTCGGCTCATCAATCATGCACTTGTGGAAGTGACTGTGCTGATCATATTTTCTTAAAGGTAGAGATGAAGAGTGCAATATAGCACTCAAATCTTTCAAACCAGAGGAGTGTGGATATTTAAGTCATGAAAACCCTAATGACTAAGGCATGTTAACTCAGACTCTCAAGATCCCAGAGATCTAGTGTCCTCAAAATCCTCAAGCCTTGCGTGAGTGTGAATGTGTCAGGAATACACCAACTCATTGGGTTAGTGAATTTTTGTGTGATTTTTATCTTTTGCAAATTTTTATGGGTTTTAACTTTTAATAATTTTTTTTATTCCTCGGAGACACAATGACCGGCTCAGGCTCAAATAGAAGTATACACTTTCAGCTAGTATGGGTGTAAGTACGGGCCGAGGCCCGTGTTACTTGAGGACGGGGCCGTATGCGATGTCCTCTAAACCACCCACTCTGCTAAGGGAGACCGAGGTTCCCTCACTGAAAATGCCTACTAAACCTAGTAGTCAGAGTCAACCTTACAATTTTTTTATACAGGAATATTTACAAAAATTAATCCCTCAATTTTTAATTTTTACAGGTTTTTACTCAGTTCCCAAGGTTACTAGAACCCAGCCCGAAAAAATAAAATTTTTAAAAAGTTTTAAAAATGCGAGCTAAGTCTAAAGTAATATACAATAATATACGGTATACCCCCCTACACTTAAAAATTGCTATGTCCTCATAGCACAAGTGCCATGAAGCCAAGGCTCGATTCAAGTACAGGGTGATATAGCGGAACTGAGGAGGAGGGTCCCCCTATACTTAAGCCAAAATCGGCCAAAGCACAAGAAGACAGAACGAGGGATGGATGAGCAGGCAGATCCCCCCTATACTTAGGCTACAAATAGCCGAAGTAAGGTCTGTTTTAGGGGGGGTTCTAGGATACAAGGGTGCGGGGGAGGGGGTTCGTGAAAAATATACACACACACACAGAGAGAGAGAGAATGAAATATACAGGGGGAGGGTGGGGGTGAGTATGTACATGTGCAGTGTAGGTGTGTGTGTGGGGGGGGGGGGAATTTTTTTGAGTACAATATGCAAGACTGAAAATAAATATGCAGATGCAATGTTTTTTTTGTTTTTTTACAACATGCAATGCAATTTGACTGATAAAAATCCTAGAATTTCTTCATGGCTTCTTTTGCGGCCTCTTCAGTGGAAGCTCCCGACTTCGCGCCTCCACGACGATCAGGCGTCCCCGATTTTCATGGGCCCTACCATAAAAGAGAAAAGTTAGAAACTCAGAGAAATTAACTCAGCAAATAATATGCAAAGAAATGATGCATGAAATGAGGACCTAAAAAATTTTGAAATAATTAAAAAAATCAAAATTCAAAAATTAAGCAAAGCCATATCCCCGGCAACGACGCCATTTGATGAACGTCAAATTCGCCTCTATAATAATGTGGAATTAGTCGTAGTACAGGAGGCGAATTTGGTTCGATCAAAATACCATGATCTTTGAATGTCGTGGACTATTTATACTTGGCAAGTGTACCAAGGTCGAACACAGGGATACGGCTGCCCAATTTAGCTTTTGAATTTTGTTTCATGAAGCTCAATGTGAATTAATCTCAAATTCAGGCCCACATGCAAATTATGTAAAATACGAAGCGATGCTATGCTGTATGCATTTTTTAGATACTTTTAGGCAAGTTAAGGAGATGATGCATATGCAAAAGAACAAGTATGCCAAATAAAAACCTACAATTATACCCTAAAATGTGAGCAACACAATATAGAATGAAATTAGAGTCAATTTGAACACATCATTAAAAATCGATCATCAAATCAAGCAAGACAAGTAGAGCATGGTCCCATTTTTCACATAAAAAATCACTTAAATTAAAAGAATGTCAAATGAGACAAATAAGCATGCTAAAATGTAGAGGACAAAACAAGGATCAAAACGACACTAAAATCATGCAATTTGGACCTACAATGCTCAAGTTATGCTAAAAACAGTGCAAGGGCATAATTGTAATAAAAATGCAATAAAATAAAGGGATAAATATTGCATTTAGGTTGCTGGAAGGACCTAAATGCAATTGTGAAAAACCGCCTGGGGTCCGTTGCAATTTTCCCATTGCGCGTAGGGACCTATTTGTAATTTCCAAAAGTATGAAGGGCCTCCCTGTAAATAACCCCAGGTGCGCACGCGAGGCACGCACCTGGAGGACCAAACTGCAATTTCCATTTCTTCCAGGGTCTTCTTTAAAATTACCCATGCCTTCAAGTGCGGGGCACGTGAGGGGCCTAGGCTCGGGGAGAAGCGCTGGCTCGGGACACGCGGCGATGTCAGGAGGCTTGGGTCAAGGTTCGGTTGAACCCGAGCCTATAGCGTTGGCTACAGGTTCGGCACTCCACGTGGCATCATTCTGGCCGTCCGATCCAGATGATCGGACGACGCCTGTACTTTCTTCTCCGCCGCGAGCCACCGGAGGAGACTGTGCTCCGGCAAACCCCTGTGGACTCCTCCGAGCTCCGCGAGGTCCCCTGATTATTGGAGAAGCAAGACGGGGACCTCGCGAAGAAGCTGATGCTGTGGCGATGCTCCGGAGCTTGTTGGCGTGGACAGTCGGTGGAGCTTCGCCGGAGGGTCGAGGCTCGAAGAAGTTCCGACGAGAACCTCGTCCATTGAAGATAGCTGCGATTGTTATGTGTAGCCGAAGCTTGTGCGTGTGGAATGCGAGTGAGAGGTGGGTGAATGGAGGCCGTGGAGGCGTTGGGAATGGTGGCCGGGGGGTTCTTCGCCGGCGGAGCAGGTGAAGAGGGAGGTCGGTGCGGAGGTGGTTCTGGAGAAGGGGAAGGGGGTCGGCGAGGGTCGGGGTAGTTGGGCGAAGCTGATGAGCTGGTCGGATGGAAGTGAAGACGACGATTGGCGGAGGTATAAATTCAAGAAAACGAAATAAAAACAGGGCACCTCGTCGGAGCGAGGTGTGGCGGAGGAGGAGGCCTGGGCTGAGCACCGTAAGTGCTCGGGGTCTTCGCCCAGCGTGCGTGACCGGTGCACGGAGCTCGGTGGTGGCCGGAGGCACACCGAAACACGGCGGAGGCACCATGGGTCGACACCGGACGATAGCCATCTTTGCCTCGACATCCTGCCCTCTCCGCTGTCACCGGAGGGGCAGGGGAGGCTAGGCTAGGGCCCAATTTGGTGGACGAGGTGACTGGATGGCGGAGGAGGCGTTTTATAGCAGGCGGAGGTCGGAGGTTATGTGAGGTGGAGGCGGTTTTCAATGGCCGAGGATTTAATGGTGGAGTGATGGAGGGTGGAGATGGAGGTTACGCGAGGGAGACGGAGGGAAGGGCTTCGAGGGAGAGGCGTTATGAGAAGGAGAGGTGGTCGGATGCGTGTGCTAAAAAAGGAAGGGGGTGGTCGGTTGGCAAGCCGTTACGCCTGGGCTGGAGGAAGACGATTGTGGAGGACCATTGGATCTAACGATCCAACGGTCGGGATGATGGCGCGGGAGGAGGGTTGAGATCAAATCAAAGGATCTGATCCGACGGTGGGGATTAGGCGCCAATGAATGGTTTAGATGGCTAGGAGGGGAAGATCGAACAACGAGGCTTGAGTGGATGACGTGGCACTTGAATAGGCGTAGGATAGGATTCAATCGACCGGTGGAGGTGGAGGGGAGACGTGGCGTGAGGATAGGCGTTGGATGATGGAAGAATCGGATGGCTGAGGTTGGGGCAGATGTGTGCGGTTAGGATCAGATCTGAGAGTCCGATCTGACGGCTGTGAGATAGAGCGCGGATAGATGATAAGGATGGAGGCGGGGATGGCATAATCCAACGGCCCAGGAGAGGGCCGGGTGGCGAGAGATGAAGCGGGCCACGTGGGCGGCCCAGAGGGGATAAAAACACCAAGTTTGTGGTTTTGAGATTTTTTTTGTATTTTTTATCTTTTTAAGGGGTCAGTGATTTATAGACAACTTATATACCTAATTTTTAGGGGTTTTTAAGAGTAAAATAATTACAAGAAAAATACGGGAAATTAAATACAAAAAATTATAGGTATTATACACAATATAGTACAAGATAAAAACAAAGAATTAAAGGTGATTTTATTGGATTAATTAAGACAGGGTTTTAATAGTGAGTTTTTAGTATGATGAATACGAGATTCATCAGCTACCAGAGTCACGGGGAGGCCATCTTCTTTTATTTTTCATGCCTCCTCCATACCATCTACTCCTTCGAGCTCCTCAACCCTCTGTTCCTCCATCTCCCTTCTCCATCGCCCTACCTCTAACTTTTCCCTCGCATGCCAACTCCCCTCAACGTCAACCCCTTTGTCAGTGTATAAAACACCACCTCTGCCTCCTTTTTGAATTTTGATCCCTATATCTTCACCGTAACCCCAAGAGGACCTCCCTGTAGATCCTCCAAGGTGACATCACGAAGCTCCAGACCTCCATGGCGTGCATAAAGTGGAGATTGAGGTGATCCTATCATTGTCTAGCCCCGCTCCGACGAGCTTCGTCTTCTCCCTCCCCCAACAGATATGAGCTGTTGATTTAGGTTTATTTCCTTGCCTTTAGTTCTAGTAGCATAATGTTGGTTTTAGTTTCATCAATTAGCCAGTAGGATAACTTAATTTTAGGTTTTAGATATGATGGATCTTTAAGCTCTGGCTCGATTTCATCGTCACTCCCTTTTTGTTTCGACCCATCATCGGCTTGCACTCGTTCCTCACTCGCTCCTTTACAAAACCCCCTCATTTCCAACCTCAATTCTGCACGAATCGAGATCCGACGAGTTCCCTCAGCACCTACCTTCGAAGCTCATCCATTCATCATTCTACATGCTTCCCAGCTTTAACAACTAACTGAGGACCTTAGTCTCAAGTCTGCAATGCTTTTTGTGTAGGAGTTGCGCCTTGAAGGGCCATATGGAGACACATCAGAGTTCATATCAAATCTCCAGGTTCATCGAGCTCCAAGTCCCCTCTGACGGGGTTTGGACTGATCTAAGGCTCCCTACAAATGTAGAGGACCTGTAGGAGACTTTTGGACCCATCGATGAGGAAGGAGGAGGCTGGAGATCGGAGATCTTGCCGATCGAAGCTTGCTCAGGAGGACCTTCTTTAGAGTTCTTCCACCCTCTTTGAGTGCCATCAGATCAAGGAGTAAGCCCATATCTAATCAAGGCCCTTAAAGTCAACTGATGCGGTACGAGATGAGGGTTGCACGATGGCACACGTGGTGCATTTTGCGTCGTCAGATAGCGCACCCATTTGGG
Organism: Ottelia alismoides; assembly: GCA_037367405.1. Classification (NCBI taxonomy): domain Eukaryota; kingdom Viridiplantae; phylum Streptophyta; class Magnoliopsida; order Alismatales; family Hydrocharitaceae; genus Ottelia; species Ottelia alismoides. Next base: position 128,192 of record JAZKJV010010900.1, read on the forward strand.
TAAATTTATTAGTAACCCTCCGCATTTTTTGTATTTCACTTAAGTCTTGTAATTATTAAGTCAGATTCAAAAGGTTTTGTAAATATTACAGAGGACAACTTGCCTTTCTTTAATATTACAAACAAGTCCTTCCGCCTCACATGGTATGCCACATGAGGTACTATAAAAATTTCATATTAGACCTCCCAAATTTTGTTATTTATTTTTTGTATTAAAAGTCTGTAAAATAGTGTAAAACTTTTGGGTATTTTACATGAACATACTTGTACTATATTTTTATTTCAAAAATCCCCATGCAAGGTTGTTCTATTTTATTTATGTGTTTGTGTTTTTATTAAATAGATCACGTGCTTCATTTATTTTGGGAAAAATGATGCAAATGCTTAAAATAATGCTTGTTTATGCTATAATTTTTATTTAACATTTTGTTATGTTTAATATTTATTAAACATCAAATATTAGCTAATTACTCCATATTTTTCTAGAAAAATACAAAAAATATAAACCTTATCTTATAATTTCTAAAAAATGTATAGTATATAATACAGCTTAGTATAAATCTAGATCAAAAATAAAAGAATATATAATAAAAATATTAAAAAATAAAACCCTAAAACAATAAAAAATTGTAAAAATTATATAAAACTTTTAAAAATAGTTTTCTATTTTATGCTTTTGTTTATATTATATAGTATACATAATAAATAGTTTTGGGATTTTTGGATTACTGGTCTATTTTTAAAACCCAAACCAATCTGACCTAATTATTATATTTAATGTTTTGTATGTTTAAATACTTTAAAAATACCTACAAATTAGAAGAATTTATAAGAAAAGCACAAAACTAGAGAAAAACTTGAAAAACAAAAAAACATTTTATTTTTGTAAAATTTGACTATATATAACTATATTTAAAATTATGAAATATATAGATTATATATACTATATGATACATGCATGTTGCTTATTAATATTATTTATAAATACCTAATATATATTTAAAACCTTTAAAAAATGAGACTATTCTTGTAGAAATTTCCTATATTATTTATTATATATATCCTATATATAATATTTATAATTCACATTCTTATTATATATATTTATTATATCTTCAAAAAGAAAAAGAAATTAAAAATTGCAAAATTAAAAAGAAAATTAAAAATTAAAAATGTAAACATATACAAATGTGAAACATTAAAACACATAAATTTAAATATAATAAGAATACCCTACAAAAAACTCAAAAGTTGAAAAAGTACAAAAATATAATTATTATTTCCTTTTATTAATTGACAAAAAATTATTTATCTGCAAATTGATTCAGTGGTTCGATCCCTACACTGGCTATCTATACACATCTTTATGTGGGGTATAATAATTTTACTTCGCATTTCTTCATTGTTTTATCATTTTTGTGGGTTGATTGTTTGCTTAATTTGATTATTCACTAGCTGAGTGGCGATACTGCGATTGTCGGATCCGACTTGTCGGATACTGCAAGATCCTCCAAGACCAGATGTTAGGCTCATCTGAACGATCGATAAACTCTTTTTGCCATTCATATAGATGACCTCAAAGGTCAGAAATACCATGCATACGATCCAAAGCCTAAGTGTATATGAAGTGCATGTCCCAAGCCCTCTTACTTGTTCAAGATTGTTTTTCTAGGTGGACTTTGCTTCCTTAGGCTATATGTAAGGCTAAGCCTCGCCTTAGCAATAAAGGTTCATGTATGTAGTATGATATGTCAGGGTAGTGGTGCATCATCAAGTATTAAAAAGTAGTTTTTTTTCAAAATAGTAAATATGACTTCAGAACTAAGTTATGGTTGTTATTGTTTATATGTTATTTTACTTGCAATCGATAATCGATGATCTATGTTTTGATAATGGAAATACTAAGTATTTTTTTTATTTGATCAATAACCATATCAAATTACAAGATTCATTTTCAAGTTATGAAATTTTTATTGTTTTGCTAGAGGCATGTGGCCCATTCATTGGATCTAAGCTCGTGTTGATGAGTTTAGTCTCATCACTCTTATAAATAATTTCTTTTCAGGTACTAAAAGGACATAAATTAACAACTTTAAAAAATAAAAGTATGAAAGAGGCATCTAGTAAAATAGGATGTTCCATCATAGTTAATGCCTATTGTATGACGTATCTCATCCCTACTAAACTTGTATTCTAGATCTCTGATTGTTTTGGTCCAGTTTTAAAAGAATATATATATTATATTTGTTAGAAAATAAGATTTCGGAAGCGGAATGATAAACAGGGCATGGAGAACATAAAAATAAATATAAACACCAATATTTTTACGTGGAACCCTACCTAAGGAGCATGATGAAATCACGGGACAACGTCTCAAAGGATTGCTAGTCTATTGCTTTTCTCACTGGATACAATGGTGGGATGGGTCTATATATAGCCCCTATTGAGTCTCCACATCTCATAACTTGTAGAAGTGGGACTAAAGACTTGGATGTGGTAAATGGATCCTGGAGAGATCTATTTACCCATCTCTCACATAAGTGATGCATAATCAAATACTCCAACACTCCTCCTCAAGCTGGAACATGCAATGATCAACTTGGACAAACAGAAAGAAATCTCAACTCGTAATACATGACACTACATATAATATCAACTCAACGCGCACAACTGTCAGCTGCTGTCAAGGACGTTTCTTCTCATGCCATTGATGAACGTCAAATTTGCCTCTTTAAGAACAGATAATTGTCGTAGTATAGGAGGAAAATTTGATTAAGCAAAAACCACAATCTTTAAATGTTGTGGAATACTTATACTTTACAAGTATACCAAGGTCGAACACAGGGACACAAGCTAATCTATCTATTCATTAAATTTCGATAAATTATGAGCATGTGTGAATTATTTCGTAATTTCAGGTCTTCATGTAGATGCACAAGGTCAAATGCAGACCAATGCAGATGCAATTTTAGTTTTTTTACTACAAATGTAGGAGTTTGCTTGAAAGTAATGCAAAGTTAAATGTATGCAATTGACTACTACAAATATACCCTAGAAAGATCAATAAATTGAGCAACGAAAAGTAGATTGAAATCATGGTAGTTTTGAGCATAACATCATGAGAAAGCATCTATTTTTATGACAAGGCATTGGAACAAGAGTCATCATCTAACATTAAAAATTCATTTCGTTTAAAAAGATGTCATATGAGAAAATTAAACATGCCATGAAGTAGTGATGAAACGAGGAATAAAATGACACTAAAATCATACATTTTGGACCTACTATGCTCAAGTTAAGCTAAAAACAATGCATGGGCATAAATGTAATAAAAATGCAAGAAATAAAAAGATAAACATTACAAATAGGTCTATGGTAGGACCTATTTACAATTTCCAAAAATCAGTTGGGCCCCTTTATAAATTCTCCAATGCGTGCGGGGGCATAAGTGTAATTTCCAAGAACGACGAGGGTCTCTTTGTAAATACCCCAGGCACGCATGCGAGCTTCTTCTCCGGCGAGGTTGAGAAGAAGGGGGGTCAGAGTAGGGGGGTTTTGGAGAAGGGAGGATGGATCGGCGTGGATGTATGAAGGATGGTGAAGTTATTTGGATGGTCTGATGGAGGCGAAGGATGGTGTAGGTGACGGAAAAAAATAGGAGAAATATAAGAAAAATCACCTCGCCGGAGCAAGGTACTTGGTGGAGGTAGCGGCTTGGGCTGAGCGCCCAACATGCTCAGCCTAAGGCACGAAGCTCGAGTGGGGCAGAGCCGCCCACAACATGGTCAAGTGACCATGGATCACACCTGGGGATGGCGACCGTCGTCGCATTGACAAGGCCGCCCTCCGCTGTTACCAGAGGGTGGAGAAGGATAGGTTGAACCCACGTAAGGTGGTGGATGAGGAATGGTGGTGACGGAGGGAGGATGTTTATAGGAGGAGGAGGAGGCGTTTCAGGTGATGGCTCGGGGGTTTTTCAATGGAGGTTTTAATCTCGCGGAGTGATGGAGGGCAAGGTTCAGGAAAGCGGTATGCGTATGCGTTTGGACTGATCATCGAATACTAATTAAGTGGTATGCGGGGGCATATGCAGGGTATATGCGGTTCTACTCGGTTTTCTAATTTTTAATTTAAAATAAATAAATATCTATGAATAACATTACCACTGAGTTTATGTATTTAAGTGGAGTTAAAGAAGATCTAAGAAAAATGATCGATGTTAAATGGGTGTGTATATATGCTTTTAATTGCCTCATACTTGATCACAAAAAAAACATTTACCATAAAAACTTCACACATTATATGATTCGTAATAACAAAACTTCAATATACATACATGCACTACATAAGCAAAACCTCAATCGACATATATAAAAAATATTCGACGATACATTGCATATGCTCGTGAAATCAATACATGAGAAAACATAAACATTGCATATACATAATGGTATAATGCATTGCAATTGTATAGAATGCAAGTCATATTCTTACCATTGAATGAAGGAAGAGGTTGAGTTACATAATTAAGGATCTAAATGAGAAGATTGAAAAGTTGGAGCTGGTGGAGCAGTATGCGGGGCATATGCGGGATATGCGGGGCATATGCGGGGCATATACAGGCCACATATGCGGAGAGGATGTTTATTGCACTAATTCATGTAATCGGTGTGGTCTACATGCCGCGCGGGCATATACGGCCGCATATGCGGCCCGTGCGACCGATTTAGTGAACATTGATGGAGGGTGTTAGTGAAGGGTGCACGAGGACGGTGGGTGAACGACCGATGGAGGAGGCGTTACGGAGCTGGAGGATGGATAGAGGTGTCGACCATAATTGGAAGGGGCATAGGGCTCACCAGGCGTAACGCCTGGGAAGCGGGGAGTTGGGAGGAAGGAGACGATGATCGAGTCATTGGATCTCACGATCCAACGACTGGTATGGGAGCGCAGATGAAGGGCTACAATCAGATTCGAGGATCTAATCGAATGGTTGAAAGTTAGAAGCTGACGAGCGGCTAAGATGGAGAGATGGGAAAGATATAAGGGTTGTGAGAGCGGGGGTGACGTGGAGAGATGGTGACCGAAGGATGAGGAGGGATCGAGTGGCTGGAAGTAAGGCATGATGGAGCGGTCGAGATGCGATCTGGGCCTCTCATCCTATGGTGGGGACTGAGGGGATGACGATCGGATGGCTGTGAAAAAGGTAATAAGGAGTGGTGAGGATGATATCTCGAGAAGATCGGACAACTGAGGGCGCAACAGGGCTGGACGGTCGAGATGGAGGTAGGGTGAAGAAGATCTAACAGTCTAGGAGAGGTGACAGGTGAAGGAAGGAGAAACAGCCACGTGGGCGGCCCAGAGGGCACCACGTGGCTGCACCAGAAAATTTGAAAAGGTTAAAAACAAAGAAAAATAAAAAAGAATTAGTTAGAGGTAAAATTAGGAAAAAAATCAAAACAAGACAGTTGTTCATTTCGATGAGGTCCAAAAGAGATCATTTGTACAAAAAATATTTTTTGGGGTATTTTAAAGGGGTTAAAAACACCGAATTTTGGGTTTTGAATTGTTTTTGTATTTTTAGTCTTTTTAAGGGTTGGTGATATTATAGACTATTATTCAACTTTATTTTTACGGATTTTTGATAATAAAATAACTGCAAATTAAACAATAGTAATTAAATACAATTAATTAAAGGTTAATTATATACACTTTAATACAAGATAAAATGAATGAATTATTAGTGAATTTTATTGATTTAATTAAGCCAGGGGTTTAATTAGTGACTTTTAGCATGATGAATATGAGATTCATCAGCCGTGCAGGTGAGGAGGACGAATGGGCTGGAGTGTGAGTCAACTGAATCTCCTCGTCGGAGAGCATGCACTCTGTACTACGCCTGTCAAAGTCACTGCAATTGAAATGAGCCTCCTTGTCGGAGTACTCTGGCCAGCAACAATATGTGGAAAACTGCTCCATCTCTGAAAAAGGACCGAAAAGAGCATAGCTTATTATCCATATGCAGATATCTGAAGATGGGTCTACTTCGAGCTGATTATGCAAGATGTCCAAAGAATAGAAAGTCCACTTCGGGCTTTGCAGTTTTTGTTGGTAGCTCTCTCTCGTCTCTTAGAAGAGTAAGAAATAAACTGTGGTTGCTAGGTCCAGTGCCAGCCTAAATATAGGGATATGGCACATGCTAGTATAGAAATGATGTGGTTTAGAGCTGTACTAGCATATTTACATATAGATGTACCTATTCCTATGCAGCTATAATGTGGTAACCAAGCAGCCCTATTCATTGCAAACAATCCTGCATTTCATGAGAGAACCAAGCATATTGAGATGGACTGCTACTACACATGGCATATGATTCAGAAAGGTTTTATCTCCACCTCTCATGTTAGCTTTGGGGACCAAACTGTAGATATCTTCACTAAGGCTTTGCTCAGAGGGACGTTCCAGAAATGCTCATCCAAACTGTGCACGATTGGCATATATGCTCCATCTTGAGGGGGAGTGTAGTGTTATATTTATGTCTTTGTACTATTTTTCAATTTTTCTATTATCTTATCTATCCTATGTAATTTACCCATAGATCTCTTTATATAAGAGAGCTTAGAATTCAAGGAATGAATTATGATCGCTCTTTTTTGCAACACTTTTAAATGATTATTATCTGATGACTTAGCTTATTTTATACATTTTTTTCTTGATTATGTTCACATTTATTAAAGTTGTGAATGCGATGATATTTTGGTGATATTCTTGTAATATAATTATTGTGATGTTCAAATGGTGATATTCACATACTTCTCACAACCGTGCCTCACATACGCTACCTCACAACCATCCTTAACATAACGAAGGCATTGATGATTACCCTTTCTTATTTCTTAGATGGTGAGGTACTTTAGAGGCCTAAATCCTTTGCAATCATTCAAACAAATTAATCATGATGCACATATATTGTTTCTCCTTATGCTTAAAAGATATGACAATTTAAGATGCCTATTTAGGAACTCTCTTGCAACATTTTCAAGGTTCAAGGAACAACTAGTTTGAATTTAAAAAAAATGAACCTCAATGTATTTTTTACAGTCTCTTTTACTTTTTAAATGAAAGATCTAGTATAATTTAGGATACCATTCTACAATCCTATTTCCTTTTTAGATGAAAGAACCATCTTGCAGATGAGTTATTATTTTTTTAGATGTAGCATACTACATGTGATAATTTATCATATTAAATTTGAAATTAATATAAAACTAGTATCACAATAATATAGTTAAATATGCTAATCGATTCTATTCAATTTATAATTTTAGAAACCAAATCACATACAATGCATCACTTAAGAAGATTTGATGCCTTATCAAGTGTTACATTTTTTCCGGCTTTCACAAGCCATTAGACTTACACCTAAGAGATGTGATTTCTTTGTCTAATGACTATATATTTGTTTTGTGTATGAAACTATTTTATAGTAATAGAATATTATTTTTTTAGAATTTAGACATTCTCAATTTTGTACACAAAAATATCAGAGCGTTTAGGTTCCTATCAACATTCGTAAATAAGTTAAAAATATGTAAAAACCTAATCAATACTTATCCTACTAATATATAGACATCTTATTATATCTTGCATATGTACCACTTATATATGTATGTATGTATGTATGGGTTAAATGGGGCTGCCCCCTCGGAGTAGCCAACTTGGCTACTCCCACCCCTATTTCCCCTCATTTTTTTATTTCTTTGGAAAATAAAAATTTGTAAATTCATCATTATATCCCTCTAACATTCTATTAAAATTTCTTCAGAAGCAGAGACTCTTACGGCCTCCATCCAAATAGGGTCGATTTAAAAAATCCCGTGACCGTTAAAAAAATGACGTATGGATGGAGGGCCTAGGAGTCTCTGTTTCTGACGAAATTTTAATAGAATGTTAGAGGGATATAGTGATGAATATACAAATTTTTATTTTCCAAAGAAATTAAAAAAATAAGGGGAAAATATGGGTGATAATAGCCAAGTTGGCTACTCCCAGGGGGCAGCCCCTACATATAGGGATAAATGGGGTTGCCCCCTAGGGGGAGCTAATTTGGCTCCCCCCACCCCATTTTCACCATTTTTTTATTTTTTTTTGAAAATTTTTTCCATGAATGTTCATCACTATATCCCTATATTATGCTATTAAAATTTCGTACGAAACAGAGACTCCTACGACCTCCATCCAGAAAGTCATTTTTTAACGGTAACAGGATTTTTTAAATCGACCCCGTTTGGATAGAGGTCGTAGGAGTCTCTGTTTCGTATGAAATTTGAATGACAAAATATAGGGATTTAATAATGAATTTACATGATTTTAGATTTTAAAAAAAATAAAAAAATATGTCAAAAAGGGGCGGCATACACATTTTCCCCTTATATATATGGGTAAAATGGGGCTGCCCCCAGGGAGTAGCCAACCTGGCTACTCTCACCCCTATTTTTCCCTCATTTTTTTTATTTTTCTGGAAAATAAAAAATTATGTATTCATCATTATATCCCTCCCACATTCTATTAAAATTTCGTCAGAAACAGAGACTCCTAAGCCCTCCATCCAGACGTCATTTTTTTAACGGTCGCAGGATTTTTTAAATCGACCATGTTTGGATGGAGGCCGTAGGAGTCTCTGTTTCTGACGAAATTTTAATAGAATGTGAGAGGGATATAATGATGAATATACAAATTTTTATTTTCCAAAAAAATAAAAAAATGAGGGAAAAATAGGGGTGGGAGTAGCCAAGTTGGCTACTCCCTGGGGGCAGCCCCGTTTACCGCTATATATATATATATATATATATATATATATATATATATATGGGTAAAATGGGGCTGCCCCCAGGGAGTAGCCAACTTGGCTACTCCCACCCGTATTTTTCCCTCATTTTTTTTGGAAAATAAAAATTTGTATATTCATCATTATATCCCTCTCACATTCTATTAAAATTTCGTCAGAAACAGAGACTCCTAAGCCCTCCATCCAGACGTCATTTTTTTAACGGTCGCAGGATTTTGTAAATCGACCATGTTTGGATGGAGGCCGTAGGAGTCTCTGTTTCTGACGAAATTTTAATAGAATGTGAGAGGGATATAATGATGAATATACACATTTTTATTTTCCAAAAAAATTAAAAAATGAGGGAAAAATAGGAGTGGGAGTAGCCAAGTTGGCTACTTCCTAGGGGCAGCCCCATTTACCTCTCTCTCTCTCTATAGAGAGAGAGAGAGAGAGAGAGTTTAATGGGGCTGCCCCCGCACCGTTTTCGATATTTTTTTATTTTTTTGAAAAATATCACCTTATATATTCATCCCTATATCCCTCCTATATGCCATTCGAATTTCACCATGTAATTTTTTTAGACCAGTAAACCCTTTTTGAGCTTAGTTCATGATGTATATTAGAGAGGCGCATGATTATGTTGTTGAAATTTTTCTAAATATGAGCTTTAGATGTAACAAATACTACCTTTCTATCACGATGAAATCTTTATGAACGAACTCAAGTGACAACCGAAATAAAATGTTCTTCTCTTGTCAATTAGATACAACTCCTATTAGAGGTATATGTTAAAAAATGTCTAACATAATTTGTTTTCAAATTTTTAGGAAACAACACCATGGATAGGTCATGGATTAATGATGTGAAGAAACAATTTTGAAAGTTAGGAGTAAGATCTCTTTTTTTAAAAGGAAAATACGGATATGCATAATTTCCAATTGTTTTCAAATTCAAAGATGCAGATTGAGAAGGTACAAAAAACACCACCCATTAAAGAAATTATGACACTTCCATCTTATTACGAGATTGCAATGAATGTATATATCTTTGCTAACATTGACATGTTAGCAACAACCAACCAATAATCAAATGAGCCCATAAGACTTGTCTTCGAGGCATTCGTCGCCAAGCTCAGTTACATGAGCTGGCGACCCATGCAAGGGCAATAAGATGGCTGGATATTTGATATCGGCCTTCCAGTGGGTATGTTGGACTCTCTTATGGCTCGCCCATTACAAGTTAACTGCTAGACTATGGGTTCCAGATGATTATTTTCACAGAGCACCGATTACCTCCCGTTATAATGGTGCAAGGACAACGATCTGGTGCTCCTCAACCCTGATATACCAAAAGGTTAATTCTGGGATATTACCACTAATTGGTTGGTTGACGGATATGTGCATCTATGAGGTGCCTCCTTGTCTAGAATTATGTATCACATACAATAATTGTTTCCATTCTACCCTATCTTTTGTCTCATTTCTTATTTGAACAATTATGGACATCTTTTAGATTACTGATCCACTAGAACGCTTCACACAAATATTTTTAATCATTCAAACATTTCTTTTTGCAAGTTAAGAATCAGTTAAATTATTAAATGTTAAAATAATTTGGTGCAAGAACAAGATATTATTCTGGGAAGAGCTAACATATTCACACACATGGTACATGTCATTTCAAGGGTGCGAGAGTACACGACTAAGAGGATGTTTTTTACTAGGCTATGAATTGGACTGAATAACAAAATTATAGAACCTAAGAGTTGTTTTGTCACACTTACAAACCTTATTGTAGTTCCGAACACATCAAGAATCCAAAGGTATCAACTGAGCTCCAAACTTTGATTTTATTAAGACAAGTTTAAAAGTAAAAAAATATTCCAAATTCTTTCTTTTCTTTTCCTTATTTTCTTTTTCTGCACTCATTGTCTTAAGTGTTTGCTAGGGAATAACAAAGGCAAGTATAGGGATGTGATGAATCTCCATTTCATCACCTTTATTCTTTCATTTTGGTCTTAATTCCCTATCTAAATGCATGTATATAGCTTTAATTTGTACAAAATAACATTCTTTTATTGACCCATATATACTATATAAATTCATGTATTTAATACCAAAATAAAAAGAATAAAGGAAATGAATGAAAAAGAATAAAGTGTCAAAGACACTAAGTGACCCTAGACCCTGAGATCCAGTCATCATGATGTCTTGGTTGACAAGAAATAAAGTCGGAGTGATATGGTGGCTAACTGTACAGAAAACACCCCAAAATCCTAATTCCTTTTACTCAATAAATATGCTTTTGAGACCTATTTAATTCTTTATTATTTACACATTCAAATCAATAAACCTTCAACGTAAAAGTTGTACATAAAAATACAAAGAAAAATACAAAATTGATTTCACACTAAATGTAATACATTATGCACCCGGACACTCAAAATAAAAAGCCGCAAAGAAAACTTCACAGACCTCTATCTCCTCCACACAAATTCAAAATTTACCAAACTCACATTTATTATTCATAAAATTTAATCATCTATTTAATGACGATGGTTTTATTTAATTTGGAGTTGAGATGCAAAAGTTGGCTTTTGGGTCTCTATTGTACTGTATACCTGTATATTACATTCAATATATTCATTCTTTATATTTTTAGCTTATTTATATTTTTATATACTTATAAATATTATTCAAAATACATGTAAATAATAAAAATAAATAAAATCATTAAAAATTCACTAAAATAAGTAAAGCATTGAAATACACAGGTAAATCTATACATATATGATATACATAATTATTAACGTAAGTAAATAAAATCAAAAAAATAAATGAAAAATATGTAAATATGTAATAAAATAAGATACAAATATATAAATTTTGTATATATATAATAATAAAATAAACAATAAAAAATAAAATATACTAAATACATGTATATAGACTTATGTATATACATGTAAATATTGGTATCTAACAATGAGCTTGTAAAAATAAATAAAAATCATAATAAAATACTACAAAAAATAATAAACATTTTTATGTTTTAGTCAAAAATTTATAAAATCATTTAATATTTTTTATTTATTTTATAATTAATTTAATCCATGGAGTTCTCTAGTTGGACCATGTGGACCAACCGTATACGAGAGTTTGTTGACCTCGTGGGTCAACTGTTCTAGCTCTGTAGACGACGCTATCAAAGTCACGTGGAGACCTTCTTCTCCTATTTTTGACGCCTCCTCCATGTCACATGCTCTCTCGATCTCCTCGCCCATCTGTTCCTCCACCACCCTTCTCCATCGCCCTACCTCAACCTTCCACCGACCCCATTTCCCTCACTCACCAACTCCCCTTGAAGTCAACCCCTTCGTCTGTGTATACAATACTATCTTTACCACCTTTTGACCTTCTGATCCTTCTCTCTTCACCGTAACCCCAAGAGGACCTCCTTGTAGAGCCTTCGCAGTGACAACACGGTGCTCCAAACCTCTACGCCATGGACAAAGAGGAGATTTAGGTGATCCAAGCTTCACCGAGCCCGCTACGACGAGCTTCATCTGCTCCCTACCCCAGCAGATATGATTTGCCAATTTAGGTTTATTTCCTTTCCTTTAGTTCTAGTAGCGTAGTTTAGGTTTTAATTTCATCAATTAGCCAGTAGGATAACTTAATTTTAGGATTTAGATGAGATGGAGCTTGAAGCTCCAGCTCGATTTTCATCATCACTCCCTTTTTGTTTTGACCCACCATCACCTAACATTCATTCCTCACTCACTTTTCCGCAAAACCCCCTCATTTCCACCTTGATTCTGCATGAATCAAGATCCGACGAGTTCCCTTAACACCTACTGCCATAGCTCATCCGTTCATCATTCCATACACTTCCCAATTTTAACAACTGGTCGATGACCTTCGTCTCGAGCTTGCGATCATTTTTGTGCAGGAGTTTTGCCTTGAGGATTCATCTAGAGATGCATCAAAGTTCATATCAGAGCTCTGGGTTCATCAAGCTCCATGCCTCCTATGATGGGGTCCAGACTGATCTAAGTCACCCTATAGACGTAGAGGAGATCCAGGAGACTTTTGGACCCATCGACGAGGAAGGAGAAGGTTGGAGGTCATTGATCTTGCCAATCGAAGATTGCTCATGTTGACCTTCGTCCGAGTTCTTCCACCCACTTTGAGAGCTGTTGGATCAAGGAGTGGTCCCAGATCTAATCTGGTCCCTCGAAGTCAGTCGATGCGGTACGGGATGAGGGTCGCATGCTCGTACACGTGACGCATTGTGCATCGTCTAGTAGTCCTCTCATTTAGGTAAATTTATTAATAACCCTCCATGTTTTTTATTTCACTTATGTCTTGTAACTATTAAGTCGTGTTCAAAAATTTTGTAAAAATTATAGAGGACCCCTTGCCTTTCTTTAATATTACAAACATGTCCTTCCGCCTCACGTAGTACACCACGCGAGGTGTTGTGAATATTTCACATTATACATCCTGACTTTTGTTTTTTCTTTTAGTATTTAAAGTTTGAAAATTGTATAATAGTTCTGGGTATTTTGCACGAAGACACCTGTTGTGCACGGAAATTTCGTGGACGGAAATTATTAATGGTAAAAAAGTGTGACGTGGTCGTCGTTATTATCCCCAAAATCCCGCATCAACAAAAGATTATTTTTTGTGATTTTTGCTACTTATTAACATGTATAGGGGACAGGGTCAAACTCAGGGAGGCTACAATTCCCGATGGTTATTCAATTAATCAAAAACTAATTAAGAGAAAACGGGAATCTCAAAGGACAACTATCCTTGGTTTTTGTGATTTTTTTAAATCTTTTTATTTTTTATTTTTTTCATTTCTAATTTTTTTATTATCTGATTTTCAAATTTTTAGTGATTTTTATTTTGCATTTTTTTAATTTTCAAAAATAACAAACAATAGGAACAAGATCAAGAATATACTCGACAACTATTTTTGCAATTTTTCAATCAGTAAAAAATGCTCAGAAAAATCCAAAGAAAATATTTTTGGGTTTTAAAAATTTTGAAGTGTTATTGAGAATTTTTGTAGATTTTTCGGATGTTTTTGTATTTTTCTAAAAATCAAGTAGTGAGGAAATAAGAAAATGTGCACAGCCTGGAGTAATTTGCAACTTAAAAATATTTTAAGTGCTTAAACTTGTGACAATTATTTTTAAACAAAGTAGAAACAATTATCTACAAACGGGAACTGAAGTCACAATTTGTGGATTTTTGTAGATTTTTTTATGATTTTTATAAGATTTTTGATGTTTTTTTCATTTTTTTGGGTTTTATAAAGAATTAAGGCGTGAAAATTGGTCAGAAATTAAAAGACAATGAAATACAACTATTCTATTTTTTTTGGAATTTTTAGAATAATATTCAAATTTTTATGAATTTTGGAATTTCAAGCAAGGAAAAATGACATGTTTTTGATTTTTTAGTAATAATAAATGAGGGCAAAATACAATGAAAATTTTATGCTAGATGGATATGCACATCAGGAACATAGCATAATTTTCTCAAAGTTTTTGGATCATGAGTAGCATTTATTTTAATGAAAAGACAAAGAAAATTATTGTTCTACAGTTCAGAGACTAAAATGTAAATACTGCAAAAGTTTTGGACTGAAATATAAAGCTTCAATATTTTTGCCCCAAATAAATAATAAAAATAAATCACAAGATAGAAGGCACAATTTTACCAATATACCACATGCATGTCATGTGCTTGAGTCTGGCAGGGACCTCTTTGTAATTACTGAAACTTCTTTTGGACTGAAGATGCAATTATCCCCTTTTTTATTCAAAAGACCTAGTTCTTCTTTTTCGTTCTTGCAAAAGGGGCAAGGGAGCCACCGCCCATCACCAAAGGAAGAGGTGCGGGCAGCACAATGGAGGCGCGGGGGTCGCGGGCTCGGCGTCGCGGCGGCGAAGGGCTGAGGAGGGGGGATGCGGGCGGAGATGCCAGAGGTGGAGCGTGGCTAGTGGGCCGCGCGCGTGGCCTGAAGAAGACGCGCGGTCGCATGGCTACGCGAGGGCAGCGCGAGCTCGCGCGGCCGGTGGTGGAGCGGGCAGGCGACGCGGAGGGGCGCGGCGGATGAGAGGGCGACACCGCTCGCGGCGCTTGGGCGGACGCGGGGCGAGAGGAGCTGGAGGTGACGATGGAAGGGGGCCACGGACGCGGGCGGCGGGGCTCGCGGCTGGAGCCGGCGCCGCACCGTGCAAAGGCGGTGGTCGGTGGAGGGATGCTCGCGGTGGAGGCGTGACGGCCGTGCCTGGAGGACGACGGCGGAGGGTGGCGACCCCGCTGCTGCTCGTGAATTTTTACTTTTTTTATTTTTTTGGTAATTTTATTTTGTTATGTAAATAGTTAATGAAAACAGAAATAATTTTTTATTATTTTTTTAATTTTATTTTGCATGTAAATAGGTAAGAAAAAGAAATAAAAAACTTTTTTATTTTTGTAAATCCGAAAAATAGGAAATAAAAAGGATAAAGATTTTTTTATTTTATTTAAACAAAAAGAAATAAAAAAACTTTTTTTATTTTTGTAAATCCAAAAAATAGGAAATAAAAAGGATAAATAAATTTTTTTAATTTTATTTATATTTTTTTTATTTCATATGATCCTGCAAAACAACGTTAGAGAACAACAAGGAAAAAAATTATTCTTTTTATTTATTTACAAATCGGAAAATGAACGAGGATTCGGCGAACGTGGAAGGATCAAATCCGACTCTCCGACCACCGTACGCGGCCGGAGTTGAGAGATCGTGGACGATAGAAATATTGCGCGTAGAGATCGAGAAGATGAGATGAAATCGAGTCGGTGGCGGAATAAATCGTGGTGAATTTTAAGATCTAGATAAAAAATGACAACGAGACGAAAATGCGAAAAATAAAACTACGATTGAATTAAGATAAAAATGCAAAGAAAAATACGGATCTCACCTTAGGAGCGAAAAATGGACCGTGATCGCCTCGACAAGGCCGACTTGCTGTCACCAGGCGGCTCGGAGGCTAGGCACAATTCTCGACGAAATTTTCTCTCGGAGATCGGGCTCCTCTCTCTAAAGATTGATCAAGTTGGAATGAAGGAGAAGGAGCCATATAAATAGAAAAGAGATGAACTTTGAATTTTTGGATAAGAAGATAAGAGAGATGAAAACTGAAATGGATTTTTTTTGAATTTTTTGGTGGAAGAGATAACATGAGATAAAGTCAGAGATGAGATAAAATAGAAGAGAGATAAAATTATTTACAAAATTAACTATTTTTTTTTAATTTTCGTCACTTTATTTATTGGAATTTAAAAATGTTATTTTTTTATTTTTTATGATGGTTAGTTAAAAATAGCAACTATATGCATATACTATATACATAAATGGCATTATATACAATGGTATGAGGAAATTAGCCTTTTCTTCTTTTTTTGTTTTAAGAATTTTATTATATTTTTTTTATTTTAAATAATTAGTATAAATATTTACAGATATATACAAATACAATATGCACAAAATACATGTGAAAATTGCACAAATCACCCCAAAAAACCGACTTTTCAACCGTAACTCTAAAAATTATGAGATCACAACCATTTTGAAGATAATTTAATTTAGAATTCAATGGAAGTGATATTGGTTCAATTTGAGATCATATGGAGCCCGGAATTGATCTTTCAATTAGTGCTTAATGGCTTTTTCCAAGTATGGCTACTTTTATTCTATGCATGATTTAATTGTGCAATTATTTTTAGTAATTAGGACCTATTTTTATTTACAACTTTTATTTTGAATGTTATTTGATTTGGGGTCAATTAAGGTACAAATATAGTGGTGTCAGTTTTATACAGATATACACAAAATAAGTGAGAAACACATTTTTTTGGATTTTCCGGTTGAGGACCCTATCTCCCCCTACTTTATTCCTGGTCAATCAGGTCAAGTCTTGACCTTCTCTCGGGGTTCGGGTCAGCCTGTATACAGTCTTCTTTTTTTATTTTCTTTTCTTTATTTTTCCTTTCTTCCTTTATTTATTTATTTTAGGTTAAATTAGTAAGAAATGTACAATATTTACACACAAATGCAAGTTAGTAAGAATATGGAGTTAGCGTTATATGCGGGTATTTTATAAGGGATTTTAAGCTAAAATAAATGAATAAAGATGACGAATCGCAGATTCATCATCCCCCTATGCTTTACCTTTGCTAGTTCCTTAGCAAACACTTATTTGAAAGAATAAGTGAAGAAGAAAAAGAAAGGGAAAATAAAGAAAGTAGGATAATATTGAGTGTTAAAATTATCTTCATAAAATTGTAGTTTGGAGCTCTGTCGGACCTTTGGATTATTGGTGTGTCGGAACTTCTGTGAGATTTAGAATTTTAAAACCAACAGCCTTCAAGTTCTACACATCATTGTCACAGTTTTGGCCCAGAAGTCATCTTAGATCAATCCTCTTCCTAAAGCATACCCTATGAACATTGAACAATCGACTCATGTGTGTGAAAAATTTATAGCTCTTCCCATCTAGAATGCCGAACTACCATGCAAATCTCCTCTCCAATAACTCGTCCTTGGGGAGTCAGGTATTTCCTTCTAAGGTCTGTCGTGCTGTGTTCACAATCGAATTGTGGAGAAGTTAGAAGAATGAGAAAAGAACTGGAGGGTGGCCAGTGTAGTCACCTCTCCCTGTGAAGCTGGCCAGTGTAGCCAAGTCTCCATCAAGATCTGCAAGTTTTCTTGAAGCTTGGACCTTTTTGGTCAGATATTTATTTGGTAGTAGCTTCTTTGTATTTGGATTTTTGATGGATCTACTTGGATCTTGTTGTGCCCCTACGGATATAGAATCTTTTTTTCCGTACATGTTTTGGGGTGGGAAAAAATTGTGCCCAGCCGTCCATCCCTTTTCCGAAGCTTTATTTCAACCCGTACTCCGGTCTTTAGATTTCCACGCTACCAGAAAAGAAACTCACACAGTCTTCCAACATCTCATCTGAGTTGAGCTAAGTGCATAGTGCGGGAGTACAAATTAGTTCGCTATTCCAGAGTTTGTACCCAGAATGAAGAGACCAGGTTAGACACTAAGAGTCAAATGTTGCACATTGTCATGTGGAACTCAAAGAATTAAGTCAAAGACCTGAAGCTTCTAAAATTCTATTTCTCGGTGAAGTTCCTCTGAGAATTAGGTGGATTAAGGTCCAACTAAGCTCCATTCTTCAATTTTATTTCAGACATAGTTTAATTATCAATACTATCCTGAAAAATGCACATGCAAATGCAGATATGGAAAATGCAGAGAGTTTTTTTTGAAAAAGAATGATGCACATGTGAAAAGAACCATTTTTTTAAAAAAACAATTTCTTAATTTTGAACTTTTTATGGTTTTTTTGAGGGAAAATGCAGATGCGAAAGAAACTTTTTTTTTCTCTTTTTTTATATGCACTTTTTTTAAATTATGCAAATTTTTATAATTTTTGATTTTGTAATTTTTTAAAGGAAAAAAAGGATTAGTAATATATACAAGTATATACAAGAGATTTTTTTGTTTTGTTTTTTTGGTGTGTTTTTGTTTTGTTTTTTTTGTTTTTGAATTATGCAAATTTTTATAGTTTTTTTGGTTTTGTAATTTTTTATTGTTTTTTATTTTGTGTTTATTTTGTTTTTTTGGTTTTTTGTTTTTTTACTTGGATTTTACAAAATTATACACATAACTCCCCAAATAAATGTATTTAAAAGTACGAGTTGTGTCTAAAGTATATATACAATATATACGACACCCCCCATACTTAGCTCTAACTATGTCCTCGTAGTGATCAGAGAGCGACAAAGGAAGACATAACTCGTGCTAAGTATAGAAAGGTGAAAAGACTCCTATGCTACAACGACTCAAAGAAAAGATAAAAAGACGAGAAGTTGGTGATCCCCCCTATACTTAGGATCAAGTAATCCCAAGTATAGTAGAATGTACAAAGGGGAAAACCGATGAAGAGAATGTACAGACTCACAAAGACACGATATGAACAACATCACCCCCCCATACTTAGGGTAGAGTATCCCTAAGTATATGCAACAACAACAAAGACGATAAACAGGATGAATATGAACAACACAAATCCTTCACCCCCCTATACTTAGGATAAAGCACATCCTAAGTATAGCATACATACACACACACTGAAAAGGGGTGAATGATAAAATGGGAGAAGAAAGAGTGAAACGAAAGGATATACAAGAGGAGTGGATGTACAAAGGTTACGAAGGTCGAAAATGAACCTTCTTGCGGGACCGCTGAGGTATGCTCAAGGTGTAGGTCGATATTGGGATTATCATTAGATATGAACTGAGTAGGATTGACCAAGAACGTATGCTCAGCGGCTTCAAATTGTGCAAGCCTAAACCAGTTATTGGAAGTAGTGTGGTCATGTCCTGCCTTGGAAGTCTCGCAAACATCAAAGTAAAATGGCTCGAAATCATTATCAGAAAAAGTAGGATCAATTTCAGCCTGACGAGCCTCTACCGGATCATCATCTTTATCAAAAGGTCCAAATTCCTTTATAAACGCAATCAAATCAAATTTGTCCTGATTGGTCTCTTCTGAATCAAAGTGAATAGGAATGGACTCGTCAGTGAAAGTAGTCGAGTCATGTCCGTCCTGTCTAGTCACATAATCTGCCTTCCACTCTAGGGTGTCTATCGTGTAAATCCCGCGGATGTCATCAATGCATTGCCACGTACCGGAAGAGGGAACTCCAAGGTCTATGCTTTCCGAGTACTCCTCCTTGAAGAGGAATTCTCGGGTCTCTGTATCATCCATTATATAGCAAAAATCTCTACTGTATCATCATGATCAAAGTCCTTGGGGTTGTCTAACATGGGTGGGCTCTCATGGGATGCGGGTCTCTGGACGGTAGTGGGTGTAATGATTAACATATCGCTCCCAACATCTGAACGGAAGCGAAACTCTCCTGAACCATAGTCAATAACGGCTCCCGCAGAGGCGAGAAAAGACCGTCCCAGGATGATTGGAGGGTGCTCCACAGGGATGGAGGTCTCCATGGGCATTACAACAAAATCCGAAGTAAAATTCATGCCCTGAATGAGAATGACAACATTTTCTAGAATACCCTTCGGCCTCTTGATAGATCCATTAGCAAATTGAACTATCATCCTGGTTTTCTTGAGAGGCCCAAGATGAAGAGATTGTACCATAGAGAAAGGTATTATATTAATTGACGAACCACCGTCAAGGAGAGCGTTATCACAAGAATAGTCAGATATAGAGAAACTCACAAGAGGTGTGGCAGTGTTCCCTTTCTTAAAATATGGACGGTGAGAGATGGCATAGGCAGTGGCCATGGTCAAGATGTGACGCTCAGATCTTCTCCTTCGCTTTCTTTTCTTGTGTTGAGGAGTATATAAATCTGTCATGACCTGTTGAAGTGAGGCTTTAATAATCTCATGAAGGGTGGCCACCACTTCGGGTTTGGTCAACATTTTTTTGAATTTTTGGACCTCATCCATACAAGGGAGGAGGTCGGAATCAACATTTACATGAGGATTGCCAAGAGCAGTCTGTACAGTGGAATCCTCGAGGTCAAGGTTGGGACATGGCTGTGTGGGTAAATGATCTGGCATTTGGATCCTCTCCTTACAAAATGAATCAACAACGTGTCTCCTGAAATCTTTTTGTATTTTCAAAATTTTCTCATTTTTTTGTATTTTGGATGATTTCAAGCTCTCTTGATTATCCTCTAATGAATCAATATCCTCATATAGTGGACCAGTGTTCTGGCTCTCATTTATGTTAAATAGATTGGAAATCCTTGAATTCATATGCTCAATCATCTGATTCAATGTCTTAAGTGTGGAAACCATGAAAGGTGACTCCAAAATCCCAGGATCGGGTGGGTTGAATGAGGGTGGGTGAAAATCGAGGTCCTCCGGCTTCTGAAAAAATGGGTTAGGCGAATATGCACAAAAATTAAGAGAAAAATCCTCCTAGAAAAAGGAAGGTGGATCGTCTGGAGAGTACGTGGTATCTGCGAAGATCGGATTAGAATAACTCAAGTCGGCCATCTTCGAAACAAAAGATGGGAGAGCACGAGGGTCAAGCCAAAATATATGGAGTAAAAGGCGCAAATGCACAGAGGGATCTGGTATGCACACAAGCAATCAAACACAATACAAACCCCCAATTCACCAACTCAACGCAATGTGAAGACCGTGAAGGTTCGGTCTCTTAATCTTGTCTATTTTAGAGTTAGGTGATAATCACAAAGTTGTACAAACACTTAGGTTGAATTAAGGGATTTGGGCACTAACCTTAGTGTGTACGCAAGCAAGTTAAAACGAATACAATGAGGGGGTTACTCTCCCCAAAACAATGATTTTTCCTTATATTTTTTAGGGTAGAGTTTTCTTTAGCATTCCCAAATTTTAGGCAGTTGTCACTTGGTTAAAATATTTTCAAAGAATCGCCTACCGAGTGTCAAATTTCCTTTTTTACTTATGTGAGTGAAAACAAGGGAGGAGATCGGAAATGTCAATGTGCGATTAAAAACGATGATGCATGCAGGGGTTAGAGATGCGTACCTTATCGTCAACACTCTACATGCAAGTGATCCGCACAGAATTTAAATATAGAAAATAAACTAACCTATATGCAAATGCAAGTGAACCGTCCTAGATGATAATTTCTATTAACGGGCAAGAACAAGTTAATTTGACTAAGTCCAAATTATGCTCTACTCTATAGGCACATAAATTCTTGTTTAGGGTGTTTGGACCTAATTAATTACCTGGCTCAAGCAAATTAATTAAAGCAATCAATAGGTGGCTCGCGAAATCCACGGAAAACCAAGAAAAATAAATGCGGTGAAAACAAAACCGCCGAGGTCCCCCAAGTGCACCGGCACTTGGCGAAACAGACCCCACGACAAATGAATGTATGTTTACAAAGTTCAAATGATAGAAAACTCTCTCTCTCTCTTTCATCTCTTTCAATTCTTATTCTCCTCCTCTCACGCTATCCTGCGGCTTGGTGAAGAATCAAGCCGCCTCCACGTCGCTTGGGTGCTTCGACTCTCCTAGGATCACCTCCTTTGCTTCGCGGCCCTCGCAAGAAAAATAAAAGAGAATGTATAAGAAACACAATTATAAAATATGAGAAAATGATGGAATGAATGCAATGGATATAAACAATGAAGTAATGTGGCAAACGGATAAACAGATATTTACAAGCAAGAATAGAAGGTCAAAAGAGAAACCTAACTACCCTCGCCGTGCCTCCCCAGCAACGGCGCGATTTTGTTGTGCACGGAAATTTCGAGGACGGAAATTATTAATGGTAAAAAAGTGTGACGTGGTCGTTGTTATTATCCCCAAAATCCCGCGACAACAAAAGATTATTTTTTGTGATTTTTGCTACTTATTAACCTGTATAGCGGACATGATCGAACTTAGGGAGGCTACAATTCCTGAGAGTTCTTCAATCAATCAGAAACTAATTAAGAGAAAATGGGAATCTCAAAGGACAACTATCCTTGGTTTTTGTGATTTTTTTTAATCTTTTTATTTTTATTTTATTTTTTTATTTTCTGATTTTCAAATTTTTAGTGATTGTGATTTTACAATTTTTTTTGAATTTTCAAAAATAACAAACAATAGGAACAAGATCAAGAATATGATCGCCAACTCTTTTTGCAAATTTTCAACTAGTAAAAAATATTCAGAAAAATCCAAAGAAAATATTTTTAGGTTTTAAAAGTTTTGAAATGTTTTTGAGAGTTTTTGTAGATTTTTCAGATGTTTTTTTATTTTTACAAAAATCAAATAGTGAGGAAATAAGAAAATGTGCATAGCTTGGAGTAATTTGCAATTTAAAAATATTTTAGGTGCTTAAACTCCTGACAATTATTTTTAAAATAAAGTAGAAACAATTATATACAAACAGGAACTGAAATCATAATTTTTGGATTTTTGTAGATTTTTCTATGATTTTTATAAGATTTTTGATGTTTTTTCAATTTTTTTGGGTTTTATAAAGAATTAAGGCATGAAAATTGGTCAGAAATTAAAAGACAGTGAAATATAACTACTTTATTTTTTTTGGAATTTTTAGGATAATATTCTAATTTTTATGAATTTTGGAATTTCAAGCAAGGAAAAATGACATGTTTTTGATTTTTTAATAATAATAGATGAAGGCAAAATGCAATGAAAATTTTATTCTAAATGGATATCCACATCAGGAATATAGTATAATTTTCTCAAAATTTTTAGATCATGAATAGCATTTATTTCAATGAAAAGACAAAGCAAATTATTGTTCTGCAGTTCAGAGACTAAAATGTAAATACTGCAAAAGTTTTGGACTGAAATATAAAGCTTCAATATTTTTGCCTCAAATAAATAATAAAAATAAATCACAAGATAGAAGGCATAATTTCACCAATATACCATGTGCATGTCATGTGCTTGAGTCTGACAGGGACCTCTTTGTAATTACAGAAACTTCTTTTGGACTGAAGATGCAATTATCCCCTTTTTTTATTCAAAAGCCCTAGGTTTTCTTCTTCGTTCTTGCAAAAGGGGCAAGGGCACCAGGGCAACGGTGCCGCCGCCCACCACCAAAGGAAGAGGTGCGGGCGGCACAATGAAGGCGCGGGGTTGCGGGCTCGGCGTCGCGACGACAAAGGGCTGAGGAGGGGGGCTGCGGGCGGAGATGTCGGAGGTGGAGTGCGGCTAGCGGGCCGCGTGCGTGGCCTGAAGAAGACACACGGTCGCGTGGCTGCGCGAGGGCGGCGCGAGCTCGCGCGACCGGTGGTGGAGCGGGCAGGCGGCGCGGAGGGGCGCGACGGATGAGAAGTCGGGACCGCCCGCGACGCTTGGGCGGACGCGGGGCGAGAGGAGCTGGAGGTGACGATGGCAGGGGGCCACAGACGCGGGCGGCGGGGCTCGCGGCTGGAGGCGGCACCGCACCGTGCGAAGGCGGAGGTCGGTGGAGGGATGCTCGCGGTGGAGGCGCGACGGCCGTGCTTGGAGGCAGGCGGTGGGGGGTGGCGACCCCGCTGCTGCTCGTGAATTTTTTACTTTTTTTTTATTTTTTTGGTAATTTTATTTTGTTATGTAAACCGTGAATGAAAACAGAAATATTTTTTTATTATTTTTTAATTTTATTTTGCATGTAAATAGGAAACAAAAAGAAATAAAAAAACTTTTTTTATTTTTGTAAATCCGAAAAATAGGAAATAAAAAGGATAAAGAATTTTTTTTGTTTTATTTATATTTTTTTAATTTTATATGTTCATGCAAAACAACGTTAGAGAACAACAAGAAAAAAATTTATTCTTTTTATTTATTTACAAATAGGAAAATGAATGGCGATCCGACTTGTCAGACACCGCATGCTCCTCCAAGATTGGATGTTTGGCTCCTCTGAATGATCTATCAACGCTTACTATCATTTACGTAGACGACCCCAAAGGCCAGAAACACCCTCATATGACCCAAAGCCTAAGTGTATACGAAGTGCGGGCCCAAAGACCTCTTGCTTGTTTAAGATTATTCTTCTAGATGGAGTTCGCTTTCTTAGGCTATATGTAAGATTATGGTTCGACCAAGCAATACAGGTTCATGGATGCAGTAAAAGATATGTCGGGTAGTGGTGCATCATCAAGTATGAAAAAGTAAGATTTTTTTCTTTCAGATTAGCATATATGACTTTTGAACTAGGTTATGGTTGCTATTTTATATGTTATTTTACTTGTAGTCAATAATTGATATGTTTTGATAATGAAAATACAATATATATTTTTTTAATTGAGCAATAACTATATCAATTTACAATATCATTTTTCAAGTTATAATAAGTCTATCAAATTTTTATTGTTTTGCTAGAGGCTTGCGACTTATTCATTAGGTTTAAGCTCATGTTGATGAGTTTAGGCTCACCACCCTAATCAATCATTTCTTTTCAGGTACTAAAAGGAAGGACGTTAACGACCTAATTAATAAAAGTATGAAAGAGACATCCAGTAAAAAAAGGTTATTCCATCATATTAATGCCTATTTTATGATATTTCTCATTCTTGATAGATTTGGATTTTAGATTTCTGCTTGTTTTGGTTCGATTTCAAAAGAATGTATACAATAGATTCATCATGTTGTACTCGTGGAATTATACAAAACTATAGTGACATATATTACGAGTGGTAGCATTCTAGAAAGTTAATTTTCCTTGCTAATTATTATAATGTGCTACATTTGTATAACAAAATGATTTAAGAAAAGCATAAGTTTCATGCTAGTTTCAATTACTGAGCAGGATGGGTCGTGACAACGGCTTTCATGGGCTGTCACTTATCATGCATTAAGATGCGACAAATTCTAATGCATCATCCATCAACTAAGCAATGAGAGTTACAACAGCTATGTTCAATTAATTGTTACCAATGGTCAATTGAACTATTCCAAGTCTAGTCATGCTCATTTACTTTTGTAGCTATGTAACTATTCAGGTTGGTAGACTTTGGTTCGACTAAGATTAGAGATGTACAACGGCTTATGATGAGGATAGAGCTCAAAGAGCGAAGACATCCTCATGAATATTACAGAGAAGGCGACAACAAAGGAAGGTGACATCGAGGTGGAGGCACGGTCTCCCCTGTTAAATAAAGGGTGGAGGTAATGAGAGGAGGGCAATCAAGGAGGTGACAGAGAACGAGAGGACAAAGAAAAGATGTCAATGACTAGAAATAAATATTATATAGCAAGGAGGTTATGCACATTTTTTCACAGCTTAGTTTATTAGTTATTATCTATAATGATTTAACCATTGTTATCGTGCCGGGCATAAGTATGAATATGGAATCAATGCGTTCGTTGGGTAAATATAAAATAGGGTAAATTACGAAAAAAGATCTCGATGCCACAATTCTCAATTAAGGGACTCATTTTTCGGTTGTAACAAAGAGGAACCCGATCTTATATTTTTATCTCAAATAGATGCCACCATAAGCTTCAACGCCCCTTATATGCCCATTTTAAACCCTTAAGTTGAAAGTTTATTCCCCTATTTATTAAAATTGAAAAACGAGGCATCTAAGTAGAAATGGAGGTATAATTGGAGTCTGTTTTGTAATTTACCCTTAAAATCTGTAAGAGCAAAATACAAGTGTTGTCGGCAAAGCTTGCAAAGGCACAACGTAAAAATCCCTGAAATAATATAAATTCCGTCAGTAATTGGACGGAAGGAGAGGGAGGTGCGAGCTGTTGACTCTTCTTCGCCAAGAGATCGATCTCAAGTTTCAACCATGCATCAAAAGAAGTGTTATTGCTTCGTATCATCAGTGACCCCACTCTCTGCGCATTCACGACACCGCGCGTAATTTTGTTCCAGGATCCACCGCAAGGAGTCATCACGAGAACATCGTGGAAACTGCCATTTTTCTATCAAAGATTCCATTTTTACAACCAGGTATCACCGACTACGAAGGCGGTAAGCTCTTTGTAACTTTGTTTTGATCCCTGAGTAAGAAGGTTGGGAGCTTTGGTGTATTGGGAAGGAGATGACGGGGGTGGTAACGCTCTCGCGTCCGAGTTTGGAGACTGCCCAGGTGGGCTCTCTGTGCTTGTTCGCGGCTCTTCTTTGCGCTTGTATCGTGATCGGGCACCTTCTGGAGGAGAATCGATGGCTGAACGAATCGATCACTGCTCTAATAATTGTGGGTTCGACGATTCCTATCTCTTTTCTCCTCTTTAGTTATATATATGTTGGTTTGGAGGTGGGAATGATGTGGGGTTTTCCGGTAATTTTTGATTGCAGGGGCTGATCACTGGGGTGATAATCTTGCTGACCACAAAGGGGAAGAACTCGCGGATTCTGATCTTCAGCGAGGATCTCTTCTTTATATATCTGCTTCCGCCTATAATATTTAATGCCGGGTGAGGTTTGATGTGATTAATTATTAGTTGTGTGGATGGAGCTCTAGGGATTTGTTGGATCATTACATCCCCTTATTGAATATTTAGGTCTACTAAAGAATTAACTGATTACGTTCACCCTGAGCACTTCCGCAGATGAAGTAGGCTCGATCGACCTTTTGGGGCGGATAAGTAAAATAGTAGGAGGAGATCAGAAAACAATCACGATGGATTAATGTACGATTTTCTGAAATCGAGATATGTCCTGAGTTGTGTCAGAATTTTGTTAACCTAATAAGCATGATATTGTGCGGCTCTTTATTTCATCAAAAGGTTTTTATATGAGGCTCATATTGTGAGGCATATAATGTGTATGATCAACATAGCCTTGAAGAATGAAAATTGTTTAGGGAGGCAGATTGTTCTTCACTATATAGAGAAAATAATACACATGATCCTATAGTTCGGGGAGCTTACATAGCGACTTCCAGTATAAACGAATTCTGGAAAGAGCCAAATAATTAAATAACTAGATTTTTGATTTTGTTTTGATGTCCTCAAACTCCTTCAACTGAGACCCCCGTCCTGGATTGGGGGTTTCACCCTTCACTAGTGCAGGAGGTTGTAGTGTGAAGTTTTACAATTACAATGGAGCTAGCTGATGCCTAATGGGTTAGGATTCACTCAACAGGGAGACCGTGTTTTTTTTTCGAGTTGCTATATTAGCTATTATATTTCACATCATTAGGACCTTCAAATTCCATTGGATCTTTCTCCCAAGCCTAAACATCGAAGTAATCCTTGTTTTGAATTTTTGCGTCTCTTGAAACTTGTTTAATCAAAATTTGGCTTTTAACATTCCTTGGAGGAAGATGCTTATAACCATTCCGCATTTTTTTAAATAGAAGCTTATAGTAATTGTTCTTGTTGTTACATTGCCTTACAAGGATAATGGGTACCATCAGAATGCAAGACCAACGATGGTTCAGTTTACCTATAAATGAGTATGAATTGCATCTGCAGTGCAATCCATTGCTTATCTTCTATATCACAAGCGCTCTTCAAGTTTAGGAGATGGTCATATCAAGTTCATCAGTTCTGTAGAGATAACAGTAGAGATAGCACTGTTTTTCTCTAAACAGCAAAACTTGGATACTTTCTTTATATCTCAATCCTTGTTGTACCTAAGGTCATTATACAAAAAAGTCATGTCTGTATGATGTGTATTTAATGATTATGTGGAAAGAGAGACAAATGGATATCTATTCCATAGGGCTGGGGTCTCTTATATAAAGAGAAAACCCTAGAGAGTACAAGAGGAAAAATACAAAAATACCCCTGAGGGGTTATAGAACCCGAATGGTTAAAGTTTACGGAACCCGAAAGGTTACAAATATAATTGTAATATAATAATTCTAACACTCCCCCTCAAATTGGAGCATATCTGTCGATCATGCCCAACTTGGATACTAAGTACATTAGGCGCTTCCTTGGAAGAGCCTTTGTGAGGATGTCTGCAAGTTGAAGTTCAGTGGAGATGTGTGGAGTGCTAATTCATCCTTCTCGTACTGCATCACGAATAAAATGGCAATCAACTTCAATGTGTTTTATCCGCTCATGGAAAACTGGATTGGTGGCGATGTACGTGGTAGATTTGTTGTTACAGTATAAGGGTACAAGAGTGGCGACTGACGTGCCAAGTTCTGTTTGAATAGAAACAAGCCATGTGATCTCACATGTGGCATGAGCCATTTTCCTGTATTCTGCTTCCGCACTGGATCTGGATACCACTGTCTGCTTCTTGCTTCGCCAAGTGACAAGGTTATCCCCATTAAACATGGCGTATCCTGTAGTGGATTGACGGTCCTCAGGAGAGCTAGCGTAGTCAGAATCTGTATAGGCGGAGATATTAGTGTGTCCATTCACCCCATAGAAAAGTCCACGTCCGGGAGATTCCTTCAAATATCAAAGGATCAAAAGAACATCCTGCCAGTGACTGTAAAGAGGCTTCTCCTTATATTGACTGGCTCTGCTCACAACATATGATATATCTGGCCTAGTAACAGTGAGATAGAGTAATTTTCCCACTAAGTCTGTATCGTGTTGCATCCTCAAAAGCTGGATCAGTAGATGCTGAATATTTTCTCACTTCTGCAGGGATGCCAAATGGCTTGCATCCAAGAAGTCCTGCCTCAGTCAGAATATCGAGGCAACACTTTCTCTGTGAAAGATGGAGCCCCTCTGTAGTGCGTATTACTTCGATGTCAAGAAAATAACGAAGTTGGTCGAGATCTTTCGTGACAAAGACCTTCTGGAGAAAGGCCTTGGTCTTCTGAATACCATCTACATCATCTCCTGTGATAATCATATCATCAACGTAGACAACAAGGATGATCGTGCCAGTAGACCATCGTCTAACAAAGACAGAACAGTCAGATCGAAAACCAAGTATGTTGATCTCCATAGTGATCCTGTCAAACCATGCCCTTGGGCTCTGCTTCAGGCCATAAATGGCCTTGCGTAGTTGATATACATGCTCCCCCTCGACTACATACCCCGACGGTTGCATCATGTAGACCTCCTCCTCAAGATCACCATAAAGAAAGGCGTTCTTCACATCAAGTTGATAAATGGGCCAAGCCTTGTTGGCAGCAACATAGAGAATGGTACGTATCGACCCCATTCTGGCAACAAGCGAGAAGGTCTCAAAATAATCAACTCCAAAGGTTTGTGTGAAACCTTTGGCAACAAGTCTGGCTTTCAACCTGTTAATAGAACCATCAGGCGACTGTTTGATCGTGAAGACCCATTGACAAGTCACAGGGCGAACTCCCGGGGGGAACGACACAAGATCCCACGTACCCCGAGAGGTAAGTGCATCCATCTCCGCATCCATGACCTGTCGCCAACCGTGATCTTGCATTGCACTGAAATGATTTGAACGGTAATAGGATTAAGAGCATATGCAAATATCTTGTCATCACAACTAGAAAAATCATCTGTAGAAGTAAAATGTGACATGGGGTGATACGCACATTTCCTTTTTTTGCTTGCGTAGAGCTATAGTAAGATCTCCAGGTACATCCGGGACATCAGTGATGGGAGCACTCGAAGTGGTCATATCATCATGCATAAAAGGGACAGGAAAAGGTACAAACACTGGTATAGAAGGTATAGAGGTACGCTGGCGAGTATAGATGATTGGTGGAGGAGGGAGATCCAGAGGAATGTCACACACAGTCTGTGTGAAGTAACTTGTTTGCTCAAAGAAGGTGACTTCAGCAGATACATAGTATCGACGTCCAATAAGATCATAGCAGTGATAGCGTTTCTGTATATGAGAGTACCCAAGAAAGGCATTTGATGGCACGAGAGGATAATTTGTCAGTTGCATGAAAGTTATGAACAAAGGCAATACAACCAAAAATTCCCAGAGGTATAGGAAAAGGAGACTCGGTAGGATAAAGGAAAATGGAGTTGCCCCTTTGAGAACTGATGAAGGAACACGATTGATGAGATACACTGCAGTAAGGATAGCATCTCCCCAGTATTGTTTAGGAACACTCATTTGACTAAGAAGAGATCTGGCAACATTTAGCAAGTGTCGGAGTTCTATACCATTCTGTTGTGAGGTATATGGACATGATATTTGGTGAACAATTCCCTGGGATGCAAAAAAAGAGGTCAAGTCATGTTGGGTTAACTCAAGAGCATTGTCGGTACGAATGATCTTAACAATGCTAGAAAAGTAAGTTTTAACATATTGAAAGAAATTTCTGACTATTTGATTAATCTTCGAACGCTCCTTTATGAGATAGACCCAAAAAGATCGACTATAATCATCAACGAAAGCTATAAAGTAGCAATAACCACTTAATGTGCGGATCAGACAAGGTCCCCAAACATCACAGTGAACAAGATGAAAAGCAGCAGTATTACGAGACTCAGTACGAATAGGAAACGAAGTTTGATGGTGTTTCCTGAACTCACATACCTCGCACTGAAAAGGGCTTCAGAGCAGAGAGTTCAGGAAACATCATGAAGATGGCCTTGGCAGAGGGATGTCCAAGGCACAGATGTCATAGGAGCGGATCTTCGGAGATAGATGCAACACCAACAAAATTGGAGTTTGAGGGTATGTCAAGGTAATATAGGCCGCTCTTCTCATGACCCCCACCAAAAATCTGCCTCGTCCGAATGTCCTAAAAATAACAACAAGACTCATCAAATATCACACGACAATGAAGCTCAACACAAAGCTTGTGAACTGACAACAAGCTAATAGGAAAATCAGGAGCACAGTGAACCCCGAAAGTCGAAGCTTGGAAGAGAATTCCATTGTTCCGACAGTAGTAATCTGTGATTGAGTCCCATTAGCGACTCGAACTGACTTCACAGAGGTAGATGGTATGGAAGAAGTGAGCAGACTCCCTTCTCCAGTGAGATGAGTAGAGGCGTCGGAATCAATAATCCAAGCTGGAGTAGGAGTGATAGCTAGGGATGTCAATCTGGGTCTACCCATTGGGTACCCGACCCGAACCTGCCCCATTTAAGGATCCCAAACCCGCCCCATTTACTTTTGGACGGGTTTGGGTTTTGAATTGACTACCCATGCGGGTATGGGTATGGGTTTGGGATTGCCTTGTGGGTACCCGAACCCGAACCTGCCCCAAACCCGAATAAAAAATATATAAAAAGATAGATGTGTATGTTGCATTTTAATCAAACTAAACCCAAATCGATTTCATATCTAATATGTATCGATCTACATGTATAAATATTCAACTCAATTTTCTCCTCTCCATTTATTTATTCATATTCAACTAACTTTTTGTATCTTTAATAAAAACAAACTTTCACACAAAAGAGTTTAACACTTAACATATATAAACATTTAATATTATTTATATATTGCACAATTTTATGAATCACCATATTACACGATCTCACTCTATTTCATCTATCTGTGAAAATCTTGTATACATTTATAAACAACTTAAGATTTACCATGTTGAAGATATGGGTACCCATTGGGTACACGGGTATCCGACGGGTAGATGGGTACCCGCTAGAAATTACCCGTTTAATAAATGGGCGGGTATGGGTAGTGATATTATAAATGGGTATGGGTTTGGGAATAGTAATACCCGCCCCAAACCCGACCCGCTGACATCCCTAGTGATAGCAGAATTGGCTATTGTACCCGAAGGAGTGGCCAGAGCAACAGTTGTAGTGTTACTAGTGGTGGTAGGCCCTGTAGTCTGAACGATCTGCATTAGGCGGGGGTAATCTGCGTCATTAAGATGAACAGTCTTACCGCTGGAGGTAGGCGATGCTTCTTCCACATTATAGGCATCCTTACAAGCATTATTGGCATGATAAGAAGGCACGCCAAACTTCTGCCAACATCGTTCAGTCGGGTGGTTCCACCTACCACAATGAGTGCATGGGGCAGTAGAGTCTCGCCCACGACCACGATCAAAGTCACAGCATCGTCAAGATTCCCGTCCACAGCCATGACTTGGATCGCGACCATGTCCTCCTTGCAAGCCGTATCTGCCTCCTCGACCATATGAAGCGATGTGTGCAAAGTTCTCTGTTGAAGGTAAGACAGGAGGTCGGGCAGCGGATGTCCCGAGCTCCTCAAGTCGGTCAAAGATGGCCTTCATTGTTGGCAGTGTGTCTGATATAAGAAATTGCTCCTTCGCTGCATGGTACCTAGAACGCAGGCCATCAAGGAAGCGGTATACCTGCCAGTCAGAACGCTCTTGTATCTGTTTGGTGCAACATGAGGGCTGGAATATTGCAAGCTCCTCATACAGACTGGATAGATGCTTGTAGTACTCGATGAGGGTGGAATTACCCTGAGATGCCAACCAGATTCGTCTGTAAATGTCTGCAAGGCGTGACTTCGTCTTCTTCTGGGAGTATGTTTGCTCGAGATCCTCCCATATTTCCTTGGCCGTATTTTTGTAAAGAAGATTTGAGGTAATATGAGCCTCAACATTGTTGGTCATCCAGTTGATAACCAAATAGTTGTCAGTCTGCCAGTTGTCGTCCTCTTTGTCCTTTTCATCTAAAGGATCTTCAGTCAAAATGTAGAGTTTCCTCTGATCACCAATGAACATCATAAAAGATCGAGACTAGAGCACGCAATTTTTTGTGTCCTTGAGTTTGATAGTAGTGCCTTGTGCCATAATATTCGTGGCCAAGGACTTTGTCTCGGTAGAAGAAGGCGTCATGGTGGTCTTAAAATATAAAGACGATCCTGTGATCAATTAAGGATGCATATAAGAGCTAAAAAATGTCGTAAAACTCACGTTTGCCCTTGAAGAAGGGCTGAAAACCCTCAATGGACAACATATCTGGATTCTTGGAAGCAATCTGTGATGAGTTTTGGATCTCCAAAGAGTCCTACGATACCCGTGGAGGGTAGCTGTGGGGTTGACGACCTTCGTAGGAGGTCCTGAAAGTGCTAGGTAGCTCTAGCGGGAGGGCTGCTGCATTGTAGGCGATTGGAGGGCCTTGCGCGGGACCCTAATTAAGGGAAGAGGGCCTGCGCAGGCTTTTGCGAGGCTTGAAGGTGGCGGTGGGGATTTTAGGTCAGAACCCCAGTCTAGGACCGTTGCTCTGATACCATGTGGAGAAGAGAGCCAAATGGATATCTATTCCATAGGGCTAGGATCTTTTATATATAGAGAAAACCCTAGAGAGTACAAGAGGAAAAATACATAAATACCCCTAAGGGGTTACGGAACCTGAAGGGTTAAAGGTTACGAACCCGAAAGGTTGCAAATATAGTTGTAATATAATAATTCTAACATATTCAACTTAAAAAATGACCGAAAAAAACCTCGAGGTCAGGAATCAGAACTAATGGTTCAAGACCAGCTGCCACAGGAAATGGTATGCATATGGTGCTTTGCTTATCTGTATGCAACAAATTTCAAAATAAAAAAATGTGTAGATCAATAAAAATCGTATGTATTTGCAACCGTGCCTTTTTGTCTTTATTTCTAGCTTTATAATGCTTAATGGTGTCATCAAACTGGTGCTTAATGGTAACAATTACTAGTATCCAGCTGCAGCAGCTCTTTCACGGTGACGGGAAAACGTTCAACTATATCTACAAATCAAGCCATCCATACTATACTTCCATATTTTCTGTCTATATTGGAGGGGATATAACATTTAATACAGGATATCATTTTCTTCTGGAAAGATCAGACCTTTGCTTTTTTCATTTTGTATGCAAATTTGTACCGAGAGGATATATCGAGAACCTCGTAATCCCATCATTCTTTGCCGTGGATGGAGAAAGAGATCAACTAAATGTACTAAGTTTCCAGAGTATCAAAGAAAATATAATTGGAAAGAAGAATTTTTATATACTATTGTTTCTACATTTCTCATGTTCAATGGGGATAAGTATATTTGAGTATAGAGCATGTGAATCAAGTAAAGGATTTGGGTAGTCAGATTAACAAGCATCTCCATGGGTAATTAATACAAGGAAGACTGTGGGTCCACCTGCAAAATGCATGGTTTTTAACAGCATGATTTACTCTGCACATGGAATTACAAATGTGCAATCTAAAAGGACATTCTTCCTCATAGCTTCTAGAAAACCTTTGGTTCTTCTCGCTTTCTGTTGCCAGGCTCTTCTTATAACTTCTCATATCTTTGGAATAGAGCACTAGATTTTCTTCTTTATACTTCTTCGAACCACCTTGAGAGAGATCCTCTATTTTATCTTATTGGTCTCACACTAGCTTTTTGTTTAATATGTAAATGTGATCCTTTTTTATATGTAGCAGCATATCTTCTAAAACATCTTCATCTTAGCTATCGAAATTCTTTGCATGTGTCTATAGCTAGCTAACGCCATAACAACCAATGCCATAAAGCAATTATTGTAGCTTTGTGTAACCACCATTTACCTTCAAATCGTCTTATCACATAAAACGCATTGATCTCCTCTCCACTTCAACTGTTATGCATTCAATCTTAATTCTGTTAGTTTCATCAAATACTTCATCCCATTGCAAGAATTGAACCGAAGTAATGAAAATTATCCTTTGTATTGCTATGTTTTCCAAGCTTTACCTTCCTAGTATTTCTATCATCCTTGTTATAAAGCTAGCATTCTAGTACCTTCTCTTCGTCCTACTTAGTTGGAAACTATACCATTCAAGGCTTCCTTCCAATGCTTAAGCTTCCTGATTGACTACATATCTTGTCTTGTCCACGGGAGAATTATGTCATTTGCTAACAACATTCACCAATACATCTCTTCATGTATGTACTTTGTTAGTTTGTCCATAAACAAAATAAAAGTGAGGACTCTGAACTTGACCATTGTTGCATATTGATAATT
Organism: Ottelia alismoides; assembly: GCA_037367405.1. NCBI lineage: Eukaryota > Viridiplantae > Streptophyta > Magnoliopsida > Alismatales > Hydrocharitaceae > Ottelia > Ottelia alismoides. The sequence continues at coordinate 163,350 of JAZKJV010010900.1, forward strand.
GTTGAGATAGTTGTATCTCTCAGTGCTTTTTATGTTTTACATTTTCTTCATGTATTTCTTATGTAATTAACCCAGGGATTTTCTCCTATAAATGAGAGCCCTTGGGCCTCCGTTTATGTTATGAACTTATTTTCCCTCAACATGGTATCAGAGTAACGGTCCTAGACCGGGGTTCTCGTATCCCACCCTAACCTTAACCCTACACTTCCAAGCCCCCCGCCCCCCAAGCTGCCGCCGGAGCCCTCCAGGGCACCTCTCACCGCCGCCGGCCCCCTCCAGGGTCTCAAGCCCTCCCGCGCCGCCCCTCCAACGCCGCTCAGGCCTCCGGTGCCCTACCAGCCCCCCGCGCGCCGCCTCCCAGGGCCTCGCAAGGCCTTCCAGGGCCTCCAACCCCTTGTTGCGTGCTCCCCGAGGCATCTAGCCCTCTCGTCCCGCGCCACCCTGCCGCCCTTGCGCGGATGTGGGCTCCTTTCGAATGTCGCTGCCAACCGAAGCACACAACCCCGCATCTTCTTGTGTCTCGTGCAGCCGGGCTGTACAATACGAGATCTGATTTGAGTCTAAAAACATAATTTTTTTCATCTAAATCACGTTCTAAGACTCTAACCTTCACAAAGAGGCTATGAGGATGGTTGCGTGAGTCTACAAATACAACCATTATTCCTTATGATTGTGTAGACATCATATATCCAGTCTACTCCTCAACTTATCCGTGGTTTTGATCATTGATATCATGTCCGACGTTAAGAGTGACGTGCTTTCTTATTCAGGGGCATTCAAGGGCCCCGCTCCCATAGTAAAGATGGATGACACAAACTACAAGTTATGGTCCATGTAGTTTCGTACTCTTATGCAATATCATAATAAGGAGCACATTTTGTCGGAAGCAGAACCAACGGACAAGACTGGGATGAATGCATCTTGTAAGAAAGATGATCCATATGCCCGCATCTGGCTCTCTGGGACACTTACGATGGAGATTGCCAACGATATTGTTAATCGGCCCACGACCAAGACTATGTGGGATATATTAGCAGACACCTATGGACAGACAAAGAATGAAAGCGAGATCCTCCAACTACAGTTTGACATTTTTCGACCAAGTAGAACGGTCGACCACTCCACACGCACTTATCCCATCTACGTGGCATGTTTGAGTGACTGCACAGCTTCATGCCCATTACCACTAGCATTGAGCAGCAACAACAATAGTGGAATGCTACAATGACGGGAGTTTTTCAATCATCTCTTGACTCTAAGTAAGGGAGCTTCATGCCCATTACCATCACCATGAAGTGACTTTTCTCCCTGGAAAGTACCAGATTAACCTCACAACATCTTTTGAGGACTCGGTCTAGATTCCTAAGACATGAATCGAAGGAATCGCCGTGGACCGAGAAGTCATCCATGAAGACTTGCAGGAATTTGCCGACCATTTCGACGAATACGGCAATCATGCACCTTTGAAAAGTACTAGGAGCATTGCATAACCCAAAGGGCATGCGCCTGAAAGCATAGGTACCAAAGGGGCATGTGAACGTGGTCTTTTCCTGGTCCTTCGGAGTTATGACTACTTGATTGTAGATCGAGAACCTATCCAAGAAGCAGGAGAATTCTTTCCTTGCTAGTCTCTCTAGGATCTGATCAATGAATGGTAGGGGGAAATGATCCTTCTTCGTCGCAGCATTCAAGTGTATGTAATCCACACAGACACGCCACGACGCTGGTACTCGCGTCACGATCACCTCTCCGTCTTCATTGGTGGTCGTCTGAATTCCCGACTTTTTCGAGACAACATGGATCGGGGCCACCCATTTGGAGTCGGAGATGAGATAAATGAAACTCGCGTTGCACCGTTTCTCTATTTCTTTCTTCACTACCTCTCATAAAGTTAAATTCAACCGACAATGGAATTCACGAGAGGGTTTAGCCTCATTCTCCAAGTAGATATGGTGCGAACACAGAGTGATTTATCCCATGGAGATCGGAGATGCTTCAGCCTATTGCCTTGCGTTTTTTCTCTAAGATCTCTAGCAAGCGAGATTCCTTCTCCTCGATCAATCGCGAACTGATGATGACCGGATACTTCTTCTCTTGTCCCGCAAGGAAGGCGTTTGAGAGTTGTGGATAAAGGTTTGAGCTCAGGTAATATGCGATCATCTAAGAAGTCTGGCTCAATCGTATCTGGTTCGGTGTTGGTAGTGACTGGATCTGTCTCTGAAATTACTGCCACCAAGTCATTCGGCTCTGTAGTCGGATCGTCAAAGGTTTCCATGCAATCGGTAAAAGCCACATCCGACTCGTCATCCTCATCTTCTTATTGTCCTAAAGAGGGAAGGACTGATAGGCCTAGCTGGGCATCTAAGTCATGGAAGATGTAGGGGGATACAAATTCTGAGCTGTACTCGTTTCTAAGGACCTCGCAAACTGACTCATGCACAAGATCTTCTCCGGAGGAGAGGGACTCATCGGTACTGGCTGGGTTCTGTCTTAATGGCCCAACAGTGTCTACGTGAATGCAGTCTACCTCGGATGAAGAGTACTCGATGCTGGATTCTGCATCAGGTCTCTGCCATCTGGTCTGCTTCATTTCAAGTTCCTCATCTCTGTCTGGAGTTTGGAACTGGATTTTCCCGATCTTATAATCAAACAAGGCCCCCGTTGTTCCGAGGAAGGGCCTGCCTAGTATGATATGGGAATCTCTCCAATTAAGAGGGGTTTCCATATCAAGGACAGTAAAGTCCATCATGTATTCCTGACCATCGACCTTGATGACAACGTTCCTCAATTCTCCTTGGGACCTCTTGGTTGATTTATCCGCGAACTGAAGGAGGGCTCCAGATTTCCTAAGAGGTCCAAGATTAAGCCGCTCATAGAGGGTCGTAGGCACTAAGTTGATTGAGGAGCCATTGTCTAGGAGAGTGCGTGCAAACGCAGTGTCATCAACATGAGTCACTACATAATGTGCACCCAAGTCTTTTCGTTTCCTTCGAAACGAGTTCTTTATTACGCAAGTCGTGGCTACTGATAGGACGTGTTTGTCAACACGGCTTTTGGTCTTCCTGCTAACCCTAGTAGGTGTGCATCTCACCTCAAGGTATTTCTGAAATGCAGGTGTCATTTCCACATAATTGTCAAAGGGGATCGTGACCTTGATATGTTTGTTGCAAAACTCTGCCATCTCAGGGTCATCTTTTTGAAATTTTTTAGTTTTCTTCTTTCCACCCTTAAGAGCTCGGGGGAAAGAGATTAGTGACTCCAATTCAGATTCTGAAACTGAAAGATTTTCATTCAATACTGGAACTGAGTTTTGTACAAGACTCGGACTCTGACTATGAAAAGAAAACTGCTGCTGCGAAACCGGTGATGCTCTCTCCGCGACTGCTGGAATATCCTCCTCAGATGGAGGTGCGGGCTCTTCATCGGTTTCAGTGGACTCCCTACTGGTGTGGTTCCCTTGCTTCTTTGAGGTCTCAGAAGTCCTCTTCTTCTGCCGGTGGTGGTGGTGTTGCTGCTCCTCTGCCTCCAAGTTCTCCTCAGGTTGAGACTTGGCGGCTTCTTCCTCCGGTGCCCGTGCCCGATCAGGTACGATCACGGTCCTTCCGCTCCTGAGGGACATATGGTTTTACATTATCGTACGAAAGGATCTCATGTTCAGATAAAGAATTATCTGAATAGTATACCTGATCTCGTGGTGGGTTCTGGCCTTGATTCAAGCTATTCGGGTTGGCCTGATCTTGGGCGGGAATCAGGGTCTTTGACGCCATCTGCTGGTCCTGGGTACGAGAAACACAATTTATATCGGTTCTCATATCCAGACAGTCATTCTGGATCTATTGGACCCTATCAGTCAGGGTCTGGATCGTCAAGGTGAGGGACTCCAATTCGGTGGGCTGGGCTGATTGATGCTGTCTTGAGGATGAGGTCCTGTACTGGCCCCGATACTGCTGCTGTTGATGGGAAGGTGGCGGTCTCTGCTAGCCCGAGTTGAACGTGCGCTGCTGCTGCTGGTGCTATCGAGGTTGATACCCTCGTTCGGGCCTGGACTGAATAAAGCGCGGTGCGGGGACGGAGCCGTTTTCCTGGTAAGCTAGGGAAGGTCGGTGAGGCTGACCGTTCCCTATCCCCGACTGTCTGCCGACGGAGTCATGGCTATACCACAACCCTTTGGTCTCGAACACCTGCGGAGGCTCCTCGTATCCCGTCGGTGTACAAGTACAGGTGGTACAGAAGGGGCATGTAGCTTTATCTTAGCTACCCTCTCAGTAAGTTCCTCCACTTCCTTCGGTAATCGCGAGAGTGCCTTAATGTCAGTGACCCTCTTGTGAATATGCTCGACCATGATTAATTTGTCTGCTATTATCCCCATGCTAGGGATAAGGTCATATGTCAGATTCGTTACAGTCCTCCGGATTTTCTCGTTGGTGAGTCTCGAAGGAGACAACTGATAGGCCTTGGTGGCCTGAGATCTGCCTGTTTCTGCCATCTGTTCTAGGATCTTCCATACGACGTCTTCATTTTTGTTCAGATAGCTCCTCCACAGGCGACACTAACCCCTGCATCTCGAGGGTCATACCACAGAACAAGTCTGGACTAAGATCGCTCTTGAAATGCCATGGTAGGGGCATTTCTGAATTAGGTCATTAAACCTATCGCAGGCTTCATGGAATGGTTCATTGGATCCCTGGGAGAAGCTGGCGATCTTCGTTCTCATCTGATTTGTCCTACCAAGTGGGTAGAACTTCTTCAAGAATAAGTCCTTGAACTGCATCCAGGTTGTACATCTCACCCCTAGGTTCTTCAGCCAATGTGCAACCTTATCTACTAAGGCAAATGAGTTGGCCTTCAGCCTGATGTAATCTTGTCCAACCCTAGGGTGACTAAGGTTGTTGCAAACCAGCTCAAAGTCTCTGAGGAAGGAGTATGGTTCTTCGTCCGCGTTTCCATTGAACTTCAGCAGCATGCTTAGGAAGTGGGGCTTCAGCTCTAATGCTTCAGGGGGGACCTCGGGTGCTAGCCAACTGTGTATCTCGTTCTCTGCTGGATTATAGGCGTCCACCATCGGTCGGTGTATTCCTTAGCCTCGATCACCTGTCCCAGTCTAGCCGTTAATTCTCCATTTAGTTGTTCGGCTCTAGCCAGTCGGGCTAAGACTTGAATCATTGGGTCCTCTCTGTTTTCCTCCTCATCAGGGCTCTTCTTTGGCATTGTGTCCTCTGATCCTGGGGATGAAACATGATCTGGTTTAGAGGGTAAATCAAGGAAGGGATTCTTACCGAGGCGATGGTCTTCCTCGGTAAGCTCAAAGGAGAGGAAAGGGTTGGTTTGAGAGTAACCACCCTGGGTTTGAGGGATCCAGATCTCAAGAGGGTCATGAGCTCTGGGTGGTCCAAGTTGCGCTTGGGCCGGTGAAGATGAGTTTCATGGGGGGCTCAGAGAGAGATTGGCAAATAAGGAGTCGATATCCCCCCAGTCAGTCATCTTGAATTGGCAAGAAGAATCGGGAGTTCTAAGTAAAGATAGGATTTTACTCCTACCTGAAGCAAGCAATTCAATCCAAACCCTGTATTTTCACACTCAACATGGTGAAGGACCCGAAATCGAGTCCAATTAATCTGGTTGATTTTAAGTGTGATTTTCAAGTAAATAGCAAAGGTTACGTGGCGTAGAGGGAGGTCAGCTCGAAACCGGATGCGTCTTCCCTGTTTAACCTGTCGCCTAAGATACATGCGTCCTTACCTTTCTTCGCTCCCATCCCAAGTTGATGGATTCAAAGACCTGCCCCTATCTACTTGTAACTAGGCGAAGGCTGACGAGGCTGGAACTTCACCCCGAGGGACTATTAGCAACTTGTCGCGAAGTACCGCTGGTTCACCCCTGAATACATGTGAATAGGCAGAGGTTACTTGGTACTAGTCAGTGAACCTAAAAAAATTCAACTCGTGATATTTGTTAGGATCAGACCGATCAGTTGGTACGTGATATGGAAGGCGGGGATTTGGGCTCTGCCTTAAGGTGTTCACAACCACTCAAGTACCCTCACTCAGCCTGAAAACAAGGTCGGGGTTAATCTCCTGTAAGGAGAATTTTCGATTTTATTGATTTTTTTGGTCAATAATGTTAGCAGTCCCAGTTTTAAGTTAAGTTATCACTGATTAAGTCCAATCCACACAGCACGCCTATCGTCCAGTCCCAAATTCCTTTTATTTAAGTTGTGAAAATCCAAGAGGGAGAAATCGAGAAATGCCGATGCACGTAAAATCAATGATGCGTATGATGAGTGTAGAATACTTACACTGATCCCTTCGCTTTTATGCAGGATGCAAAACATAATTGAAATCTTTTTACACTATATGCAAATGCAGACGACAAAAATCCGCTCCTAGACATGCAATTCTATTAGTGAGTGAATCACAAGTTCAATTTGACTAGATCTGCGGTTTAAGTGCGTCTTTTATGTGATGTGTGGTCCTAAGAAATTACGAGCACAAGCAAAGTGGCTCGAGGAGCCGCTTGTACAAGCCTAGTCTAAAATTCAATCCACATAGCACACGGGGACACGTTTCCACTATTTTTACACACGCGAGAACCCAAACGGGAACCGCTGGAAATGATGCAAAAATAATGAAAAATAAAATGTACAAGTTCTCTCAAATCACTCAAAAAGTTAAAATGCAGATTCCTCGAAGCGCCTCGGGACTCCTCGCTTTCCTCGCACAAAAACAAGTTGAGGTCAGAAAAAGGATGACATGAAAATACTAAAAATAGAAGACAGAAAAATATTCACAAGAAAATCGGGGGTCAGACTACTCGGGGATGGAAAATCCAACACTTAGAAATTAACTCGAAATTAACCTAAGCCGTGCCTCTCCGGCAACGACGCCATTTTGACATCGCTCTGGCTACCCCTGTTAATTCGATCAAATTAATTGTCAAATTAAATTTTAAGTTCGTTGCAGTCGGATAATCTAAGCTATGTCAAAAATACCACTTTTAATTAATGTTGAGTTAATCTCGAGCGGCAAATTTATTTTACTTGGGCAAGCCCAAGGTCGAACTCTGGGAGGCAGCTGTCTCCTTAGGTAGATTTTTACGCATCTTTCAGAGGTCGGATTTTCAGAAGATATTTTTGGTATTTTTAAACAATTTTTATGGAATTAAGAAAAGACACATGCAATTTTCAGGTCATTTTACAAGTTATATCAAAATTATAATCAAACTAAGTCCAAAAATTATGAAACTTGGCCAGAATGTGGAATGCATGAAATTAAGCTACACCAATTTTTTGGATTTTTCTGACACTATGAATTTACTGTGAATTAAAAATGAATGCAAGGTGATTTTGACCAAATTAATTTTAATAAATACGAAAACACAATATTTTCAGATATAAAAATTATCCTAGATAGATCTAAGTGTGAAGAATCAAGGAAAATTAATAAACCTAGAATTCTATGTGAATTGGACCTATTAAAAATCTATTAAGGAAATCACAAAATGATTTATTTAGGCCTCGAGATGCGTGCAAATGAGTTGATTTTTGGGCACAATGAAAACTCAATTATCCTAAGTCTAATGTGAATTTATGGGGATTTTTGGAGCAACATAGAATTACTAGAAATTAAAAGGCATAAATGGGCAAAATATAGCAAGACACCAAATAATTAATCATAAATTCCACTGATATCACAAAAATCAGACACGTGTCACATATGAAAGAGGACAAGTTAAGCTACACAGTGCAAATTCAAACTTAAAAAATGATGTCAAATGATTACCTAAAAATGCGTGCAAAGTCAGGGGATAAATGCAAATATAGGAAATAAAATTGCGAAAATTCAAACAGACTGACAAGGACTAAAATGCAATTACCTATAATGAGGGGGACATGTATGCAAAATGCCCAAAAAACACGTGCTGCTCACGTGGTGCTCCTGGCATGGACTGAAATGCAATTATCAAAACGTCTAGGGGCCTCGGTGCAAAATGCCCAAGAAACATGTTCGAGACGCCTGAGGTCCCAGGCTCGGTTGACTTCAGAGGCTCGGGCGGAGGCTCGGGAGCTCTGCAGGCTCGGACAAGGCTCGGGGAAGCTTCGGGGGCTCCGAGCCTAACGGTCGGGATGGAGGCTCGGAGGCGGCTACGTGGCGCCTGCTGGACCGCTAGATCAAGTGAAGATCCAACGGCATCTGGAGCGCGGGGGAAGGGTTATCATGGCGTGCTTTAGAGCGTGGGATCCTCCTGATCTGACGGACGCGGCCTGATGAAGACGTGTCTTGTTCGGAACCGTCCGATCAATGGGATCGGACGGCTACTGGGCGTCGTGCTCAAAGGGTTCCCCGCCTCCTGCGGCGGAGGTGGTTGCGCTCCGGTGAAGAGACTCTAGCTCCGCCGCCTCCTCCGGTCGTCGGTGAAGCTCGTCGGCGACTGCTACAGAGCTGGAAATTATCGTGGACAGGAAGCCGCCGGAGGTCTCAGGAGGGCCGAAGGTCTCAGGAGCAGCTGGGGTGGTCTGGAGAGTGGCAGCGATGAAGCTCAAATTGAGCTTCGATGACGTTCAAGCTAATGAAAGATGGAGTACCTGCAGGGGGTTAGCTTGATAGCCGAGGTGAGCGACGTGATCGTGGGGTGAACATGAGTGCGGAGGGAGGCCTGAGGTACGATGAAGGTGGTCCGGTGGTGTTGCTCCGCCAAGGTGGCGGAGCTCTAGTCGGCATGAGATGTTGTGTGTCGTCTGAGAAGATGGAAGGGTGCGCGAAGATGCCAGCTCCGAGGCGGAGCTCGAAGGATGGTCAGATGAAGGTGAAGTCGATTGAGGAAGGCGAATAAATTACGAGAAAAAGAAGAAGAAGATCGGAGGGGAGATGGAGGCGTCTACCTGGGAAATGGAGATCGGGATTGAACTCCTGGTCGTCGCTTGAAGGCCGGTAGAGGTTCCTGAGCTCGTGCAGCTCACAGAGGAGGCTGCGACACGGCGGGGATGGCCGTGGATCTCATCGGAGATGAAGCTCGGTCTTCGCTCGACTCCTTGCCGAATTGCTGTCACCAATAGGAAGGTAGGAGCTCGGGGTTTCTCTCTGTGATGGCGGATGGGGTCGAAGGTTGAAGGTGATGGAGTATTTAAAGGTGGAAGGTGACGACTTAGGTGACGAAGTGGTGGATTGGGTTGAGGTCGTGGAGCAATGTGGGTGTGATTCATGGAGTTCGAGGGGGTCGGCGAGGACGAGGGAAGAGTGGGGTACGAAATGGCAGTGATAGGAGGTAGAGGGTGGCCGGAGTGGATCCCAAAATAGGAAGGGGGCGACTCGTTGGTGAGGTGGGCGACGTGGGAGCGGGAGCTGCGGGAGGTAGGAGACGATGTCTTGACCGTTGGATCGAGCGATCCAACGGTCAGGAGAAGGGCATAAGAAGAGGGTTAGGATTAGATCAGCGGGGCGAGATCAAGGGCACAGGGCGCACCACGTGGCGGGCGGAGATGGAGGCGCAGACGTGCGGTTGTGATTAGATCAAAGGGGAGCGATCGAAGGGTCATGATGGAGCCACGCGGGGAGCGTAGGTCAAGGCGGAGAGGAACGATCGTGATGGTGGCTGGCCTTTGATCGAACGATTGAGGTCCAAAGCGAGATGGATGGAGGAGATGAGGCGAGAAGCGGAAGCATCGAAGGGTGTAGATGCCGCCACGTGGCGCAATGAGGGTGCAGCGCTGGCGAGCGATCTAGATTGGATCCAGGATTTGATCGTACGGCTGAGAAGCGCTGCGGCTTGGATGGCTTAGATCAAGAGAGAGAGGGTGTGATCGGACGGTGGGAAATGGAGGGTACGTGGCGCTGAATGGAGCAGGCCGCGTGGCGCAATCAGAGGGCGCCACGTGGCATGCTCTGAATGGCTGAGAAAGAATGTGGATTTAGAGAGAGAGAAGGAGGCCGAATTTTGAAAAACTCAAAACATGGAAGTTGTAGATCTCGATGAGATCTACAAGTTTTATGGAGACCAAAAAACGGAGATGAGGTCAAATATGATACAAAAATAAAGGGTACAAATAGACATACATATAGTACACAAAGGGGCCCAAAAACCCAAGTTTTGCATACGAGATCCGATTTTAATGATATTGGTCTCATTTTAAAGGTCTCTGAATGTGTATTAATCTGAAAGTGAGTAGACCTAAATCAGACACTGTATGAAAGATATGTGTGCATTCTAAAGTCTGGGGTCTCCAATTGGGTTTGGGGTTTTATTGGGTAATTTACAAGCTAGGAATTTTGGCCTTTTTCCTTGTATTATTAACTAGTAATATATATAGTATAAGGAAAGTTTTATTGACTTTTGAGGCGGTATAAAATACAGATGATTATGTGAATAATTGACAAGTGAATTTTACAGATGAATTGGCTTTTTATTTAATGAATGCAAAATTTCGTGAATTATGGATGCATGTATGAATGCTATTTATGCAAGATAAAGGGAAACATGCTGCTAAATACTCAGGAACAAGGCTTTATTTTCAACTTTAGAAGTGATGAATCACATATTCATCAGTAGCTGAACTCCATTGGCTATGATCACAGAACGCCCTGGAGGAATAGTCCTGTATGAAGAAAACTGTGTCCGACCTCCACACATGTGATGGAATGCTCCAGAATCGATAATCCAATCCGTCACATCAGAACCATTGCTACTGGAACTGGTAAGCAGATATGAAATACCTGAAGAACTAGGTAGAGCTCTGGCGATGGCCGCTGCATCTGATGGCCCTGCAGTCTGAGTCACAGGAGTGGTCAGCATTTCTCGAAGTCTCGAGACAAGATCATCAAAACGTGCATAAGTAGTAGGTGCAGGTGGAGAGTCAGACTGCTCAGCAACCCGTGCAGGCACCGGAAAGCCATGCTTGTGAAAGCATGTCTCCTCTGAGTGGCCAGGACGACGACAATAAGAACAAGGACCACACTGACGACCGCCACCTCTACCACGAGGTCCACGGCCACGGAACTGGGAAGTACTACCTCGTCCACGAGAAGCAGCCATAGCCGAGGAAGTCGACTGCGGTGTGGATGCAGGTATGGTAGTAATCCTGCTTAGCCGCTTGTATACCTCCTCCATTGGAGGTATGTTTTCACCAGTCAGTAGTTGAGTGCGAGCGGCGTACTCTGGGTCAAGAGAGGACAGAAAAACTCCAATCATAGTGGCATTCCGATATGCCTGTTGTTGTTCCACACTAGTAGTGATAGGCTTGAAGCTGTGGAGTCGCTCAAACATGCCTCTCAGATGTGAGAAATGTGCATGTAGAGGTTGACCATTCTGTTTCATCGAGAAAATGTCGAGCTGAAGTTGTAGTATTTTGCTTTCATTTTTCGCTTGTCCATAGGTAACAACCAATATGTCCCACATGGCCTTCACGGTTGGCTGATTGACAATATCATTAGCAATATCTGTACTGAGTTTCCCAGAGAGCCATATACGAGCATAGGCATCATCCTGTTTCCATGATGCATTGGCCCCAGTCTTGTCCGCTGGCTCGGAATCTGTCAGAATATGCTCCTTGTTGTGGCATTGCATCAGGGTGTGAAACTGTATGGACCATAACTCGTAGTTGGTCCCGTCCATCTTTACGATAGGTGTCGGTCCTTTGAAGGCATCGGAAGAGGAGAAGATGTCACCCTTGTTTTCTGACATTCTTTAATACGCCCAAAATGCGGAACAAGCAGGGAATATTATGCTAAAATCTTGTCTACAACATCAAAAGATGGATGAGATGTATCTGTAGAACTATACACTCATCCCTAATGCAATGTTTGTGGTCGAGAGCCTAAAACGATGGGAGAAATCAAGCTATATCACCCTTCGCAGAGCAGTCCATACCTTGATGCACGTGAACCGGGGTTGTCGAACCCCTTTCTGATCAAACCACCACGTTTTCAGAGGCAAACGAACCTCACAGGGTTGCTGGAAGGCGGCAACAACTGCTGGACAGGGGGTGGCGGTGGCGCCGGAGGGAGGTAGCGGCGGCGCTGTGGGCTACGGCGGCAGCCTGGGATGGTTGGCGGCAGCGCTGGGGTGGCTGCGGTGGCGCAGGGGGCTGCTGCAGGCCGCCCGGAGGCGCACAGTGACGTGTGATGGCGCGCGGAGGCGTGCGGAGGGGCTGACGGGTGTGGCTAGGGTTAGGGTTTTGGTTCGAGAACCCCGGTCTAGGACCGTTGCTCTGATACCACGTTGGAATAAACTTTATTCTCAATATGAAAAGAGATCCCAAGGCTCTCTTATATAGGAGAGGAGCCAAGGGTTAATTACATAAGTGGTACTCTAAGAAAACATAAAACATAAATATAGTACGGAGATAAATAAACATCTCAACAATCTAAATGTAGGAGCTCAAACAACTGAGAACTGCTCCGACTCTGACGGGATGGAAAGGAGGAACAATGATGCTTCCCAAGCTGGCATGCCTCACACTGAACGGAGGATCTTGTAGAAATCTAAGGGAGAACATGACACAACTTCTGCAGAGGAAGGTGTCCAAAACGAAGGTGCCACAGATATGGAGAGACATGTCCAGTAGGTATAGTAGAAGCGCCAACAAGAGGAGGTTGGACCGGTCTGTATAGCCCACGTTGCTCACGACTACATCCAATCACCCTGCCTGTGAGTATGTCCCGAGAAATGAGACGAGGGGTCAAAAATGACACCACAATACAGATCCTTAGTAATCTGACTAATGGAAAGTAAATTCATCTGAAAGTCAGTACATATAAAACATTCTGAAGACGCATGTACGACGTCAAATGCTCCTCCCCTTGACATGTAATGGGTAAGTGGTCGCCATTAACAATGACAACCTATCTGCCAGGTGGTATAGACCTGTTTCCACACAGGTGGTGTGAAACACCAAAGTTCATAATCCACTTTATCATGTCTGAACCATTACTTCCAGTAAAAGCATATGTGATACCTGAGGAGCTTGAAGAGGCTCTGGCTTCGGCTGTGACTGCAGTATCTGTAGTGGTGGTGCCAGCAGTAGGAGTCATGATCTCTCGAATACGAGAGACAATATCATCAAAGCGAGGATTGGCTTGGGAAGCTAGAGTCTCAGAAGGCTCAATCTGTTCTGCTACGCAACCCGAAATTGGATATCCATGCTTCAAGTAGCACGTATCCTGTGCATGTCCCGATCAAACCTTCTGACACTCCCCCTCAATAACAAACTTAGGTGCCTACTGCATGTAGACCTCCTGTAGATCACCATAGAGGAAGGCATTCTCCACATGTAGCTGGTAAAGGGTCCAATCTCGTGTTACAACAACAGAAAGTAAAATACACAGAGTAGAATGTCCAGCAACTAGAGAGAAAGTATCCTAATTGTGGAGATATGTATCTATGTTCATGTACTTTTCCTTTTATTTTCTTTTCCACTTGTTTATCAAATGTAATTTACCCTTAGGTCTCTCCTCTATATAAGAGAGCCTAGGGCTTTCAATAACAAGTATCTCATTCTCAAACCCTAACATGGTATCAGAGCGTTAGGGTTCTCCCTTCCTCACCACCGCAACCCCCCTTCTCCCTCGTGCTCTCTCCCTTGTCACCGCCGCCGTCGGCTCTCTCTATCAGAGCAGTGGTACCCCGATACACACATTCGCAGTATTTCAATTCCGATCGCATTAAGTTCTCGGATAGCGGCAGTCTTCCGACTTGTCGTGAGTCCGAGAAGGGAAATATGACACTCAGATTTAATCACCACACATTTCACCAATTTCATTAATTTTCATATCATATCCCAAGAAGAGGAAAAGCATACATCGTAGTATTTGTGAACAATAAATTTTATGACTAATAAATGGTTCTCATCCAGAGACATGGCATCCCGACCCGGTCAGGAGACGGCTGACCAGTTGACACGCATACTGGCTGCTCTCACCGACCTCCAGCAGCAACAGACTGTCATGTGAGGTCAGCAGGAGCAGATATTGGCGCAACAGACTGAGATTGCAGACAGACAGACAGACAGATATAGAGATGAGGTTTGAGGACCTATCAGATTTCACGTAGCATCCATTACAAGAGGGAACACGACAGGACCAACACCAGTCTGTTGAAGTAGAGCAGCCTCATCCTGATGATCCACTTGAGAAGGTACCTGAGTATGGAGCAGATGATGCGGACTTTGACAGGGAACAAGACCCTGTTGACTTTGCTGACGAGGATGCACACGAGTATTCAGCCATTCACAGGCACCAGTCGGTTTTCACATCCTACCAGCGGGCCAACATACCCTTGTTCGAGGGTACAGGTTCACCAGATGTAGCTGAGCAATGGCTGAAGAGAGTGATGAAGGTGCTCAGGATGATTCGCGCGCCACGAGATAGGTGGCTATCTTTCATGGAGTATTCATTGACATACTTTGCCGAGAGATGGTGGGAGGCCGTCGTATCTGAGCTAGGCGGAGAGCCTAAATGGGATGATTTTGAGACGAGGTTCAGAGACCACTTCTTTTCGGCGAAGTGGAAGGAGTCCCAGCGTCGACTTTTTGCAGAGCTTCGTTAGGGATAGATGATAGCCAGAGATTACTATATCCGATACACAGAACTGTCACGATATACCCGAGCAGCTGGTGCATTTCCAGAGGAGAATCTGGAAAAGTTCATTGGCGGCATGCGAGAGGAGGTACAGGAGAAGCTGGCTGGACTACACATCACATCCATCTCCGAGGCTACCGATGCAGCGGAGAAGTTCGAGGACATCAGAGGGAGACGTTTCGGGAGCTCGTCTGGAGAAGCGCCTAGATCGCGGCGATATTTTGGACCGATACGTCGACCACTTCAGCAGCAGAGATCAGCCAGACGGTTTCGACCTACATGTTCGACCTTCTCAGGCAGTGCTCGCTCTTCTCCATCGACTATTTTAGGAGGAGCACTTGCCGGACGTGGCACAGAGTCCGCTCGACCATCATGTCCATTCAAATATTTATAAAGACAAACCATTTCTTAGTGTGAAATTCTTTGGAAAACCTTGTTCAATTCTCTAAAAAACCATCTTTTTACTCTTTCATCCCGATCAACTTGTGCATATGCACATATGACATTTAGGATCTTTCGTGAAGTGACTTTGCTTATCATAATTTGATCTCCAAGTCTTTTACTTCTACTGCACACTCTTTTCGAGTCTTTTTGCATGGTAATACCAACCTCATTAAGGGTATCTTGTGAATTTTATCTCGTAGACACTTTGAACACATATCCTCTTCTTAGTCATATCCTCCATTTCATAGCTTATTTACGACCACATTAATAATTATCTCAATACATACTTCATCTTGTACCCACTTCAATGGTATGATGGTAGAGCAGTGTGCCTATCACCCAAAAGACCATGGTTCAAATCCCCCTTTGAGGGCGGTTGCGTTAAGTAACCGGCAACTAGTGAAAAAAATAGTCAGATCTTTCAAAATGGATTTGATAAGAATCTATGAGGTTGACCACCCTACTTAAAAGTGGGATAAGGCTTTGTCATTTTTTAATGCTTATCTTAATTGATTAGCTTCCTTGTCCCCCCATTTGCATACCATGATACGAAGATCCTTATCTTATAGTGGGCCAGTTTCTTCACTCAGATGCATATCTCTTGTCTGAAAAAATATTGCAATCCTTGCTACACTTGAGTTGAAGTTTATAAACCTTCCCTAAATTTTCCTTGCTTTTAGGTAATACAATTCATCATTAAGTAGAGTTATGCCAAATGGTTGAAAGAATGCGAGGATCCATGTTATAAAAAACTCATTAAAAGACAAATATATTAGGTTTTCATCAACCACAAGTTTTGTGATTGAAGTTGGCTTTGATACCTGTTGAGATATTTCCATGTCTTATATATTGTTTCCGTTATTTTTATTTCCTTTATCTGTCTTATGTAATTTACCCATAGGCCTCTTCTCTATATAAGAGAGCCTAGGGTTCCAGGAATAAACATATCATTGTTTTCTCCCAACATGGTATCAGAGCAGCGGTCCTAGACCGGAGCTCTCGTTCCCTAGCCCTAACCATACCTCCAAGCCTCCGCCCCTTCTCTCTTCTCCGAGGTCGGCGCCGCAGCTGCCCATCTTCCTTCAGTGCCGCACCCCCCAGTGCCGCAACCAACCCTTCCAGCGACGCCGCCAGGGCACCCACCAAGCCCAGCAACGCCGCCCAGCCCTACCCGGCCCCGCTGCGTCGTATGTTAGACCTCCGACCCGCAGCCTGAGGTCGCGGTCCGAGACCTGCAGTCCCCTGTTGCCCTAGGCGTGCGCCTATAGCACCATCAGGGCACGATCAACCCTCTCTAGCGGGTCTTCATCTCTTTGATGGATTTGGTTGTGGCTTAAGTCTAGACGCGCAACCAAAATCACTCATGACTGTGTAGACACTTATCTTTACAAGTACTCATTTGGTTTAGTCTTTCTCCATCAGTATCATGTCAGAGAACAAGGTTGATGTTCCCTCTACTGGCGCATTCAAAGGTCCGGCACCTATCGTTAAAATGGACGGAACAAATTATGACCTCTGGGCTATGCAGTTCATGAGCCTCGTGAAGTTGAGTGGTAAGAAACATATTCTTACCGAAGAAGAACCGTTGAAGAAGACTGGAGTGAATGACTCTTGGGAGGTAGACGATGCATATGCCAAAGTATGGCTCTCTGGTACATTGACGACTGAGATTGCCAATGATGTGTTACATAAACCTACAACGAAGGCGATGTGGGATATCCTTGCGGCAACGTATTCTCAGGCAAGGAACGAGACGAAGATTCTCCAACTACAACATGATATCTTTACAGTGAAGCAGAACGACCACCCCCTCTACTCTTTGTATACATCCCTACGAGGGATGTTTGAGAAACTTCACAGTTTCATGCCTCTTACTGCGACTCCGGAGCAACAACAGACATACAAGAATGGTACTATGGTTGGTGTCTTCCTCACAGCCCTTGATCCGGAGTATGATGCGGCTCGCTCTCAGATCTTGGCGGATGCTACTATTCCTCCAATGGAGGAAGCGTTCCGTCGACTCAGCAGAATTACAGTTCCATCTACAGTTCCTGGCCCATCTTCCTCAGCCATGGCAACCTCTAGAGATTGAGGAGGCTCTTCTTTTTCCCGTGGATGTGGACCTCGTGGTAGAGGAGGACACATTCATCCATGTACGTACTGTCATCGTCCAGGCCACACAGAGGACACATGCTATTCTAAGCATGGTTTTCCAGCTTCAGCACGGGTTGCAGAGCAGGCTGAGTCTCCGGCTAACCCCTCTTCTGATCAGAGATTTGATGACCTTGTTGCTAGACTGAGGGATATCATGCCTCCTGCCTCTACTTCGTCCTCTAGAGGTCACTCAGATGTTGCGGCGGTCCTAGACCGGAGCTCTCGTTCCCTAGCCCTAACCCTACCTCCAAGCCCCCACCCTTCTTTCTTCTCCGAGGTCGGCACCACCGCTACCCATCTTCCCCCTGAAGGATATGGAATTATCCTCAAACGCATCACGGAAGCGTGATCGTCGTATCGGATACGACGAAGAACGACTAGTCGTACTAGTTGTTCGGTGCAGCGGAATTTAAAAAATTTATTCGATGAAACCACATGATCCGAGAACCATTCTCAGATCGTTTCATCTATAACCACAACAAGTATAATGCAATACCTCTTGAAGCGTGGTTGATCAAGTCTCTAAAGAAAGAGACCTCCTGTCTCAAGTCCGATCGTCGGCGAGACCGCTTGCGAGCGCGGGGATGAACCGCGTTGTCCTCGCAATCCAAGAAGATGATCCAAGCATGGTTGCTCCTGATCTCGTCGCACGAGATCAAAAGTCTCCTTCGTGAGAGGAACTCTCCAAGAAGACGGAGAACCGAAGAACGTCGAAGCGGCGGCGCGGTGGCGAAGGCGACGACGGTTCTCTCCTCTAGGGTTTGGTGGTCGGCCACCAATTAGAGGGAGAGAGGGCTGACGTGTGTAGAGAAGAAAGAGAGAGAGAGAGCTCCAATATTGCAAGTCCTTAGAGAGCATAGAATGCCTCTCTATTTATAGGGTTTTGGGATCCATGGATCTCAATCCATGGGACACATAAAATCAATGGATGAGATTGATTTGTGTCAATCCAATGGCCAAGATTGTTGTTGTCAAAAGCAACAAATTTAGGTTAAAATATATTTGAAAAATCAAATATAATTTAGTCCTAAATCAACCCAACAAATAAGGAGAGAATGTGCATGGAGATTTCATCTCCATGCACCTTCCATGTTGGACGGCCACCCATTCCATATAGGAATGGTGTGCCGCCCACTATGGGAGTCCAAGGAGGCAATCTCATGGATTCCCATGAGATTGCATATCTCCTTGATTTTTCTCTCTTATTTATTTGCAACAAATTTGTTGGATTTTGTTCTTCAAAAATAATTCACAATTATATTTGAGAATATTGCATTCTTGCCATGGAAAAAATTGTGAATCATATTCACAACCCAAAACAACATATAATTCATATTGTTAATTAATTACACAATGTGTATCCAATACACATAATAATTAATCAACACATATAAATTATAATTAGCTCTCTCTAATACATTATAAATCACATTTATAATATATTATGAATAATTGGATATTTCTATCCACATTATTCTTATCCACATTAATTAAATCACATTTAATTAAATTGGATAATTTCTTCACACATCAAGATGATTAAATCACATTTAATCATTATTTCTTCATTGCTTAGATCTTATGGAATTATTCTTGAACCCTTCAAGAATAATGCAATCTCTCCGCAGATACTTGGAGATAAGGTCAGGGCGATTGTATTGTTCCACGTATAGTGACATGGATATTGAGATCATATCTCAAATCCAGATCGCGGGCCTCCCATAGATGCTTGATTAAATCAAGACCGTAAATCTAATCTTCTCATTGTATCTGAATCACATTCAGATCAATGTCCAATACTTGGACCAAGATCAGATCACTTCTCTACTGAGAGGAGTCACTAAAATCCAGACCCGTTTCATCACTCCCTAGGAATGGAAGCGTCATGGTTATACAACCGTTTATGATCAAATCACCCTCAGGTATTCCCAATACCTGTACATCCTGCATACTGGAAGACTCAGATTATACCCGAAGTATCGGATCAACTTTATACTGTCTACTTCGTGGTTTTATCAGTAAGTTTCTCATTCGATCATTGGGAGTTGGTATCGATCATACACTTTCCAAAAGTGTATATCATACCTAGGTCTTGATCATATACTAAAAGTATATATCAAACCTACAAATTCAGTCATGCTTCCAAAGCGAGACGACCATGCGCATGGAATTTGATTCTTCCCAATATTTCATGAGTGAGCTCATGTCTTCCGGTTCAGTAACTGAACCTGTATGATCCCTTTGAGAGATCGTATTACTCATATGCCCTTATATGCACACCAGCGCGCCGGTGTATAGACCTTGATTAGGTCATCATCCTATTGGTCTGCCAAATGTACATACTTGGACATATAGCAACACATCTCTCTCCGGTCAGAGGATGCGTGCCTATATCATGACAGCATATGATATAGGACTTTGGTTATCTTGATCTCGTTAAGTCAACTCTTTGACCTAACTAATCTGACACCTCCGAATCTCTATTCCTATGCAGAGGACCTGCATCAAGAGGTCGGTCAGATATCAGCCTTCAGAGATAAGGATTGCCATCTCCTACTCAGGCTGGAGATCATCTCTTAACAATCATTTGACGGTGCTTGATGAGTCCTCAATCTAACTCTTTAGATATTCATCCAAGCACCAGCCTCTATGATTCAATAGGTGAATCAACAGCTGCATGATTATTAAGATGGCCATGGTACATAACCCTAATTGTACTAAGGGACCTATTATACAAATTATTCATTCTTCATTTCAGATCAGGGAATGATATGTGCAATAACATTTATTGCATAATGGCTCGCCGTGGGCTCGCATTTCCAACAATCTCCCACTAGCCCAAAGAGCCATTAATGGGCTAATCATTTAAACTCACACTCATGTGACAATCATAGGCTATTTAGAAAATAGCTAGGTAAGCTGATCAGTCACTCTGTTCCCGCGAGACTACGCCAAGTCCTTTTACGGCACTTGCATATCCCCAGTAACAGTGCTCGCATCCAATGCGAATGTTGCATCTTATGCAACTAATACTCAATCTTGTTAGTTATAGTGTTCTTGACACTACAACTTAACAATTATCATAACCAGTATTTCCATAATCCTTATCAGAATATCCTTATTCCTGGAGATCACTATCTCTTAAGGTATCCACAGTTAAGACCTTTTAGATCTCTATCTATAAAGTCTTAAATTTTTGAAGATAAGACTTTGAGATCACTATCTCAAAAATCTTGTCATCTATGAAGATTTTGTCATTACTGCAACCAAGTGTTTTATTTCCATAGTAGGATTAGCAACAGTTTACTACTCCCACTGCATGGCAGCCATCTGGCTTTTGTGCACATCTAGCACACACTTGGCTTCTCAGAACTGATGCCCAAAGGCAAGTAGTTCTAGCATTCACTTCCTCAACTCTTTGAGGTGCTATCCCTTTAGATAGGTCAGTACCATATCTTAAGGGATGGAAGCCATTACTGGAATTTTCCATAAAATGGAATATGTCCAAGATGTACTATAAATGTCACAGTCCCATTATCCTCTTCTCTTTGCTTCTGAACAACTTCAGAACTAAGATCTGAGAGGCATCTTTGAAATCATATTTCAAGTTATGGAACAACCAGATTATAACACTAATTATTATCCTTATATCATTTTTAAATGATTAGGATATCATCTACATTTAGCACGATGAACACAAAAGCACTCCTACTAAGCTTCATATGGTTCATCAAGATTCTATCTGAAATCATAACATTTATAATTTCATCAAATCTTATGATCCAACTTCAAGAAGCTTAATTGAGTCCATAGATGGATTCCTTAGCTTGCACACCTTGCTTTCCTCAACCATGAAGCCCTGGGGCTACTTCATAGGAATATCCTCAAAGAGGCATTCGTAGAGGAATGCAATATTGACTTACATCTTGAAGATGCAATAGTCAAGTTATGTAGCTAAGGTTAGCAATATTATGATGGTTTTAAGCATGGTCACCGAAGAGCAAGTCTCATTGCAAGCAATGTCTTCTCTTCCAGTGTGTAGCTTATGGCTACGAACCGTGCTTTGAAGATCTCTACCTTCTCATCAGGTTCCCTGTCTCTTGAAGATCCATTTACACCTTTACAGGTCTTACCCATATAGGTGGATCCTCGAGGGTCCATATACAACACTTGTATATGAAGTCTACATTAGACTTTTATTGCTATCCATCTATCCATGCTATGATCTTCAGAAGCTTCATCACATGAAGTTCGATCATTGTCAGATTTCTCTAACACATGGAATCCATCCTCAAACTTATTTGAAGAGGTATTAATGTTTCATCTTTAATTGTCCTTTTAGTTTCCAATTTCATGAGTCTCATTATAAATGAGTTCCTACACTTCATTTTCATCTTGATTCTCAAGAGTCTCAACCTCTAAGAATCACATTCTCGGAGATGAGATATTTTAAGAATCTCAAGGTCATAAAGTAGGTATCCAATACCATCCTTTATTTTCCTAATGAAGCAGCACTCTCAAGTGCTAGATTCCAATATACATGGAACCTTATTAAGGATATACATTGTAGTCTCTACTACACATATATACCTGGAAACTAAGGGATAATTATGCTAAAAATTCAACATTGATAAGATCATGTCACACATGATCTAATTGTATCTACCTATAACTCTTTTGAGTTAAGGTGTGTTAGGAGGTTTGAGATAGAAATGATATTCATATCTCCATAAGGTATTCTTCGAATTTATCTAGTAGGTACTTGCTACCTAGATTAGATCAAATTCATTTTATCTTCCTTCAAACTTTGGTTCTAAACCAAAATTAATGAAATCTTTGAACATTTCAAAAGTTTCTTAGGTGAAGAGAAGAAATCTCATATCATACACAATCATCAATAGATATCACATATCCACGATGTTTATAATGATATAGATGATCCACATACATCAATATGTATGAGATCCTGAATACACTGGCATCTTACACCATTCCCAAAGAAGGGTGTATTGGACATTTTACTTTGAATACAATATTCATAAGTATGTAAGTTTTGAAATTTTAGACATTCTAAAGTTTCATCTCTTACTAGTCTATTGATCAAATCAATAGACAAATGTCCAAGGCTTGATTCTAGATCATTGTCAAATGATCTTCATCCTCCTATTGATATTAAGGTTTAATTTCAGTATTTAGAAATGTTAATGAACCATTCATTAATTTTCTAATTTAGTGGAGTCCACTAGATTATTAGATTACTATCTGAAATATATCCATCATAACTCTTTATGATAGTTCTATCTCAGAATTCATGTTTATTTCCAATATTTAGAAACAAACAATGAGTGTATTCTTATATCTAGGTCATAGAGACATTCTCTAAGACTAAGGGCTCTCCCACTGAAATTAACAAGTCTATTAATCCAACAGAGATTGTTGCAACAATTGCATCAATATTCATGTGGACAACTATAAACCTTTAAGACCAAATTTTCCAGTCTTCTAAAACATATGCAACCCATTGCAAATGTCATCAGAAGATTGAGATACAATTATTTGACTTTATCTTGTTCAATAAGTAAGTCAATATCAATGATTTATGTAGATTATTCTGATGCTCCATCCGAGTCCTTTTCTAAGGATTCTAGACAGACTTGATAGTCATACTATCAACACATCAACTTATTGCAGTATTGGCACTCATCCAACTCTTTGGATGTCATATGGAAGTCACAGAAGTCCAGTCAACTCTTTGACTTTCCTTCTTTCTTGGGTCCAACCCATGCTTCCATTGCGCTCCCTTTATCTATAAGCAACCATTGCTTAAGACTAAGGATCTCTTACAATAAATTCAAAAAGAATTCAAAATAAGAGTATTTCAACATTTATTTATGCTTCATTAGATTCACACAATATGAATACTATGAAGCTTCATGAATGACTAGAGTATAGACAGTAGAGTAATGACACTCATCATCTACATCCATCTAAACTCATGAAACATAGGTTCAGGTAGGTACTCAAACAATTTGAATACATCATCTCTTTATAGAGCTACCATTCTACATGATGTAGAAAACCATGTCACTCATGATTAAATGTCAAGAGCACATATGTATGCCAGAAAATAATCATTGATTTTATAAGGATTATATGACAATTATGATCATCATCAACATGTCACTTCCAAAGTACATTTGATGATACCAAGACTATAGAGACATACAAACCCTAGGGTTGTAGTCCTATCATCTATTTAATTGTCATTTCTCAATATTATGAGGAAATTTGCACATTGCAACCACATACATTATGTGTTCAATTGCAAGTACAATATCTGGATCATGAGTCCAATCCAAGATATTTCACTGGTTACTATTGAGTATTTCATTGAGTGCGTTTTAATGAAGGATTATCTGAAATAAGAAATTTGCATAGATATATGTATTTATATATACATATTTTACTTTGATTTAGGAATTTTTATATCAAAGTTGTCTTGCCATGTCAACATTGAAAGTTCATTCCCTTAATCACTTTCAATGTAAGAGATATACTTACCATTATATCTCAAGCAAGATCTGGGATCTCCTTCCTTATCTTTGTTGCATCCCAATAATATGAGAACCTACAACTCGGATAAAAAGAAGCGGGAACACATTCCGCCTTGCAAGTCCAACTTGCATCTCCCAATTCGGTCTTTAACACCCGGGCACACCACCCCTAAGGCAATGTTGACCCGTCATTAATTGAACCAACCGTCAACAGGAATACAACTCGCTATGCGTAATCCAATATCGCCCCAATAATATGAGGACCCGATATTGGGGTCACTATGCATACGTCCTTACTCTTTCGAGAAGCGACGAGCCCGATCCAGATGCGCTTGCATACAGGAGCTGTCACTTCGGACAAGCGTCTCCCACATGCAATCCCTGGCGACGGAACCCTCCGCCTTGACGGGAGACCATGGATGTCACTTATGTGATCCTCCATATCATATTCAAATTTTAATTAATTATCGTGAATCATATTCACATAATTAATTCTTCCAAGGGAATTATTATTTCTAATCATATTAGAGTATTTCAATTGGACATAATCAATTTAATCATATTAAATTAATTATCAATCCAATTCAATCAATCAAACTTGATTATTTTACTTGAATATATATGGTAATATCTCAAAATACGTATTAATTCGAATTTTAATAATTAGAAAAATACATCTTAATCCCTCGGACATTATCCCGGCCCTACCCGCTGTCATGGCCAGTACCGACGAGAGTGGGACGGACCACATACGTTGCAACCCGCAACCCCAATGCTCTCCGACTAGGCACCATATCCGCCTCGGGAAAGGATAATGCCAAATTGATTAATTTGTACTTGAGATGATCATCGGTTCTTCAACCGAAATTGTACCATATAGTAATAATCAAAACATTTTTGATTATAAGGAAATTTGCTAGACAAATTCCCAAATCCTATTCAAGCATCAAGTTTGAAAGATTGTGGTTTCCAATTATGATTTAGATCACATCTTAATCAATTATTGGTTAAGGCAATGTCATTTAAGGGAATAATTTTTTTTGAGGGAAAAAAGGGTGTCGAACCGTAAAGGTGGACACCCAAATTTAAGGGAATAATTATCATCAAATATTTCACAAATATTTATGCACAATTATTCTAGGAAATTAAACAATTTAATTTCACTAAATGATTAAATGACAATCACCAATCAAACATTAAGTTTGATGAATGTGTTTCCAATTAAGATTTAGATCAAATCTAATCAATTAATTGGATGAGGCCAAGTCAATTATGTAAATAATCATCTTCAAATATTTCACAAATATTTTTCATGATTATTTCACGAAATTAACAATTAATTTCACTAATTGACAATCACTTGGTTCTTGATTAGGACTGTAATTTCACCAGTGACCACTTCTTACTAAAATTAGCATATCTCAATCATATTAAATCCAAATTAGACAAAATCAATTTTCATAGATTGCTAATTTGATTTAGGACAGAATCCAAGTGATGTTACACGCATTTCGAGGCAAGTCTAAACAGTAATTAACATTTTAATCACGTTCAGATCTACAGTTCCCGCAACAGTGCCTACATGTTCATTAAAACAACCATATCTAGAGCATACGAAATCCGATTTACGTAAACTCAGATCCTATGGTTTCCTTATTTAATGGGGAACAAAATCCAAGTATTAAATTCGTGTTTAAACAATTTAAACAGTGCCGAATTTATTTACTAAACAGATCTGCGAAATCAAATGCGATAAAAACTTTCGCGACCTTAACGAACCCAAGTCGTCCTCGGTTTTTCGAATCATATTCGAAACCGTCGACCTAAGGCTCTGATACCACTTGAAGGATATGGAATTATCCTCAAGCGCATCACAGAAGCGTGATCGTCGTATCGGATACGACGAAGAACGACTAGTCGTACTAGTTGTTCGGTGCAGCGGAATTTAAAAAATTTATTCGATGAAACGACATGATCCGAGAACCATTCTCAGATCGTTTCATCTATAACCACAAGTATAATGCAATACCTCTTGAAGCGTGGTTGATCAAGTCTCTAAAGAAAGAGACCTCCTGTCTCAAGTCCGATCGTCGGCGAGACCGCTTGCGAGCGCGGGGATGAACCGCATTGTCCTCGCAATCCAAGAAGATGATCCAAGCATGGTTGCTCCTGATCTCGTCGCACAAGATCAAACGTCTCCTTCGTGAGAGGAACTCTCCAAGAAGACGGAGAACCGAAGAACGCCGAAGCGGCGGCGCGGTGGCGAAGGCGACGACGGTTCTCTCCTCTAGGGTTTGGTGGTCGGCCACCAGTTAGAGGGAGAGAGGGCTGACGTGTGTAGAGAAGAAAGAGAGAGAGAGAGAGCTCCAATATTGCAAGTCCTTAGAGAGCATAGAATGCCTCTCTATTTATAGGGTTTTGGGATCCATGGATCTCAATCCATGGGACACATAAAATCAATGGATGAGATTGATTTGTGTCAATCCAATGGCCAAGATTGTTGTTGTCAAAAGCAACAAATTTAGGTTAAAATATATTTGAAAAAATCAAATATAATTTAGTCCTAAATCAACCCAACAAATAAGGAGAGAATGTGCATGGAGATTTCATCTCCATGCACCTTCCATGTTGGACGGCCACCCATTCCATATAGGAATGGTGTGCCGCCCACTATGGGAGTCCAAGGAGGCAATCTCATGGATTCCCATGAGATTGCATATCTCCTTGATTTTTCTCTCTTATTTATTTGCAACAAATTTGTTGGATTTTATTCTTCAAAAATAATTCACAATTATATTTGAGAATATTGCATTCTTGCCATGGAAAAAATTGTGAATCATATTCACAACCCAAAACAACATATAATTCATATTGTTAATTAATTACACAATGTGTATCCAATACACATAATAATTAATCAACACATATAAATTATAATTAGCTCTCTCTAATACATTATAAATCACATTTATAATATATTATGAATAATTGGATATTTCTATCCACATTATTCTTATCCACATTAATTAAATCACATTTAATTAAATTGGATAATTTCTTCACACATCAAGATGATTAAATCACATTTAATCATTATTTCTTCATTGCTTAGATCTTATGGAATTATTCTTGAACCCTTCAAGAATAATGCAATCTCTCCGCAGATACTTGGAGATAAGGACAGGGCGATTGTATTGTTCCACGTATAGTGACATGGATATTGAGATCATATCTCAAATCCAGATTGTGGGCCTCCCATAGATGCTTGATTAAATCAAGACCGTAAATCTAATCTTCTCATTGTATCTGAATCACATTCAGATCAATGTCCAATACTTGGACCAAGATCAGATCACTTCTCTACTGAGAGGAGTCACTAAAATCCAGACCCGTTTCATCACTCCCTTGGAATGGAAGCGTCATGGTTATACAACCGTTTATGATCAAATCACCCTCAGGTATTCCCAATACCTGTACATCCTGCATACTGGAAGACTCAGATTAAACCCGAAGTATCGGATCAACTTTATACTGTCTACTTCGTGGTTTTATCAGTAAGTTTCTCATTCGATCATTGGGAGTTGGTATCGATCATACACTTTCCAAAAGTGTATATCATACCTAGGTCTTGATCATATACTAAAAGTATATATCAAACCTACAAATTCAGTCAAGCTTCCAAAGCGAGACGATCATGCGCATGGAATTTGATTCTTCCCAATATTTCATGAGTGAGCTCATGTCTTCCGGTTCAGTAACTGAACCTGTATGATCCCTTTGAGAGATCGTATTACTCATATGCCCTTATATGCACACCAGCGCGCCGGTGTATAGACCTTGATTAGGTCATCAACCTATTGGTCTGCCAAATGTACATACTTGGACATATAGCAACACATCTGTCTCCGGTCAGAGGATGCGTGCCTATATCATGACAGCATATGATATAGGACTTTGGTTATCTCGATCTCGTTAAGTCAACTCTTTGACCTAACTAATCTGACACCTCCGAATCTCTATTCCTATGCAGAGGACCTGCATCAAGAGGTCGGTCAGATATCAGCCTTCAGAGATAAGGATTGCCATCTCCTACTCAGGCTGGAGATCATCTCTTAACAATCATTTGACGGTGCTTGATGAGTCCTCAATCTAACTCTTTAGATATTCATCCAAGCACCAGCCTCTATGATTCAATAGTTGAATCAACAGCTGTATGATTATTAAGATGGCCATGGTACATAACCCTAATTGTACTAAAGGACCTATTATACAAATTATTCATTCTTCATTTCAGATCAGGGAATGATATGTGCAATAACATTTATTGCATAATGGCTCGCCGTGGGCTCGCATTTCCAACACCCCCAACGCCGCACCCCCCCCCCCCAACACCGCAACCAACCCTTCCAACGGTGCCGCCAGGGCACCTACCAAGCCCAGCTACGCCGCCCAGCCCCACCTGGCCCCGTTGCGCCGCACGTTGGACCTCCGGCCCGTAACCTGAGGTCAGCGGTCCCAGACCTGCAGTCCCTTGTTGCCCTAGGCGTGCACCTCTAGCGTCGTAGGGGCACGATCAACCCTCTTTAGCGGGTCTTCATCTCTTTGATGGATTTGGTTGTGGCTTAAGTTTATACGCGCAATCAAAACCACTCATGACTGTGTAGACACTTGTCTTTACAAGTACTCATTTGGTTTAGTCTTTCTCCATCGGTATCATGTCAGAGAACAAGGTTGATGTTCCCTCTACTGGCGTATTCAGAGGTCCGATGCCTATTGTAAAATGGATGGAACAAATTATGAGCTCTGGGCTATGCGGTTCATGAGCCTCATGAAGTCGAGTGGTAAGAAACATATTCTTACCGAAGAAGAGCCGTTGGAGAAGACTGGAGTGAATGCCTCTTGGGACACATGCTATTCTAAGCATGGTTTTCCAGCTTCAGCACGGGTTGCAGAACATGCTGAGTATCCGGCTAACCCCTCTTCTGATCAGAGATAGCATGACCTTGTTGCTAGACCGAGGGATATCATGCCTCCTGCCTCCACTTGTCCTCTGGAGGTCACTCAGATGTTGCTGCCTCAACGTCTGCTAGTACGTCTGCCTCTGCCAGTACCTCAGGTAGTACCTTTGCTCTCACATCATGTCATGGCTCTGCGTTTTCTGACTGGATTATAGATTCTGGAGCTATACATCACTTATGCGGCGACATGACCCAACTTACATTTTATGGACATTCCATCTGTTAGAACAGTTGTGATTGCAGATGGGACGCATTCCCAATCGCAGGACAAGGGGAGATTTCTTTGACACCTTCTATGCATCTGAAGAATGTGTTATATGCACCTGATTTCTCTATGAATTTGTTATCCATTAGTCAGATTACAAAAGACTTGCACTGTCGAGCTATTTTTGACCCTTCGTCTCTTGTGTTCAAGACATTCTTACGGGCAAAGTGATTGGATGTGGCCGTGAGCAGGGTGGTCTGTATCGTCTTGTCCAAGATGCATTTGCTGGTGTTTCCTCTTCTGCAACATGCCCTGTTTCTCCTTATACCTGGCACCTGCGGTTTGGTCATCTCCCACTTCAGAAGCTGTATCGTATGTTGCCTCAGATTTCACCAAGAGATTCCTTCAGTGTGAGGTGTGTCAGTTGGGAAAACATCATCGCTCTGTTTTTCCTAGTCGTCAGAGTCGGAGCAGTAGCTCTCCTTTGATTAATTTCATGTTGACATTTGGCCCCTAGTCGTGTTCCTGATCATCAGGGACACCGGTTTACCTTGTTGCTGTGGATGATTTATCTCGTCTGTCGTGAGCCTTTCTTTTGAAAAATAAATCTGAAGCTGGGGATGAAATCAAAAATTTTATCAATGAAGTGCATAATATTTTCTCAATCTCAGTTAAAATTTTGCGGGACTGATAATGCTTTGGAATTCTGTACTTGTGCCTTGTCTCAGTTCCTTTCGTCCCGTGGTATTACACATCAAACATCTTGTGCCTATACGTCCCAACAGAATGGTGTTGCAGAGAGGAAACATCGTCACTTGCTTGATGTCACTCGAACTCTTCTATTCAAAGCCGTGGCCCACATTCCTTCTGGGGTGACGCGGTTCTTACTACATGCTACTTGATCATTCGCATGCCTTCGTCTGTCTTGGGTGAGAAAATTCCTTTTCTCTACTGCCTTCCCTGAAAAAGAGTTGTTCTCACTTCCTCCTAGAATGTTTGTTCGTGGCCTTTGTCCATTAGTTGCTTCCAAGTCTTGACAAGCTCTCTCCTAGAGCTGTCAAATGTGTGTTTGTTGGTTACTCAAGGACTCAAAAGAGATATCGGTGTTATGATCCATTGCGTCGAAAATATTATATTAGTGTCGATGTCACCTTTTTTGAATATGTGATGCATTTCTCTCCTTCAGGTGATAGGTTGGCTTCGTTCGATTCTGATGAGGGAGTATTTGTGCCTCCTCCACCTATGAGTCCGTCACCTATATCACCACCTCCACCTCCACCACCACCTCCGTCTCCACCACCTCCTCCCACTGTACCACCGTTTTCTAAATTCTACACCCGACGGAATGTCTCTACTCCTGGCACACATCCATCTGTCACTGCGCCCCAGGTTTGTTCTGATACTCATATTTCTAATGATGGGTCTGAAGACATGTCTGTGCATCATTCATTACAGTGAGATAACTCCAGGTTACAGGAAGTTTCCAATGATCTAGATTTACCTGTTGTACTTCGTAAACAGAAGCGGTCTTGCGCATCCTACCCTATTGCTTCCTAGGTTTCGTTTCATCGACTCACAGGGGACTTTCAGAGATTCACTATTGCTCTATCTACTGTGGACATTCCACGGAATTACCAGGAAGCTTTGAGGGACAATTGTTGGCGTTTAGCTATGGAGGAAGAGATGGCTGCACTGCGATTGCGTGGTACCTGGACCTTAGTATCTCCACCTCCTGGTGCGTCAATTGTCAGTTGCAAATGTGTCTTTACTGTCAAATATCATGCAGATGGTACTCTGGATCGGTACAAGGCCAGATTAGTGGTACGGGGGTTCACACAGACTTATGGCGTGGATTACTTGGATGCCTTTTCTCCAGTAGCTTGACACTTTACCCTCCGTAACCTTCTTATAGTGGCTGTGGTACGTGATTGGCCCTTGTTTCAGCTAGATGTTAAAAATGCCTTTCTGTATGGTGATCTACAGGAGGAAGTCTACATGCAGCAGCCACCTGGGTTTGCTGCTGAGGGGGAGTGTCAGCAGGTATGTAGACTTCATAAGGCAATATATGGCCTTAAATAGAGTTCGAGGGCGTGGTTTCAGAAGCTGTAAGATCTAATTGAAAAGGAAGGGTTCAAGAGGTCAAATTCAGACCATTCTCTCTTTGTGCAGAAAACAACTAGAGGTATGGTTGTCATTATTGTATATATAGATGACATACTTGTTACAGGAGATGATGTGTAGGGAGTCTAGATGGCAAAAGAATTTCTGGGTCATCACTTTGTTACCAAAGACCTTGGTAGTTTAAGGTATTTGTTGGGACTGGAATTTGCCAGGAATGCTCAGGTCTTATAATGACCCAAAGGAAATATGTTACAGACATGCTTGTTGAGACATGTATGGTTGGATGTCGACCATCTAGTACTCCAATGAACCCTAGTATGAAGCTGTATGGTGATGATACAGAGGAGGTTGACAAAAGAAGATATAGAGAAATAGTTGGAAAACTACTCTACATTACTATTGCTAGACCCGATATCGCCTTTGCAGTAAGTCGGGTGAGTCAGTTCATGGAGCAACCTCGACAGGTTCATATGGATGCTATATACTTGATCTTGAGATATTTAAAATCTTCTCCAGGTGCAGGATTATTATTCAGGAAGGGAGCAACTCTTTCAGTATCTGCGTGTGCTGATGTAGATTATGCAGGATGTCCAAAGGACAGAAAGTCCACTTTTGGCTTTGCCGTGTTTGTGGGAAGTTGTCTTGTTTCTTGGAAAAGAAAGAAGCAAACGATGGTGTCTAGATCAAGTGCTGGATCTGAATATAGGGCTATGGCTCAAGCAAGCACATAAATGATGTGGGTGCGAGCAGTGCTTGCAGATTTGTACATCGATGTACTACTTCCCATGCAACTACAGTGTGATAATCAGGCAACCTTGTTTATTGCAAATAATCCAGCATTCCGTGAAATAACCAAACATATTAAGGTGAATTGCCACTATACTAGAGATATGATCTAGAAGGGTTTGATTTCTACCTCTCATATCTGTTCAGGTGAACAAACAACATACATCTTCACCAAGGCATTGCTCAGGGCACCATTTCAGAAGTGTTCGTCCAAGTTGAGCATGATTGATATCTATGCTCCAACTTGAGGAGTGTTGAGATATTTCCATGTCTTATGTATTGTTTTCGTTATTTTTATTTCCTTATTCTGTCTTATGTAATTTACCCACAGACCTCTCCTCTATATAAGGGAGCCTAGGGTTCCAGGAATAAACATATCATTGTTTTCTCCCAACAATACCAAGTTGAGGGAAGTAATAATAGTTCCTACTACTAATTTTACTCAAGGGCTCCTTTTTTATGAAGAGTCACATGGGTAGGGTTACACCAAAGAAACACCCTAAACGAAAAGACAAGTATACTCTAGGAGGGTGTACACATTATATTCAACAAAATCTAGCAATTTTACATGGCTTTCTGCTACTTGATGCAATCCTCCGTTATATGGGCTTAAGATTGACAATAAAATGAAAATTCTTACTACTGTGGGTTTTTCAAGAACATCTATGCAGAGTACAATATTTTTATAGTCAAGAACATGGGAATCACATTCCATTTCGATTTCTTAATATGTTTGAAACTAGGAGGTGATCCACATGGCATCAAAAGGGTTCTCTTGCTAGTAACTGGTCCCTTTTAGAGGGCATGTTTTGATCCACAAAATGTAGGAGTATCAACAAAAAACAACTAAGCCTTTTACCACATTAAGTATGATCAGTTACGTGGATTCTTTGCCACCATTCATATATATATCTTGGGTCATTCTGGGGTTTAGATCCAAAAGACTAAGATCCATTTGGATAGTCTCATTCCAATACTTCTTGGGCCTTCCTTGCCCTCTCTTAACTGGCACAACATCCCAAAACTTGCATCTCCTAACTAGTGTATCGGCCAACCTCCTTTGCAAATGGCCAAACCATTTTAAGAGTATACCTAGAAATTAAAAATGCCTCCAAAAAATATTGAATAAAAGTCATCTTTATTTACCAAATATTTGCCGTCAATCAGCTTATTTCTGCTGTTTTTCTCTCATATTTTAGTATTTAATGGATCCTCGTGATTGTGCTACTAAATTTATTTAGGTATCTCTTAGTCCGAGTTCTTGGCATTTGTTTTTATGGTTTTTCTCTTGCGTAGGTTTCAGGTGAAAAAGAAACAATTTTTTCGCAACATCGTGACAATCATGTTATTTGGAGCAGTGGGCACTTTGGTCTCTTTCTTTGTCATTTCTATTGGTATGTCGTCTGTAATCTTCAAGTGTTTACGTTTTGGACTCACTAAGTTGTTTTTCCAAAGAATTGGGACTGCTATGGAACTATTTTAAATATCCTTTGACTGATTGACTATCATTGAGCAATTCACTGAGGTCTTTAAGGTGGTGACTCAGCTTGTCGGCAGTTGAACACCTAGTCGGTCCCATGACCTCAAATTTTAGCGAAATTCGGACGAATTTCTGTCGAATATCGATATCCAGTTGAAATCAAAATTCGACCGAAATGGTCGAAATATGGGGGTCCTAGTACAAAAAATGACCGAAATGACCGAAATTTCGGTCGAATTTCGGTCTACGCTTCGGTAGGTCACCGAAATCGTGACCGAAACCGACATTTAGGGCCTTGGTCGGTCCTTCAGCTGCTCATATGAATTAAGTCGAGTCCAGACAACTGCCTGGCAACCGCCACAACTTTAACAACTCAAAATTTCATGTTTAACTTTCAGTTAGACCATTATTATTAATTTTTTTTGAAAATCAGCAGAAGTTAATTTAAACCATCATTATGTTCAACTCCACTGCGTATCTATGAATCGTATATTTACTATGTATGCTCATTAGCTTTTAGTCGTATCTGTTATTTATTTCTCCTTAATTATTGTCATTGTAATAACAGGAGTGAAATTATGTGATATTAAAATGCAAAGACCTATCCAGTAAGCCATATTCAACCAATAATATTATGCTTAAACCTTATGCTGCCTAGCGTTTAAGTCGTTGCAACCTCTTGCTGTCTATCGCCAAACAATGTTTAATTATGGGGGACCAACTATAAAAAACTAGCTTCTTTACTCCATTACTAGGAACGGTTTTTTTTCTCAGGTTCACAAATAATTCTCTTGAAGCTATTCACCTTAGGGGATCCCCGAAGCTTAAATCTGGAGAACTACTGCACATGTACCTTACCAAATCATCACATGGGAACGCCTGCTTCTCATCAACCTTTTTTTTGTCTGGAAAAGCCAGAGGATGCTCATTAGGGGTCAGTGATTATCCACTTCATCGAAAATATAGAACATGATTACTGACATAATATTTCTCATCAATTTTGATATGAGGACTGTTGGGAAAAACTGAGAAAGTGATTATTCAAAGTAACCCTAGGCTCTCTTATATAGGGAGAGACCTTAAGGGTAAAGTACAGAGTAGTCCAGAGAAAACAAAGAAATAACTAACAGGTACATAATATAATACTATCTATCTCTACACTCCCCCTCAAGGTGGAGCATAGATGTCTATCATGCTCAGCTTGGATGAACATCTCTGAAAAGGTCCTCTGAGCAACGGCTTGGTGAATACATCTGCAGTCTGATCCCCTGAGCTCACGTGAGTTGTAGATATCAACCCTCTCTGGATCAAGTCTCTAGTGTAATGGCAGTCAACCTCTATATGCTTGGTTCTTTCATGAAACGCTGGATTGTTGGCAATGAACAAGGCTGCTTGATTGTCACACTGAAGCTGCATAGGTAGAGGTACAACTACATGTAAATCCTCTAGTACTGACCGAACCCACATCATTTCCGTGCTGACTTGTGCCATGGCCCTATATTCGGATTCAGCACTGGACCTTGCCACAACAGTTTGTTTCTTGCTTTTTCAAGAAACCAGAGAGTTTCCAACAAACACTGCGAATCCTGAGGTTGATTTTCGATCCTTGGGGCATCCTGCATAATCGGCATCTGCACATGCCGAGATAGACAAATATGTGCCTTTTCGAAACGGCAGCCCTGAACCTGGAGAAGACTTCAGATACCTCAGTATCATGTGTATAGCGTCCATATGAGCTTGTCTTGGCTGTTCCACAAATTGACTCACCCTGCTTACTGCAAAGGCAATATCAGGTCGAGTTATGGTAATGTAAAGGAGCTTACCCACCATTTCTCTATATCTCATCTTATCCACTTCAGCAGTATCATCATCATCATACAACTTCATGCTTGGATCCATAGGAATACTGGATGGTTTGCATTCAGCCATGCCTGTTTCAGTCAAGAAATCTGTAATGTACTTCCGTTGGGTCATCACCAAACCCTGTGCATTCTTGGCAAATTCCAACCCAGAAAATATCTTAGGGTTCCAAGATCCTTTGTGACGAACTGACGGCCTAGGAATGCTTTCGCCCTTTCTATGCCCTGAATATCATCTCCTGTAACCAGAATATCATCAACATAGACCATGATAACAACCGTACCTGCCGATGACTTCTGAACAAACAATGAGTGATCTGCATTTCATCTCTTGAATCCCTGTTGTTCAATAAGAGTAGAGAGCTTCTGGAACCACGCTCTTGAACTCTGTTTGAGGCCATAAATTGCCTTTTGAAGTCTACACACCATATGCTTCTCCCCCTCAGCAGTAAACCCTGGTGGCTGCTGCATGTAGACTTCCTCCTGCAGATCTCCATACAAGAAGGCATTCTTGACATCCAATTGAGATATATTCCAATCATGGACAACCACAGATAAGAGAATGCGAAGGGTAGAATGTCGAGCCACAGGAGAAAAAGTGTCCATATAGTCCACGCCATAGGTTTGTGTAAAACCACGCGCGACCAAGCGTGCTTTGTACCGGTATAGACTGCCATCTGCATTATATTTAACTGTGAAGACCCACTTACAGCTCACAAAAGATGCATCATGAGGAGGAATAACCAAAGACCATGTGCCACGAGATTACAATGCACACATCTCATCTTCCATAGCCAATCTCCAACAATCAATCTTCATAGCATCCTGGTAGGTCCGTGGTATATCCACAGAAGACAATGCTGCAGCAAATCTCTGAAAGTCTCCAGTGAGATGGTGAAACGACACCTGTGAAGCAAAGGGATAAGAGGCATATATCCGCTTCTGCTTCCGGATGGCAATAGGAATGTCAAGATCATCTCCTGCTGTACTGGATGGTGTGGTGTCCTCCTGCAATCATGGCC
Organism: Ottelia alismoides; assembly: GCA_037367405.1. Classification (NCBI taxonomy): domain Eukaryota; kingdom Viridiplantae; phylum Streptophyta; class Magnoliopsida; order Alismatales; family Hydrocharitaceae; genus Ottelia; species Ottelia alismoides. The sequence continues at coordinate 199,560 of JAZKJV010010900.1, forward strand.
TCAAATTTCAGCGAAATTCAGTCGAATTTCTGTCGAATATCGATATCCAGTCGAAATCGAAATTTGACCGAAATGGCCGAAATGATCGAAATATGGGGGTCCTAGTACAAAAAATGATCGAAATGACCGAAATTTCGGTCAAAATTCCATCGAAATTCTGTTTTGGTCAATACCGAAATGGTGACCGAAACCGACATTTAGGGCCTTGCCTGCAATGAAGAATCCTGCACATGTACGATATCTGACCCGTCAGTGGTAATGCCGTCTGAACATACCTGAGGCGTGATGGGTGGCTGTCTTGCTGCCTGAGCAGGACCTGACTGACGCGTATAGAATTTTGGTAGAGGTGGTATGGGAGGTCGTGGAGGAGGTGGAGGTGGTGGGGGTGACGATGACTCAGGGGTAGGAACAGTAGGAGACTCTGGTGAACTCCAAGTAGGAGGTGGAGGAACATAGACATCATCATTGGTAGTGGATGGAACCAGTCTGTCACCTGCAGGAGAAAAATACATAACAGACTCAAAGAATGTGACATCAACACTAACGAAGTATTTTTTGGTTATGGGATCATAACACCGATAGCCCTTCTGAGTTCGAGAATAACCGACAAAGACACACTTGACAACTCTAGGAGAGAGTTTGTCAAGTCCAGGAGACAGAAGATAAACAAAAGCCACCGTACCAAAGACACGTGGAGTTAATGAGAATAATTCCTTGTCAGGAAAAATGATAGAGAGGTATTTTCTCACCAAGAACAGAAGATGGCATACGGTTGACCAGATAGTACACAGTAAGAACGACATCCCCCCAAAAAGAAATAGGAGCACAACTCTGAATCAATAGGGTTCGAGTAATATCAAGGAGATGGCGATGCTTTCTTTCCGCCACTCCATTCTGCTGAGATGTGTACGCACAAGTGGTTTGGTGAATAATGCCTTTTGATGAAAGAAATTGGGAAAGGGATCGTGTACAAAATTCTAGGGCATTATCTGTACGAACATATTTGACAGTAAAAGAGAAAACATTTTGCACTTCATTAATTAAATTCTTGATCACATCTCCTGCTTCAGATTTATTCTTTAAAAGAAAGACCCAAGATACACGAGAGAATTCATCCACTACCACTTGGTAAAATCTGTGCCCCTGATGATCGGGTACACGACTTGGACCCCATATATCTATATGAAACAATTCGAATGGGGAGCTACTGCTCCGACCTTGACGACTAGGAAAGCTCGACCGATGATGCTTTCCCAACTGACAAGCTTCACAGCGAAAGGACGAACTGGGAGAGATCTGAGGTAGAAGATGGCGCATTTTCTGGAGCGGGAGGTGACCAAAACATAGATGCCAAATGTACATAGAAACTGGTCCGGCGGAATGAGAGGAGACGCCAGCATAGGAATTCCGAACCAGCCGATATAGACCATTCTGCTCAGAGCCACAACCAATCCATCACGCCTCAGGTATGTTCAGACGGCATTACCACTGACGGGTCAGATATGGTACATGTGCAGGATTCTTCATTGCAGGAGGACACCACACCATCCAGTACAACTGGAGATGATCTTGACATTCCTATTGCCATCCGGAAGCAGAAGCGGATATGTGCCTCTTATCCCTTTGCTTCACAGGTGTCGTTTCACCGTCTCACTGGAGACTTTCAAAGATTTGCTGCAGCATTGTGTTCCGTGGATATACCACGGACCTACCAGGATGCTATGAAGATTGATTGCTGGAGATTGGCTATGGAAGATGAGATGCGTGCATTGCGATCTCGTGGCACATGGTCTTTGGTTATTCCTCCTCATGATGCATCTATTGTGAGTTGTAAGTGGGTCTTCACAGTTAAATATAATGCAACCCTAGGCTCTCTTATATAGGGAGAGACCTTAAGGGTAAAGTACAGAGCAGTCCAGAGAAAACAAAGAAATAACTAACAGGTACATAATATAATACTATCTATCTCTACAAGGACCAAGGCCTTAAATGTCGATTTCGGTCACCATTTCGGTATCGACCAAAACAGAATTTCGATGGAATTTCGGTGGAATTTCGACCGAAATTTCGGTAATTTCGGTCAATTTTTGTACTAGGGCCCCCATATTTCGGTCGTTTCGGTCATTTCGGTCGAATTTCGATTTCGACTGGATATCGATATTCGACAGAAATTCGACCGAATTTCGCTGAAATTTGAGGCCATGACAAGGACAACTAATAATAACAATGCTTATGCCAATTTTGATGGTTTTGTTGTTGTATGTGTAGGTGTGGGTTTTTGCCTCTGCTCTTGTGTTGAGACTCTCTATCAACATAGAACTAGAAACAGAAGTACTAAAAAACAATGAAGCCTTCTCCCACTTTAATATGGTCATCTACATGGATTTTTGATCAAATCCATGTTGAAAGATCCAATTATTTTTTATGCTGGATGTCGACTACCTAGCGCAATCCCCACAAGGAGGGAGTTGAACTCTAGTCTTTTGGGTGGTAGTGACACTGTACTACCACCAACCCATTTGAGTGGGTGCTAGAAACATGAGCACTATTCAGAAAAATCAACCAACAAAAGAAATATTTGCGAGCTTGGTACAAGAGGATGGGGGTTTGAATTTTTGTAATTGATATATTCCAAACAAAAATTGAAAAGCAAAACTTTACAAGTCGTTATAAATCAGAGATAGGTGATGCATTCACAATGTGCACGACGATTTTAATGTGGAAATCCCAATATGTAGAAGTTATGATCTAGAATGGGATGTTTTAGGATTTTCTCTTCATTCTCTTCTCAATCTTACTTCTACAATTCACACTTCTTGAACCGCTTTCACACTCTCCCAGGCAGGGGCAAGGGTAAGAGGACAAATCTTTTTTTCCCAAGCGAAGAAAGGACTCTTTCCCCGCTTCTGATCCACCCGCCCAGCGAGCAAGTTGCATGCATTCGGACATCTGTTAGATTTTCGTTCCCTATTTCTAGTTTAGTGCTTTCCTTGTTCCAGTGAAGCTAGGGACAAGCCTGAGTTAAAGAAGTGAAGAATGTTCGCCACATCGCCACTATATAAATACGTTAGTTGAATATGACTAAGCACTCGGATTTATGATAAAGAAAGCAATTGAGACAAAGGCCACTCAGGTAACCTTAGCGGATTGACCCTCTATAACAGGTAGGATTCAACGAAGGTCTCACTCTTTCAAAGCGAAAGGACTATAAAGACAGAAAAAAAGAGAAGACTCAGTCGAATAGCCCTCATTTATTTTGAACAAGGTCTCAAATCGCTAAGTTAGTTCTTCATATAAAGAAAGGTCAACTCATGAACAGGGAATGAAAGGATTTCTCCGGATGGAGGACATGCAAGATGAGTTGAAGTTAACATAACCTCACCTACAACATGTACCTTTCTTGAACAACAACCACACAAGATTTTGTCTCCCTTAAAGGAAGGAATCCATAATTCGAATACCTATGCATAAAAGCTTATAAAGAAAAATGCCTAGCTACTCTATAAGTGCAATATCACAAGCTTAGTTGAGTTGTGAAAAGTTCTGAACAAGACAAGAGAAGCTCGACGAAATGGTGGACACTTGAGAGCACTATAGTACTTGAGAACTTTAAAGAGAGTATGTGAATTTTTTAGTACAAATGAAATGTAAAAGGGACTTAAGAGTCTTATTTATTGACTTAATATTCTTAGTGACTGTTTCAGAATATTAAATAGTAGGTGAATGTTTGGCAGCATCGAGTATCAAAATATTCATTTCAGAATAAAATATTCGGCTAAACAATAACCAATAAATCAAATTGTAAATTAGTCGATAAATTAAATTGTAAATTAGTCGATTAGTATAAATAGTTAGATGACTGAAAGATTTAATGACATGAATTCAAGATTAACATTCCAAAAATTTTACCAATCGGGTAAAGATTAGTTGGTTGGAACTTTGGATTAGTTGACTGAAAAATAGAGACTATAAGTATGTTTGTTGAAATAAAATCTAGTCGGCCGAGGATTTAAGATAGTTGATTGGGAGAATTTTTAGTCGACTGAGAAATATTTGTAGTCGATTGAAAAATAATATCCATAGTATTGATTTCAAATTTTCAAGAAAAGTCAAATAGAAAACTCCTCATTGCAAGTTCAATCGACTAAAAAATGGATTAGTCAACATATTTGTTTTATGAAGGATTTTACTTGCATATCAATAGAATATTTTTCAACAACAATAAAAAGTATATAAGCACTCCGACTTCTCATTGCTTGCAGAAAGGTCTTGGCATGATCTCCTCGTATTATTAAGCTTTCTTGACTTTGTTACTTCATTCTAAGAGCCTTTAATTTTGAGCTTTGAGTCTTGAGCTTTTGAGATGCCAATGCTTTCAAGAGTAGTGATTCTTTGCCTTTATTAGCTACAACTTCATTGCTTTCTCCTTAGGTTTTGCACTTCCATCATTCAATCTCTTCTATGTGAAAAGTTAGTCATACTGCAAAAATATATATACAAAATAACCCGTTGTCATTATAACGTTTCTAAGTCATCAACAATATTTACACTAGGGTATGTTGCTTGAGGATAGAAAGGAGGAGATTGCTTGGAGGCAGAGGTCAGGGCATCAGGGAGGGAGATGCCAACACTAAATTTTTCCATGCGATGACAAGGGATAGAAGACGGAGGAACTATATCCACTCGATCATCATGGGTGGAGAGGAAGTGGAAGGGAATCAAGCGCTTGGGTCGACTTTGCGGTCTCATTTTCAGGAGTTCAGTAGGACCACCAGGATAGGGTGGGGATGTCGGGGAAGAGGGGTTTCCTGAATCTCAGAGGACGAGGCGGTTTTGCTGGAGAGGGAGTTCTCGGTGGAGGAGGCCCGAGGGACATGGTTTCAGCTGAACGTCGATGGGGCTCCCGTCTCTTTTTATCAGGAATTTTGGGAAATGTTAAAGAAGGATACAATGGAGGTGCTTGATGACTTTAGAGTGGGCAACTGTTGGTCCGCGCTTCTTTCTCAACTTTTTGGAGAATCAATCCGCGCTGTTGGTCCGCGCTTCTTTCTCAACTGCACGATCCACTCCAGGGGCTTCAATCTCCATCGCACATATGCACTCCATTTTCTGCCCTTCAATCCATCGCCAGATGACATCTGGACCATTCACTTCTGCCCTTTTCCCCTCTCACCAGGTGTCACTCTCCACAACCATTCGATGCTTCTCCAGATCACATATGGATCGTCCGATGCCGCCCAACACTCAATCATTGGATCATTTGATCCAACGGCATCACGAGCCTTACCCCTCGACCCTTGGATGCATCCTGATCATTTGATCAAGGTCGCTCCTTTGTGCCCTCCTCTCGGTCGTTGGATCACGAGATCCAATAATTGAGACCTCGTCTCCTACCTCCGGCACCCCCTTTTTCTCCCACAACGTATACCAAGAACGCCCGTCGCCCCCTTTTTATTTTCCAAGCATCGACTGCCATCTTCTCCACTCGTTGGCCAAGTGGTGGGTGTCATGTGTTCGTGGGCTCTTGCTGTCCGAAAGGAGAAGGGAAGATCGTGGTTAGGTGGCACGTGAGGAAGAAGGGAGTGGGGGCTTGAAGTGATGGGCGTCGTGTGTTTGTGGGCTCTTGCTTACCGGAAGGAGAAAAGAAGATTGTCCGATGCTGCCCAACCCTCGGCCATTGGATCATTTGATCCAGCGGCATCACGTACCTTACCCCTCGACCCTTGGATGCTCCAGGGACCTGTTTATAGTATTTTATCTAGTTAATTTCATGTTTGCTTTGCGTTCATGCCCCTGGACTATTTCAAGAATATCTTGAGTATCCGAGCTCCGTTTTAGTCGATTTATGTGGCGTTGCGATGATTATTTCATTATCTTTCCAATGGCTTGATTTGATTTCTGATACGGCACTTAGACTCCAAATGATTAAATCTAATTACGTGGTATCACATACCTTTTGATTTTTAAGCCATTAAATTACATTTTAATGAAAATTACTTTGCAAATTGTTTCTGATAATGATCGTAAATTAATTGCTCAGTGAGTCGATGTGATTAGGGCATATTTGCATCATTGTAAAATTACATCTCTTTGTATGATAAAAAATCAATTAAAAATTGTCTACATGTGTCTACATTGTCTGTCGTTGTGTGTATTGGCCTATTAACTATTAATTCACCACTCAGTCAGAGTAATGAGAGCCTAGATAATCACATAAGAGGCTTGTGTCCATGAGTTTGACCTTGGACATGCCCAAGTAAAATAAGTTAGATTGCTTTGATTTAATTGACAGATTCATTAGCATAATGCATTAAAATGACATTATTAGAGGGCTTAATTTCGGGATTATCAAATAACATCGTTACCGAGACACGACTCATCTTTAATTTTGTTTAGATTTTTATTATTTGATTAAGTGATTGTTTCTAGCTTGTAGTCAATTTATTCATGTCTCGTGCACAGTTTCGATAAATTTTTGATACATACATATATATATATATATCTAATACATGCTTTTTGTGGCAGAGTTCCTTGGTGATCAAGGAGGCAAGGATCAAGGGCTCCTGCTGCGAGGAGCCCCAGAAGCAAATATTGGAGAAAATCGATTTTTTTTGTCATGCATTATTCATTCATGCATGTAATAATCGTCTTTACAATGGTCTTCGTTTGAAGACTCGTGATTGTAAACGAAGGATGAGTTTTGTGGGTTTGTGGGGCTTGCCTCACTTGAGTGTTGACTTAGGATCAGGCATGCGGCTCTCCGAGCAATTTCACATTTTTATTCTATGTATTTGATAGTAGGTAGGACACACATATTAATTCGAGATGTACGTATACATCGCTTCACTTAGCCAAAAATTAAATCTATTCTTTCTTGCTAATAGAAGCATGTTAGGTGCGGTTTTCATCGACTTTCATACATTCAGTCTTTGTTTCTAATTCAGTCTTGTTTTTTCATAAATTTAACTCAAGGCGGTGCGAGTTTTACTCTTAGTATAGATCATATTTTATCGTATGCATTGGCTTTTTCTCGATTTTCTTTTTGGCTTGATCACCTAGGATTAATGGAAATTGGGAATGAATGATAGATGATGTTTGATTGATTTATGTTCTCATTAGATCAGTGATAACATTAAAGCTAATAATTGGGACTATTAATGCAACTTGACAAATAAAATAGAATAAAATCATATTTTGGGAGATCAATACCCTTTTACATAGGACGTTTTTAATTTGACACATCATTAATCCTTGCATAAATTAGAATGATTTTATCACCAACAAAAATGACAAGATAAAAAAGCCAACGTTTGCTGGTTTCATATGTGGATTAGTGAAACAAGGGTATTGCGTGGTTGATTGAGCCTTGTATGCTTCGACACCCTCCCCTAGACCCTAAGTGCTCCATTCATCTCCATAGATTCATTCGTTCATTTGTACATCCATCCAAACATATTCATTCCCCTCAGGTCTCCCCAACATCAATTATCCATTTCTTTACTTAGGTTATTCTCAGCCTAAGTATCAGGGGGACCTGAGCCCCCAAAAATTTCTAACTTATTTATCCTTCTTCCTGATACATCGGTTATTTCTAACCTAAGTATAGGAGACATCCTCCTTAGTTTTGTATCCTTTCCTATATTTAAAAATTTGAGCTATGACTTTGTGTGACTTAGTGCTATGAGGACATAACAAAATTTTAGTATATGGGAGGTATACCATTTATACAGTATATATGTAATTCACCCATATCTGTATTTTGGAAAATTTTGAAAAATTTAAATTTTTTTGGCTAGAGTATATTCTTATGAACTAAGTTGGAAAAAATGCTTTCAATGTTCGAAAATCTTTCATTACTATGTTACATTATTTTAAAGAAAATATTTTGAAAATGGTTTGAAAAATGGGTTTTTACTTGTTTTAAGAAATTGTTTGGAAAATGTTTGAAAAATCTTTATATATGTGACACTGTTTTGAAAATCTTTTTAAAATTTCTATTTTCAAAAAAGGTAAATGAGTCTAACTTGAGTCTGTAAATATTATCCTAAAAAAATGATGAAAAAATGATGAAGGATATGGTTTTAATCCTTGACATTTTCACTTTCATAGACGATCAGTGATGTTCAAGAATTCTTGGTTTGAGAGGTCTTTAGATTTTAAGTTAACCAACCTTAGTTATTAGTTTTTGTGAATTAATTATCCACATTTCCCTAGTTTGACAGATTTACATGCTATATTGTATGCTTAGTCTCTAACCTTAAGAATATGATCATCATTTCACATTCACGATTGCGGCTATGATGAGAGGAGTTGAAATTTCACTTGAGGGACTGGGATGAGGGATTTGAGTTTGGACTCGATTTGATGATGCTCGAGGATGGGATAAAATCGTTGAAGGCTTTATGAAACCTGAGTGTCACCATTTTTAGCCAGCGTGAGAACTTGGTTTTTATACTAATCTCTTGACATCTACCTATGCTCCAGGGTGTGATAAAATAAAAAAATTGTTGATCAGTGTGCGCCAACTATTGGTAAAAGCAGTGGAGCTAGCCAAAAACAATGCAAAGAAATACAAATATTAAAAAAATCTCTCATCCTGCCAATTGAAATATCAAAGAGCTTCCACCAAAGGCGAACATTCCCAACCATTTCAAAGTGTCCACTTGGACCATCGCTATTAGGACTAGGAGTCGGGCTTGCACCAAAAAGGGCACTACATCATAAATGCTACAAGTCTGGGTGTAGAGGGTATTACAGGTGCTCAAAAAAGACACAGCCCGATGTATACCTAGGAAAACAAGTGCAGACGACTCCAACTTCTCTTGACGGACGCACTGATCAACAATAAAAAATGCTGAGTTTATAAGGCACTCGAGTGGATCCTAGTTCTAATGAGAGGGAGAGAAGAAATGACACAATCCTACGTCCTCCATTAATTGGTCTACCACCTACACTTCTAAGTTTGACAACTAAAGAGACGGTGGATCGATTGCAATATTTGGTTTATTTTCTAGTATTGAGGATTGGATCCTTAGGAGAATTTCTTGGACCGGGACCTTAGGTGAAGTTGTGACTCTACTTTCGTGACTGTAGTCAACATGCCATATCCTTATTTTATGCGTATGCAAGGAGAGTCTGACAAATTAGAGAAATTGGATACCTCTTGATTGAGGATGGGTTCTGCTTATAAATTTTAGATCTCTAAAATCGGGGGTTCTTGAACAGATCAGATCATGTATTCACATGCACATTCCAGGGTTAATCCAACTCATTTATGGTCAAGATGCTCGGGGACGGGCATAGTTTAAGTATAGGGGGATGCTTAACCTCGATTTCTTCATATTAATATCTAGATAATAAACCCCTAGCTTAAATTAGTATCAATAAAACCAGATTAATCATTGTATATATCCAGGTCTTTAAATAAAGTAAAATACAAAAAATGACAAATTTAAAAATCATAGTGTTTTTAAACCTTTAAAAACAATCACAAAAATATTCATCCCTTTGTTTGACCTCTTCAACGTTTTTGATCAACATAAGACCTGTAGTTCTCATCAATATATACTACTTTCATATTTTGAGTTTTTCCAAATTCGATCTGCTTCTCCTTCTTTTTCTTGTTTATCATCTGAATAACCTAATTGGGTCATGTAGCTCTCATTGGTTGAGCCACATGGCCCGCTTCTATGCTCGCCACGCGCCTCTGCCTCCCATTGTCCAATCGCCTTTTGGAGAATCAATCCATGCCATTGGTCCCGCTTCTTTCCTCAACTGCACGATCCACTCCAGGAGCTTTAATCTGCATCACATATACGCACTCCATTTTCCGGCTTTCGATCCATCGCCAGATGACATATGGACCATTCGCTTCTGCCCTTTTCCCCTCTCACCACGTGTCACCATTTACAACCATCCGATGCTTCTCCAGATCACATATGGATCGTTCGATGCCGCCCAACCCTCGGCCATTTGATCATTTGATCCAACGGCATCACGTGCCTTACCCCTCAACCCTTGGATGCGTCCTGATTGATCAAGGTCGCTCCTTCATGCCCTCCTGTCAGCTATTGGATCATGAGATCCATAATCGAGACCTCGTCTCCTACCTCGCCCCCCCCCATTTTCTCCCTCATCGTCCACCACGCACGCCCGTTTCCCCCTTTTATTTTCCAGGCATCAACTGCCAACTTCTCCACTCGTTGGCCAAGTGGTGGGCGTCATGTGTTCGTAGGCTCTTGCTGTCCAAAATGAGAAGGGAAGATCTTGGTTAGGCGACGTATGAAGAAGAAGGGAGTGGAGGCTTGAAGTGGTGGGCATCGTGTGTTTGTGGCTCTTGCTGACCGGAAGGATAAGGGAAGATCGTCCGATGCCGCCCACCCTTGGCCATTGGATCATCTGATCCAATGGCATCATGTACCTTACCCCTCGACCCTTGGATGCTTCAGGGACCTTTTATAGTATTTTATCTAGTTAATTTCATGTTTGCTTTACGTTCATGCCCCTGGACTATTTCATGAATATATTGACTATCCGAACTCCTCTTTAGTTCATTTATGTGGCATTGCGATTATTTCATTATCTTTCCAATGGCATGATTTGATTTCTGATTCGACACTTAGACTCCAAATGATAAAATCTAATTATGTGGTGTCACATACCTATTGATTTTTAAGCCATTAATTCACCTGTCAATGAAAATTACTTTGCAAATTGTTTACGATATTGATTGTAAATTAATTGCTCAGTGAGTCTATCTGATTAGGGCATATTTGCATCATTGTAAAATTACATCTCTTTGCATGATAAAAGAATCAATTAAAAATTGCCTACATGTGTCTACATTACCTGTCTTTGTGTGTATTGGCCTATTAACTATTAATTCACCACTTGGTCAGAGTTATGAGAGTTTAGATAATCACCTAAAAGGCTCGTGTCCCTGAGTTCGACCTTGGGCATGCTCAATTAAAATAAGTTAGATTGCTTTGATTTAATTGATAGATTCATTAGGGGTTTTTGATCGATCTGAATTTAGATGACTATAACGCATTAAAATGACATAATTAAAGGGCTTAATTTTGGTTTTATCAAATAACGTCGTTACCGTAGACACGACTCATCTTTAATTTTGTTTAGTTTTTTATTATTTGATTAAGTGATTGCTTCTAACTTGTAGGTCAATTTGTTCATGTCCCCATGCACAGTTTTGATAATCCTTTGATATATATATATATATATAGTACATGCTTTTTGTGGCAGAGTCCCTTGGTGATCAAAGAGGCAAGGAGCAGGAGCTCCTGCTTCGAGGAGCCATAGAAGCAAATATTGGAGAAAAATCAATTGTTTTGTCTTGCATCATTCATTCATGCATGTAATAATCGTCTTTACAACGGTCTTCGTTTGAAGACTCGCGATTGTAAATGAAGGATGAGTTTTGTTGGTCTGTGGGGCTTACCCCACTTGATTGTCGACCTAGGATCAGGAACGCGGCTCTCCGAGCTATTTCACATTTTTATTCTATGTATTTGATCGTAGGTAGGACACTTATATTAATTTGAGACGTACGTAGACATCGCTTCACTTAGCCAAAAATTAAATATGTTCTTCCTCGCTAATAGAAGAATGTTAGATGTGGTTTTCATTGACTTGCATACATTCTGTCTTTATTTCTAATTCAGTCTTGTTTTTAACAAATTTATCTCAAGGCGGTGCGAGTTTTTCTCTCAATACAGATCGTGATTTTATCATATGCACTGGCTTTTTCTCGACATTCTTTCCTGGCTTGATCACCTGGGATTAATGGAAATTGGGAATGAACGATAGACGATGTTTGATTGATTTATGTTCTCATTAAATCAGTGATAACATTAAAGCTAATAATTGGGACTATTAATGCAAGTTGACAAATAAAATGGAATAAAAATCATATTTTGGGAGAGCACTACCCTTTTACGTAGGATGTTTTCGATTTGACACATCATTAATCCTTCCATAAATTAGAATGATTTTATCACCAATAAAAATGACAAGATAAAAAGCCAACATTTGTTGGTTTCATGTGTGGGTTGGTGAATCAAGCGTATTACGTGGTTGATTGAGCCTTGTATGCTTCGACACCCTCGCCTAGACCCTATGTGCTCCATTCATCTCCATATATTAATTCGTTCATTTGTACATCCAACCTAACATCTTCATTCCCCTCAGGTCTCCCCAACATCAATTATTCATTTCTTTATGTTAGAGAATATTCTTTATGGCTATTTGTTATATTCTCCTTTGAGAACGTATATAAGGATCCTCACAACCCCATGTACTCATTGAGAAATTCCAATAGAACATCCGCCCCGTTGAGGGCTTCTCCCATGGTTTCATCCCGCTCCTTAGGGAGTAGGGTTCCACGTTAAATCTCTCGTGTTCATATTTATGTTTCTTGATTTATCAATTCTACTTCCGCTTCTCTGATTTTAACATGGTATCAGAGCGGGCTCGATTCTCGAGGAATCATGATATAATTTTTATTGAGTCGAGTTTCGATTATTGTTCGTGTATTTGTTCGTGGAGAATGTTAATTTTTCAAGTATAGCCTAGTTCTTGTTATTAATGTTTAATGGCAGAAGCATCTCTTCAATCCATAGGAGCATTCAAGCTAGGGTTTTGAACCCTAAGGTGACGGCACAGATATAGAGCAATGTTGATGGTGGCGGTACAACAGGTGCGTACATAACATATATCAAAGAAGGTGGCTTGGATCTTCATCTCTGCCAGGATCTCACAGAGCCGTCGCCGGTGCAACCTGGTTGCATCTTCGATCATAAACAAGCCCAAAAGGACTTCGTCATCAACACGGCCCTTATTCCATGCGAAGCAGACGACACCGCCCACCTTCGCTTGGCCACCAGCGTGGCCTCGATCTCGCATGCATCGCACGCCCAAGCGTGCACGCATCTCCACGCTTACCGCACCCAGCCGCTTCCCCTTTCAAGTGCGATGGTAGCTCCAAGTGGAGCTCGGGCACCTCCGCGCATAGCCACATCTCCCTAGCGACAACCCCCCTCCCCTCCCGCATCGAGCCTCTCCATCGAGACCCAAGGGTGGCCCTCTCCTCGGCGCATCATAGCTTCTCCAGATCACGTGCGCCCTCTCAATTCTAGGCAACACGATTCTGTCGTACGCGCAGGCGATCGACTGTGAAGCCGTCCAGCCAAAACCCTTGACGCACGTGCAGGCGATCAACCATGATAGCCCCAACCCTCGCACGGCTCCCAAGCGGTCGGGTGGTTTTGTTAAGGGAAACATGAACCTTCCTACTCCATAGGCGGCGACACTGTTTAAATAAGGGGTTCCATCAGGGGAAACCTAATCAGAAGGGTGCGTCGCTCCCTTGGACCCGATGGTGGGCCATTGGTTGCAGCCCCATTCGGCCGAGAGAGAAAAAAAGTTTTTTTGGCATGGGCCCAGTATGGGCGTATTGTATAAACAAAATAAGAGGGGAAGTGAAGTTGGGTTAAAAAAATGAAAGCCCAGTACAAAAAAAGAAAATTTATGAGAAGAGGGAAAGAAAGGGAGCTCAATTTGGACGAGTTTTTTTTAAAAGGAGGTGGGACCAATATAAAAAAAGAGACGCGTACACCAAAAAAAACCGTACGCTCTTGCAAAAAAACCAAAAAAATGATGTGAAAAGCCGATTAAAAAATGGCTTTAAACAAATGAAAGAAAGAAAGAAAGAAAATATACGTCTTTTGGTTTCTCCCATCTTGATTCACGATCTTTATTCTATCAAGTATGAGAGAAAGGGAGAGTCAGAGGTGTATTCTTCACAACTGTCCATCTACGATTGAAAATTGACACTCCAGATTTCTACAAGATCATCCGTCTTCACCGAGCATCAACTTCTTCGTCGAGGCGTATACTTCTTCTTTTACGACCCGATTAGTTCCCGCGCTGGACTCCTTCTGCAGTGATTCTTCTCCAGGTACGACAGAGATATGTTCCGGTAACCTGATATCGCAGCGGTTCTACAGGCATGACAGTGACACGTTCCGATGACCTAAAAGTCGCAGACTCGTCCTCGTGTGTGGTCCTCTACCAGCAGCGGACATGTGTCCTTTTGATGTATCGTGTGAGGATGTGGTGTATACTTTCGTCTTGTTGCAAGCTGCAACTTTCTTAGCTCCACCTTGAGGGGGAGTGTTAGAGAATATTCTTTGTGGCTATTTGTTGAGAGAATATTCTATTGAATATTCTCCTTTGAGCACCTATATAAGGATCCTCACACCCCCTGTACTCATTGAGAAATTCCAATAGAATATCCGCCCCGTTGAGGGCTTCTCCTGTGGTTTCATCCAGCTCCTTAGAGAGTAGGGTTCCACTTTAAATCTCTTGTGTTCATATTTATGTTTCTTGATTTATCAATTCTGCTTCTCTGATTTTAACACTTTACTTAGGCTATTCTCAACCTAAGTATCAGAGGGACCTGAGCCCCCGTAAATTTCTAACTCATTTATCCTTCTTCTTGATACTTAGGTTATTTCTAACCTAAGTATAGGGGGCATCTTCCTTAGTTTTGTATCCTTTCCTATATTTAAATTTGAGCTATGACTTTGTGTCACTTAGTGCTATGAGGACATAACAAAGTTTAAGTATATGGGGGGTATACCATTTATATAGTATATATGAACTTTACCCATAGCTCTATTTTGAAAAATTTAAAATTTTTTGGCTATAGTATATTATTATGAACTAAGTTGGAAAAAATGTTTTCAAAGTTTGAAAAACTTCTTTACCATGTTACATTATTTTGAAGAAAATAATTTGAAAATGTTTTGAAAAATGGGTTTTTACTTATTTTGAGAAATTGTTTGGAAAATGTTTGAAAAAACTTTATATATGTGATACTGTTTCGAAAATATTTTTAAAATACTTTTTTCAAAAAAGGTAATTGAGTCTAACTTGAGTCTGTAAATATTGTCTTAAAAAATGACGAAAAAATGATGAAGGAGTTGGTTTTAATCCTTGACACTTTCACTTTCACATAGGATCAGTGATGTTCAATAACACTTGGTTTGAGAGGTCTTGATATTTTAAGTTAACCAGTTTTAGTTATTAACTCTGCGACTTAAATATCCACATTTCCCTAGTTCGACATATTTGCGTACTATATTGTATGCTTAGTCTCTAACCTTAAGAATATGATCATCATTTCACATTCATGATTGCGACTATGATGAGAGGAGTTGAAATTTAACTTGAGGGACTGGGATGAGGGGTTTGAGGACTCAATTTGATGATGCTCGAGGATGGGATAAAATCATTGAAGGCTTCATGAAACATGAGTGTCAGCATTTTTAACCAGTGTGAGAACTTGGTTTTTATACTAATCTCTTGACATTTATCTAAGTTCGAGGGCATGAAAAAATAAAAAAATTATAGATTAGTGTGCGCCAACTATTGGAAAAAGCAATGGAGCTAGCAAAAAACAATGCAAAGAAATACAAATGTTAAAAAAGTCGCTCATCCTAAAAATTCAAATATAAAAGAGATTCCACCCAAGGCGAGCATTCCCAACCATTTCAAAGTGTCCACTTCGACCACCGCTATTAGGACATGGAGTCGGGCTTGCACCAAAAAGGGCTCTGCATTGTAAATGCTACTAGTATGGGTGTAGAAGGTATAATAGATACTCAAAAAAGGCATAATCCAGTGTACTCCTAGGAAAACAAGTGCAGATGACTCCAACTTTTCTTGCCAGATGCACTGATCAACAACAAAAAAAATACGCTGAGTTTATTAGGCACTCGAGTGGATCCTTGTTCTAATGAGAGGGAGAGAAGAAATGACACAATCCTACGTCCTCCATTAATTGGCCTACCACCTACACTTCTAAGTCTGACAACTAAAGAGGCTGTGGATTTATTGCAATATTTGGTTTATTTTCTAGTGTTGATGATTGGGTCATTAGGAGAATTTCTTGGACCGGTACCTTAGGTGAAGTTTGTGACTCTACTTTCGTGACTACAGTCAACACTTAATGTCATATCCTTATTTTATACGTATGCAAAGAGAGTCTAACAAATTAGAGAAATTAGATACCTCTTGATTAAGGCTAGGTTCAGCTTAGAAATTTTGGATCTCTAAAATCAAGGGTTCTTGAACTGATCAGATCATGTATTCACATGCACATTCGGGGTTAATCCAACTCATTCATGGTCGAGATGCTCGGGGACGGGCATAGTTTAAGTATAGGGGATGATGAACCTCGATTTCATCGTATTAATTTCTAGATATTGATTCCATACCTTAAATTAGTGTTAATAAAAACCAGATTAATCATTGTATATATCTAGGTATTTAAATAAATTAAAAATATAAAAAAATGACAAAATAAAAAATAGTAGTGTTTTAAACCTTTAAAAATAATCACAAAAATATTTATCCCTTTGTTTGACCTCTTCAACGTTTTTGGTCAACGTGAAATTGTAGATCTCATTGAGATCTACAGCTTTCATATTTTGAGTTTTTCCAAATTCGGTCTCCTTCTCCTTCTTTTTCTTGTTTTTCCTCTGAATAACCTGATTGGGCCAGGTGGCTCTCTATGGTTGAGGCACATGGCCTGCTTCGATGCTCGCCACACACCTCTGCCTGCCGTCGTCCAATCTCCTTTTGGAGAATCAATCCGTTCCGTTGGTCCCTACTTCTTTCTCAATCGTACGAGCCTACTTCTTGGTGAAGGCTCGGTACACTAGCCGAGCTTTACAAGGAAATTATACTACTCTAATCCATTTCCACTTCTTTTGCCTTTCTTCTAGCTTCTCCACTTCCAGTTATGAACTTACATGTACATGACCTTAAAAGGGAATTTCCAACTCCCTGAGGATGAGTTGCCAAAGGAGGAGACTCCTTGATAGTTTAGCAATTTGTCTGGGAAGAGCTAACACATTCACACACATGGCACTTGCCATTTCAAGGGTGCGAGAGTACATGACTAAGAGGATGGTTTTGACCAGGCTATGAATTGGACAGAACAATAGGATTGTAGAACTTAAGGGTTGTTGTGTCATACTTCCGAACTTTATTGTGGTTCCGAACACATCATGAATCCAAAGGTCTTAACTGAGCTCTAAACTTTAATTTTTATTAAGACAAGTTTAAAAATAAAAAATTGTTCCAAATCCTTTCTTTTTCTTTTCTTTATTTTCTTTTTCTACACTCATTGTCATAAGTGTTTGCTAGGGACTAGCGAAGGCAAGTATAAGAGTGTGATGAATCTCTATTTTATCACCTTTATTCTTTCATTTTGGTCTCAAATCCCTAGCTAAATACATGTATATAGCTTTATTTTGTACAAAATAACATTCTTTCATTAACTCGTACGCACCATATAAATTCATGTAATTAATACTAAAATAAAAGAATAGAGGAGAGGAATTAAAAAGAATGAAGTATCAAAGACATTGAGTGATTCTAAACCTTGAGACCCAGTCATCATGATAACCTGGTCAACAAGGAATGAAGTAGGGAGAGACATGTGACTAACTGTATAGAAAACACCTGGAAACCATAAATTTTTTTACTCAATAAATATTATTTTGGGACCTATTAAATTTTTTATTATTTACACCTCAAATAAATAAAACCTCGATATAAAAGTTGTACATATAAATACAAAGAAAAATAAAAAATTGATTTCACATCAAAATAATACATCGTGCACTCAAGACACTCAGAACAAAAATCCGCAAAGAAAATTTCCTAGACCTGTATCTCCTCCATACATATTTAAAATTGACAAAACTCACATTTATTGATCTTAAAATTTAATCATCTATTTAATGAATATGGTTTCTTCAATTTAGAGTTAAAATGCAAAAGTTAGCTTTTGGGTCCCTATTGTATTGTATACATGTATATAATATTCAATATATCCATTCTTTATATTTTTAACTTCTTTATATTTTTATACTCGTAAATATTATTCAAAATACATATAAATAATAAAAATAAAATAAAAAACATGAAAATTTATTAAAATAAAGTATTAATATACACAGGTAAACTATACCTATATAATATATGTACATAATTATTTAAGCGAATGATAAATCAAAAAAATAAACAATATGTAAATATGTAATCAAATAAGTTATAGATATATAAATTATGTATATAAAATAATAAAATACACGATACAAAATAAAAATAAAATATACTAAATGCATGTATATATACCTATGTATCCACATGTAAATATTAGTATCTGATAAATAAGAATATAAAAATAAATAAAAATTAGAATAGAATACTATATAAAATAATAAACATTTTTATTTTAATCAAAAATTAATAAAATCATTTAATACTTTTTTATTTTTTTGTAAGGGATTTAATCCATAGAATTCTTTGGTTGGTCCTCGTGGACCAACCATATGTGAGAGTTTGTTAACCCATAGGTCAACAGTCATGGCTCTGCAACTGATGCTAGTGATGAACGTCAAATTCTCCTCTATAATAATGTGGAATTAGTCGTAGTACAGGAGGCGAATTTGGTTCGATCAAAATACCACGATCTTTGAATGTCGTGGACTATTTATACTTGGCAAGTGTACCAAGGTCGAACACAGGGACACAGCTGCCCAATTTAGCTTTTGAATTTTATTTCATGAAGCTCAATGTGAATTAATCTCAAATTCAGGCCCACATGCAAATTATGTAAAATACAAAGTGATGCTATGCTGTATGTATTTTTTAGATATTTTTAGGCAAGTTAAGGAGATGATGCATATGCAAAAGAACAAGTATGCCAAATAAAAACCTACAATTATACCCTAAAATGTGAGCAACGCAATATAGAATGAAATTAGAGTCAATTTGAACACATCATTAAAAATCGGTCATCAAATCAAGCAAGACAAGTAGAGTATGGTACCATTTTTCACATAAAAAATCACTTAAATTAAAAGAATGTCAAATGAGACAAATAAGCATGCTAAAATGTAGAGGACAAAATAAGGATCAAAACGACACTAAAATCATGCAATTTGGACCTACAATGCTCAAGTTATGCTAAAAACAGTGCAAGGGCATAATTGTAATAAAATGCAATAAAATAAAGGGATAAATATTGCATTTAGGTCCCTGGAAGGACCTAAATGCAATTGTGAAAAACCGCCTGGGGTCCTTTGTAATTTTCCCATTGCGCGCAGGGACCTATTTGTAATTTCCAAAAGTATGAAGGGCCTCCCTATAAATAACCCCAGGTGCGCCCGTGAGGCACGCACCTGGAGGACTAAACTGCAATTTTCATTTCTTCCAGGGTCTTCTTTGCAAATTACCCAGGCCTTCAAGTGCGGGGCACTTGAGGGGCCTAGGCTCGGGGAGAAGCGCTGGCTCGGGACACGCGGTGATGTCAGGAGACTTGGGTCAAGGTTCGGTTGAACCCGAGCCTATAGCTTTGGCTAGAGGTTCGGCACTCCACGTGGCATCATTCTGGCCGTCCGATCCAGATGATCGGACGGTGCCTGTACTTTCTTCTCCATCGTGAGCCACCGGAGGAGACTGTGCTCCGGTGAACCCCTGTGGACCCCTCCGAGCTCCACAAGGTCACCTGTTTATTGGAGAAGCAAGAGGGGACCTCGCGAAGAAGCTGATGCTATGGCGATGCTCCGGAGCTTGTTGGCGTGGACAGTCGGTGGAGCTTCGCCGTAGGGTCGAGGCTCGAAGAAGCTCCGACGAGAACCTCGGCCATTGAAGATACCTGCGATTGTTATGTGTAGCCGAAGCTTGTGCGCGTGGAATGCGAGTGAGAGGTGGGTGAATGGAGGCCATGGAGGCGTTGGGAATGGTGGCCGGGGGGTTCTTCGCCGGCGGAGCAGGTGAAGAGGGAGGTCGGTGCGGAGGTGGTTTTGGAGAAGGGGAAGGGGGACGGCGAGGGTCGGGGTGGTTGGGCAAAGCTGATGAGCTGGTCGGATGGATGCGAAGACGACGATTGGCGGAGATATAAATTCAAGAAAACGAAATAAAAACAGGGCACCTTGCCGGAGCGAGGTGTGGCGGAGGAGGAGGCCTAGGCTGAGCACCGTAAGTGCTCGGGGTCTTCGCCCAACGTGCGCGGCCGGTGCTCGAAGCTCGGTGGTGGCCGGAGGCACACCGAAACACGGCGGAGGCACCGCGGGTCGACACCGGACGATAGCCATCTTTGCCTCGACATCCCGCCCTCTCCGCTGTCACCGGAGGGGCGGGGGAGGCTAGGCTAGGGCCCAATTTGGTGGACGAGGTGACTGGATGGCGGAGGAGGTGTTTTATAGCAGGCGGAGGTCGGAGGTTACGTGGGGTGGAGGCGGTTTTTAATGGCCGGGGATTTAATGGTGGAGTGATGGAGGGTGGAGATGGAGGTTACGCGAGGGAGACAGAGGGAAGGGCTTCGAGGGAGAGGCGTTATGAGAAGGAGAGGTGGTCGGATGCGTGTGCTAAAAAAGGAAGGGGGTGGTCGGTTGGCGAGCCATTACACCTGGGCTGGAGGAAGACGATGGTGGAGGACCGTTGGATCTAACGATCCAACGGTCGGGATGATGGCGCGGGAGGAGGGTTGAGATCAAATCAAAGGATCTGATCCGACGGTGGGGATTAGGCGCCAATGAACGATTTAGATAGCTAGGTGGGGAAGATCAAACGGCAAGGCTTGAGTGGATGACGTGGCACTTGAATAGGCGTAGGATAGGATACAATCGAACGGTGGAGGTGGAGGGGAGACGTGGCGTGAGGATAGGCGTTGGATGATGGAAGAATCGGATGGCTGAGGTTGGGGCGGATGTGTGCGGTTAGGATCAGATCTGAGAGTCCGATCTGACGGCTGTGAGATAGAGCGCGGATGTACAATGAGGATGGAGGCGGGGATGGCGTAATCCAACGGCCCAGGAGAGGGCCGGGTGGCGAGAGATGAAGCGGGCCACGTGGGCGGCCCAGAGAGCGCCACGTGGCCCAATCAGAGTAATTTAAAAATAAAAACAAAGAAAACTCGAGAAGAAATAGTTAGAGACCGAATTTAGAAAAAGTCAAAACATGAAAGTTGCTCGTCTCGATGAGATCTACAACTTTCATGTTGGTCAAAAAGCCAAAAGAGGTCATCTGTACAAAAGCTATTTTGGGGGGATATTTTTAAGGGGATAAAAACACCAAGTTTGTGGTTTTGAGATTTTTTTTGTATTTTTTTATCTTCTCAAGGGGTCAGTGATTTATAGACAACTTATCTACCTAATTTTTAGGGGTTTTTAAGAGTAAAATAATTACAAGAAAGATACGGGAAATTAAATACAAATAATTATAGGTTAATTATACACAATATAGTACAAGATAAAAACAAAGAATTATAAGTGATTTTATTGGATTAATTAAGACATGGGTTTTAATAGCGAGTTTTTAGCATGATGAATACGAGATTCATCATACCCCTATACTTAAACCATGCTCGTCCTCGAGCATCTAAAGAATGAAGGAGTCGGATTAATTTCTGACAGTGCGCATGAAAATTTTCAAGGCTTGCTCTTTCAAAGACTCTTGACCTAGGTGATCCTAAAATTCCGGGTTTATCCAAGCCTTAGTCAGAAGGAATCCAACTTCTTTGATTATCAGGCTCTCTTTTTGTACATATAATATAAGGACATGACATTTAGTGTACTGAATTTCATGAGAGCCAAGTCGATGCATCACTCAAAGTTCCAGTCCCAAAGATCCTCCTCTAGACCTAATCTTCAATACTAGGGAATAAGTCTGTTCTTGCTTCAGTTAACCGTCTCTATAGTTTGTCAGACTTAAAAGTGTAGATGGACGGCCAGATGATGGAGGGACATGGGATTGTGTCTATTTTTCTCACCCTCACATTGGAACAAGGGGCCTCTCGCGTGCCTTTTACTCAACACATGTAAATTAATACTTTGTTGATCAATGTGTCCATCAAGAGAGTTGGAGTCGTCTGCACTTGTTTTTCTGGGAGTACACCGGGGTGTGTCTTTTCTGAGTATCTAAGATACCTTCGACACCCAGACTTGTATATCTTACGATGCAGAGCCCTTTTATGGTGTCAGCCCGACTCCTTGGTCCTAATTAGCGCTTGGTCCAAGTGGACACTTCGAAAATGTTTGGGAGCGCTAGCCATTGGTGGAAGCTCATTTGGAATTTGACATTGGATTTAGAGCTTTTCTTTGACATTTCATTTCTTTTGTTGGCGAGCTCCACTGCTTTTACCAAGAGATTGGCGCACATTGATCAACAAGTTCCTCTAAATTTCCTCACACCCTGGCACATAGGTAAATATCAAAGAGATAGCATATGAATCTTGTTCACATACTGGCTAGGGTTTTTGCTGACACTCAGGTTTTCTGAAGCCTTCATTAACTTTATCCCATCCTCGAATATCATTAGATCGGGTCTAAACTCAAATCTATGGTCCTAGTTCCTTAAGTGACATCTCATCTCGGCTCATCAATCATGCACTTGTGGAAGTGACTGTGCTGATCATATTTTCTTAAAGGTAGAGATGAAGAGTGCAATATAGCACTCAAATCTTTCAAACCAGAGGAGTGTGGATATTTAAGTCATGAAAACCCTAATGACTAAGGCATGTTAACTCAGACTCTCAAGATCCCAGAGATCTAGTGTCCTCAAAATCCTCAAGCCTTGCGTGAGTGTGAATGTGTCAGGAATACACCAACTCATTGGGTTAGTGAATTTTTGTGTGATTTTTATCTTTTGCAAATTTTTATGGGTTTTAACTTTTAATAATTTTTTTTATTCCTCGGAGACACAATGACCGGCTCAGGCTCAAATAGAAGTATACACTTTCAGCTAGTATGGGTGTAAGTACGGGCCGAGGCCCGTGTTACTTGAGGACGGGGCCGTATGCGATGTCCTCTAAACCACCCACTCTGCTAAGGGAGACCGAGGTTCCCTCACTGAAAATGCCTACTAAACCTAGTAGTCAGAGTCAACCTTACAATTTTTTTATACAGGAATATTTACAAAAATTAATCCCTCAATTTTTAATTTTTACAGGTTTTTACTCAGTTCCCAAGGTTACTAGAACCCAGCCCGAAAAAATAAAATTTTTAAAAAGTTTTAAAAATGCGAGCTAAGTCTAAAGTAATATACAATAATATACGGTATACCCCCCTACACTTAAAAATTGCTATGTCCTCATAGCACAAGTGCCATGAAGCCAAGGCTCGATTCAAGTACAGGGTGATATAGCGGAACTGAGGAGGAGGGTCCCCCTATACTTAAGCCAAAATCGGCCAAAGCACAAGAAGACAGAACGAGGGATGGATGAGCAGGCAGATCCCCCCTATACTTAGGCTACAAATAGCCGAAGTAAGGTCTGTTTTAGGGGGGGTTCTAGGATACAAGGGTGCGGGGGAGGGGGTTCGTGAAAAATATACACACACACACAGAGAGAGAGAGAATGAAATATACAGGGGGAGGGTGGGGGTGAGTATGTACATGTGCAGTGTAGGTGTGTGTGTGGGGGGGGGGGGAATTTTTTTGAGTACAATATGCAAGACTGAAAATAAATATGCAGATGCAATGTTTTTTTTGTTTTTTTACAACATGCAATGCAATTTGACTGATAAAAATCCTAGAATTTCTTCATGGCTTCTTTTGCGGCCTCTTCAGTGGAAGCTCCCGACTTCGCGCCTCCACGACGATCAGGCGTCCCCGATTTTCATGGGCCCTACCATAAAAGAGAAAAGTTAGAAACTCAGAGAAATTAACTCAGCAAATAATATGCAAAGAAATGATGCATGAAATGAGGACCTAAAAAATTTTGAAATAATTAAAAAAATCAAAATTCAAAAATTAAGCAAAGCCATATCCCCGGCAACGACGCCATTTGATGAACGTCAAATTCGCCTCTATAATAATGTGGAATTAGTCGTAGTACAGGAGGCGAATTTGGTTCGATCAAAATACCATGATCTTTGAATGTCGTGGACTATTTATACTTGGCAAGTGTACCAAGGTCGAACACAGGGATACGGCTGCCCAATTTAGCTTTTGAATTTTGTTTCATGAAGCTCAATGTGAATTAATCTCAAATTCAGGCCCACATGCAAATTATGTAAAATACGAAGCGATGCTATGCTGTATGCATTTTTTAGATACTTTTAGGCAAGTTAAGGAGATGATGCATATGCAAAAGAACAAGTATGCCAAATAAAAACCTACAATTATACCCTAAAATGTGAGCAACACAATATAGAATGAAATTAGAGTCAATTTGAACACATCATTAAAAATCGATCATCAAATCAAGCAAGACAAGTAGAGCATGGTCCCATTTTTCACATAAAAAATCACTTAAATTAAAAGAATGTCAAATGAGACAAATAAGCATGCTAAAATGTAGAGGACAAAACAAGGATCAAAACGACACTAAAATCATGCAATTTGGACCTACAATGCTCAAGTTATGCTAAAAACAGTGCAAGGGCATAATTGTAATAAAAATGCAATAAAATAAAGGGATAAATATTGCATTTAGGTTGCTGGAAGGACCTAAATGCAATTGTGAAAAACCGCCTGGGGTCCGTTGCAATTTTCCCATTGCGCGTAGGGACCTATTTGTAATTTCCAAAAGTATGAAGGGCCTCCCTGTAAATAACCCCAGGTGCGCACGCGAGGCACGCACCTGGAGGACCAAACTGCAATTTCCATTTCTTCCAGGGTCTTCTTTAAAATTACCCATGCCTTCAAGTGCGGGGCACGTGAGGGGCCTAGGCTCGGGGAGAAGCGCTGGCTCGGGACACGCGGCGATGTCAGGAGGCTTGGGTCAAGGTTCGGTTGAACCCGAGCCTATAGCGTTGGCTACAGGTTCGGCACTCCACGTGGCATCATTCTGGCCGTCCGATCCAGATGATCGGACGACGCCTGTACTTTCTTCTCCGCCGCGAGCCACCGGAGGAGACTGTGCTCCGGCAAACCCCTGTGGACTCCTCCGAGCTCCGCGAGGTCCCCTGATTATTGGAGAAGCAAGACGGGGACCTCGCGAAGAAGCTGATGCTGTGGCGATGCTCCGGAGCTTGTTGGCGTGGACAGTCGGTGGAGCTTCGCCGGAGGGTCGAGGCTCGAAGAAGTTCCGACGAGAACCTCGTCCATTGAAGATAGCTGCGATTGTTATGTGTAGCCGAAGCTTGTGCGTGTGGAATGCGAGTGAGAGGTGGGTGAATGGAGGCCGTGGAGGCGTTGGGAATGGTGGCCGGGGGGTTCTTCGCCGGCGGAGCAGGTGAAGAGGGAGGTCGGTGCGGAGGTGGTTCTGGAGAAGGGGAAGGGGGTCGGCGAGGGTCGGGGTAGTTGGGCGAAGCTGATGAGCTGGTCGGATGGAAGTGAAGACGACGATTGGCGGAGGTATAAATTCAAGAAAACGAAATAAAAACAGGGCACCTCGTCGGAGCGAGGTGTGGCGGAGGAGGAGGCCTGGGCTGAGCACCGTAAGTGCTCGGGGTCTTCGCCCAGCGTGCGTGACCGGTGCACGGAGCTCGGTGGTGGCCGGAGGCACACCGAAACACGGCGGAGGCACCATGGGTCGACACCGGACGATAGCCATCTTTGCCTCGACATCCTGCCCTCTCCGCTGTCACCGGAGGGGCAGGGGAGGCTAGGCTAGGGCCCAATTTGGTGGACGAGGTGACTGGATGGCGGAGGAGGCGTTTTATAGCAGGCGGAGGTCGGAGGTTATGTGAGGTGGAGGCGGTTTTCAATGGCCGAGGATTTAATGGTGGAGTGATGGAGGGTGGAGATGGAGGTTACGCGAGGGAGACGGAGGGAAGGGCTTCGAGGGAGAGGCGTTATGAGAAGGAGAGGTGGTCGGATGCGTGTGCTAAAAAAGGAAGGGGGTGGTCGGTTGGCAAGCCGTTACGCCTGGGCTGGAGGAAGACGATTGTGGAGGACCATTGGATCTAACGATCCAACGGTCGGGATGATGGCGCGGGAGGAGGGTTGAGATCAAATCAAAGGATCTGATCCGACGGTGGGGATTAGGCGCCAATGAATGGTTTAGATGGCTAGGAGGGGAAGATCGAACAACGAGGCTTGAGTGGATGACGTGGCACTTGAATAGGCGTAGGATAGGATTCAATCGACCGGTGGAGGTGGAGGGGAGACGTGGCGTGAGGATAGGCGTTGGATGATGGAAGAATCGGATGGCTGAGGTTGGGGCAGATGTGTGCGGTTAGGATCAGATCTGAGAGTCCGATCTGACGGCTGTGAGATAGAGCGCGGATAGATGATAAGGATGGAGGCGGGGATGGCATAATCCAACGGCCCAGGAGAGGGCCGGGTGGCGAGAGATGAAGCGGGCCACGTGGGCGGCCCAGAGGGGATAAAAACACCAAGTTTGTGGTTTTGAGATTTTTTTTGTATTTTTTATCTTTTTAAGGGGTCAGTGATTTATAGACAACTTATATACCTAATTTTTAGGGGTTTTTAAGAGTAAAATAATTACAAGAAAAATACGGGAAATTAAATACAAAAAATTATAGGTATTATACACAATATAGTACAAGATAAAAACAAAGAATTAAAGGTGATTTTATTGGATTAATTAAGACAGGGTTTTAATAGTGAGTTTTTAGTATGATGAATACGAGATTCATCAGCTACCAGAGTCACGGGGAGGCCATCTTCTTTTATTTTTCATGCCTCCTCCATACCATCTACTCCTTCGAGCTCCTCAACCCTCTGTTCCTCCATCTCCCTTCTCCATCGCCCTACCTCTAACTTTTCCCTCGCATGCCAACTCCCCTCAACGTCAACCCCTTTGTCAGTGTATAAAACACCACCTCTGCCTCCTTTTTGAATTTTGATCCCTATATCTTCACCGTAACCCCAAGAGGACCTCCCTGTAGATCCTCCAAGGTGACATCACGAAGCTCCAGACCTCCATGGCGTGCATAAAGTGGAGATTGAGGTGATCCTATCATTGTCTAGCCCCGCTCCGACGAGCTTCGTCTTCTCCCTCCCCCAACAGATATGAGCTGTTGATTTAGGTTTATTTCCTTGCCTTTAGTTCTAGTAGCATAATGTTGGTTTTAGTTTCATCAATTAGCCAGTAGGATAACTTAATTTTAGGTTTTAGATATGATGGATCTTTAAGCTCTGGCTCGATTTCATCGTCACTCCCTTTTTGTTTCGACCCATCATCGGCTTGCACTCGTTCCTCACTCGCTCCTTTACAAAACCCCCTCATTTCCAACCTCAATTCTGCACGAATCGAGATCCGACGAGTTCCCTCAGCACCTACCTTCGAAGCTCATCCATTCATCATTCTACATGCTTCCCAGCTTTAACAACTAACTGAGGACCTTAGTCTCAAGTCTGCAATGCTTTTTGTGTAGGAGTTGCGCCTTGAAGGGCCATATGGAGACACATCAGAGTTCATATCAAATCTCCAGGTTCATCGAGCTCCAAGTCCCCTCTGACGGGGTTTGGACTGATCTAAGGCTCCCTACAAATGTAGAGGACCTGTAGGAGACTTTTGGACCCATCGATGAGGAAGGAGGAGGCTGGAGATCGGAGATCTTGCCGATCGAAGCTTGCTCAGGAGGACCTTCTTTAGAGTTCTTCCACCCTCTTTGAGTGCCATCAGATCAAGGAGTAAGCCCATATCTAATCAAGGCCCTTAAAGTCAACTGATGCGGTACGAGATGAGGGTTGCACGATGGCACACGTGGTGCATTTTGCGTCGTCAGATAGCGCACCCATTTGGGTAAATTTATTAGTAACCCTCCGCATTTTTTGTATTTCACTTAAGTCTTGTAATTATTAAGTCAGATTCAAAAGGTTTTGTAAATATTACAGAGGACAACTTGCCTTTCTTTAATATTACAAACAAGTCCTTCCGCCTCACATGGTATGCCACATGAGGTACTATAAAAATTTCATATTAGACCTCCCAAATTTTGTTATTTATTTTTTGTATTAAAAGTCTGTAAAATAGTGTAAAACTTTTGGGTATTTTACATGAACATACTTGTACTATATTTTTATTTCAAAAATCCCCATGCAAGGTTGTTCTATTTTATTTATGTGTTTGTGTTTTTATTAAATAGATCACGTGCTTCATTTATTTTGGGAAAAATGATGCAAATGCTTAAAATAATGCTTGTTTATGCTATAATTTTTATTTAACATTTTGTTATGTTTAATATTTATTAAACATCAAATATTAGCTAATTACTCCATATTTTTCTAGAAAAATACAAAAAATATAAACCTTATCTTATAATTTCTAAAAAATGTATAGTATATAATACAGCTTAGTATAAATCTAGATCAAAAATAAAAGAATATATAATAAAAATATTAAAAAATAAAACCCTAAAACAATAAAAAATTGTAAAAATTATATAAAACTTTTAAAAATAGTTTTCTATTTTATGCTTTTGTTTATATTATATAGTATACATAATAAATAGTTTTGGGATTTTTGGATTACTGGTCTATTTTTAAAACCCAAACCAATCTGACCTAATTATTATATTTAATGTTTTGTATGTTTAAATACTTTAAAAATACCTACAAATTAGAAGAATTTATAAGAAAAGCACAAAACTAGAGAAAAACTTGAAAAACAAAAAAACATTTTATTTTTGTAAAATTTGACTATATATAACTATATTTAAAATTATGAAATATATAGATTATATATACTATATGATACATGCATGTTGCTTATTAATATTATTTATAAATACCTAATATATATTTAAAACCTTTAAAAAATGAGACTATTCTTGTAGAAATTTCCTATATTATTTATTATATATATCCTATATATAATATTTATAATTCACATTCTTATTATATATATTTATTATATCTTCAAAAAGAAAAAGAAATTAAAAATTGCAAAATTAAAAAGAAAATTAAAAATTAAAAATGTAAACATATACAAATGTGAAACATTAAAACACATAAATTTAAATATAATAAGAATACCCTACAAAAAACTCAAAAGTTGAAAAAGTACAAAAATATAATTATTATTTCCTTTTATTAATTGACAAAAAATTATTTATCTGCAAATTGATTCAGTGGTTCGATCCCTACACTGGCTATCTATACACATCTTTATGTGGGGTATAATAATTTTACTTCGCATTTCTTCATTGTTTTATCATTTTTGTGGGTTGATTGTTTGCTTAATTTGATTATTCACTAGCTGAGTGGCGATACTGCGATTGTCGGATCCGACTTGTCGGATACTGCAAGATCCTCCAAGACCAGATGTTAGGCTCATCTGAACGATCGATAAACTCTTTTTGCCATTCATATAGATGACCTCAAAGGTCAGAAATACCATGCATACGATCCAAAGCCTAAGTGTATATGAAGTGCATGTCCCAAGCCCTCTTACTTGTTCAAGATTGTTTTTCTAGGTGGACTTTGCTTCCTTAGGCTATATGTAAGGCTAAGCCTCGCCTTAGCAATAAAGGTTCATGTATGTAGTATGATATGTCAGGGTAGTGGTGCATCATCAAGTATTAAAAAGTAGTTTTTTTTCAAAATAGTAAATATGACTTCAGAACTAAGTTATGGTTGTTATTGTTTATATGTTATTTTACTTGCAATCGATAATCGATGATCTATGTTTTGATAATGGAAATACTAAGTATTTTTTTTATTTGATCAATAACCATATCAAATTACAAGATTCATTTTCAAGTTATGAAATTTTTATTGTTTTGCTAGAGGCATGTGGCCCATTCATTGGATCTAAGCTCGTGTTGATGAGTTTAGTCTCATCACTCTTATAAATAATTTCTTTTCAGGTACTAAAAGGACATAAATTAACAACTTTAAAAAATAAAAGTATGAAAGAGGCATCTAGTAAAATAGGATGTTCCATCATAGTTAATGCCTATTGTATGACGTATCTCATCCCTACTAAACTTGTATTCTAGATCTCTGATTGTTTTGGTCCAGTTTTAAAAGAATATATATATTATATTTGTTAGAAAATAAGATTTCGGAAGCGGAATGATAAACAGGGCATGGAGAACATAAAAATAAATATAAACACCAATATTTTTACGTGGAACCCTACCTAAGGAGCATGATGAAATCACGGGACAACGTCTCAAAGGATTGCTAGTCTATTGCTTTTCTCACTGGATACAATGGTGGGATGGGTCTATATATAGCCCCTATTGAGTCTCCACATCTCATAACTTGTAGAAGTGGGACTAAAGACTTGGATGTGGTAAATGGATCCTGGAGAGATCTATTTACCCATCTCTCACATAAGTGATGCATAATCAAATACTCCAACACTCCTCCTCAAGCTGGAACATGCAATGATCAACTTGGACAAACAGAAAGAAATCTCAACTCGTAATACATGACACTACATATAATATCAACTCAACGCGCACAACTGTCAGCTGCTGTCAAGGACGTTTCTTCTCATGCCATTGATGAACGTCAAATTTGCCTCTTTAAGAACAGATAATTGTCGTAGTATAGGAGGAAAATTTGATTAAGCAAAAACCACAATCTTTAAATGTTGTGGAATACTTATACTTTACAAGTATACCAAGGTCGAACACAGGGACACAAGCTAATCTATCTATTCATTAAATTTCGATAAATTATGAGCATGTGTGAATTATTTCGTAATTTCAGGTCTTCATGTAGATGCACAAGGTCAAATGCAGACCAATGCAGATGCAATTTTAGTTTTTTTACTACAAATGTAGGAGTTTGCTTGAAAGTAATGCAAAGTTAAATGTATGCAATTGACTACTACAAATATACCCTAGAAAGATCAATAAATTGAGCAACGAAAAGTAGATTGAAATCATGGTAGTTTTGAGCATAACATCATGAGAAAGCATCTATTTTTATGACAAGGCATTGGAACAAGAGTCATCATCTAACATTAAAAATTCATTTCGTTTAAAAAGATGTCATATGAGAAAATTAAACATGCCATGAAGTAGTGATGAAACGAGGAATAAAATGACACTAAAATCATACATTTTGGACCTACTATGCTCAAGTTAAGCTAAAAACAATGCATGGGCATAAATGTAATAAAAATGCAAGAAATAAAAAGATAAACATTACAAAT
Source organism: Ottelia alismoides (assembly GCA_037367405.1). NCBI lineage: Eukaryota > Viridiplantae > Streptophyta > Magnoliopsida > Alismatales > Hydrocharitaceae > Ottelia > Ottelia alismoides. Next base: position 230,677 of record JAZKJV010010900.1, read on the forward strand.
AGGTCTATGGTAGGACCTATTTACAATTTCCAAAAATCAGTTGGGCCCCTTTATAAATTCTCCAATGCGTGCGGGGGCATAAGTGTAATTTCCAAGAACGACGAGGGTCTCTTTGTAAATACCCCAGGCACGCATGCGAGCTTCTTCTCCGGCGAGGTTGAGAAGAAGGGGGGTCAGAGTAGGGGGGTTTTGGAGAAGGGAGGATGGATCGGCGTGGATGTATGAAGGATGGTGAAGTTATTTGGATGGTCTGATGGAGGCGAAGGATGGTGTAGGTGACGGAAAAAAATAGGAGAAATATAAGAAAAATCACCTCGCCGGAGCAAGGTACTTGGTGGAGGTAGCGGCTTGGGCTGAGCGCCCAACATGCTCAGCCTAAGGCACGAAGCTCGAGTGGGGCAGAGCCGCCCACAACATGGTCAAGTGACCATGGATCACACCTGGGGATGGCGACCGTCGTCGCATTGACAAGGCCGCCCTCCGCTGTTACCAGAGGGTGGAGAAGGATAGGTTGAACCCACGTAAGGTGGTGGATGAGGAATGGTGGTGACGGAGGGAGGATGTTTATAGGAGGAGGAGGAGGCGTTTCAGGTGATGGCTCGGGGGTTTTTCAATGGAGGTTTTAATCTCGCGGAGTGATGGAGGGCAAGGTTCAGGAAAGCGGTATGCGTATGCGTTTGGACTGATCATCGAATACTAATTAAGTGGTATGCGGGGGCATATGCAGGGTATATGCGGTTCTACTCGGTTTTCTAATTTTTAATTTAAAATAAATAAATATCTATGAATAACATTACCACTGAGTTTATGTATTTAAGTGGAGTTAAAGAAGATCTAAGAAAAATGATCGATGTTAAATGGGTGTGTATATATGCTTTTAATTGCCTCATACTTGATCACAAAAAAAACATTTACCATAAAAACTTCACACATTATATGATTCGTAATAACAAAACTTCAATATACATACATGCACTACATAAGCAAAACCTCAATCGACATATATAAAAAATATTCGACGATACATTGCATATGCTCGTGAAATCAATACATGAGAAAACATAAACATTGCATATACATAATGGTATAATGCATTGCAATTGTATAGAATGCAAGTCATATTCTTACCATTGAATGAAGGAAGAGGTTGAGTTACATAATTAAGGATCTAAATGAGAAGATTGAAAAGTTGGAGCTGGTGGAGCAGTATGCGGGGCATATGCGGGATATGCGGGGCATATGCGGGGCATATACAGGCCACATATGCGGAGAGGATGTTTATTGCACTAATTCATGTAATCGGTGTGGTCTACATGCCGCGCGGGCATATACGGCCGCATATGCGGCCCGTGCGACCGATTTAGTGAACATTGATGGAGGGTGTTAGTGAAGGGTGCACGAGGACGGTGGGTGAACGACCGATGGAGGAGGCGTTACGGAGCTGGAGGATGGATAGAGGTGTCGACCATAATTGGAAGGGGCATAGGGCTCACCAGGCGTAACGCCTGGGAAGCGGGGAGTTGGGAGGAAGGAGACGATGATCGAGTCATTGGATCTCACGATCCAACGACTGGTATGGGAGCGCAGATGAAGGGCTACAATCAGATTCGAGGATCTAATCGAATGGTTGAAAGTTAGAAGCTGACGAGCGGCTAAGATGGAGAGATGGGAAAGATATAAGGGTTGTGAGAGCGGGGGTGACGTGGAGAGATGGTGACCGAAGGATGAGGAGGGATCGAGTGGCTGGAAGTAAGGCATGATGGAGCGGTCGAGATGCGATCTGGGCCTCTCATCCTATGGTGGGGACTGAGGGGATGACGATCGGATGGCTGTGAAAAAGGTAATAAGGAGTGGTGAGGATGATATCTCGAGAAGATCGGACAACTGAGGGCGCAACAGGGCTGGACGGTCGAGATGGAGGTAGGGTGAAGAAGATCTAACAGTCTAGGAGAGGTGACAGGTGAAGGAAGGAGAAACAGCCACGTGGGCGGCCCAGAGGGCACCACGTGGCTGCACCAGAAAATTTGAAAAGGTTAAAAACAAAGAAAAATAAAAAAGAATTAGTTAGAGGTAAAATTAGGAAAAAAATCAAAACAAGACAGTTGTTCATTTCGATGAGGTCCAAAAGAGATCATTTGTACAAAAAATATTTTTTGGGGTATTTTAAAGGGGTTAAAAACACCGAATTTTGGGTTTTGAATTGTTTTTGTATTTTTAGTCTTTTTAAGGGTTGGTGATATTATAGACTATTATTCAACTTTATTTTTACGGATTTTTGATAATAAAATAACTGCAAATTAAACAATAGTAATTAAATACAATTAATTAAAGGTTAATTATATACACTTTAATACAAGATAAAATGAATGAATTATTAGTGAATTTTATTGATTTAATTAAGCCAGGGGTTTAATTAGTGACTTTTAGCATGATGAATATGAGATTCATCAGCCGTGCAGGTGAGGAGGACGAATGGGCTGGAGTGTGAGTCAACTGAATCTCCTCGTCGGAGAGCATGCACTCTGTACTACGCCTGTCAAAGTCACTGCAATTGAAATGAGCCTCCTTGTCGGAGTACTCTGGCCAGCAACAATATGTGGAAAACTGCTCCATCTCTGAAAAAGGACCGAAAAGAGCATAGCTTATTATCCATATGCAGATATCTGAAGATGGGTCTACTTCGAGCTGATTATGCAAGATGTCCAAAGAATAGAAAGTCCACTTCGGGCTTTGCAGTTTTTGTTGGTAGCTCTCTCTCGTCTCTTAGAAGAGTAAGAAATAAACTGTGGTTGCTAGGTCCAGTGCCAGCCTAAATATAGGGATATGGCACATGCTAGTATAGAAATGATGTGGTTTAGAGCTGTACTAGCATATTTACATATAGATGTACCTATTCCTATGCAGCTATAATGTGGTAACCAAGCAGCCCTATTCATTGCAAACAATCCTGCATTTCATGAGAGAACCAAGCATATTGAGATGGACTGCTACTACACATGGCATATGATTCAGAAAGGTTTTATCTCCACCTCTCATGTTAGCTTTGGGGACCAAACTGTAGATATCTTCACTAAGGCTTTGCTCAGAGGGACGTTCCAGAAATGCTCATCCAAACTGTGCACGATTGGCATATATGCTCCATCTTGAGGGGGAGTGTAGTGTTATATTTATGTCTTTGTACTATTTTTCAATTTTTCTATTATCTTATCTATCCTATGTAATTTACCCATAGATCTCTTTATATAAGAGAGCTTAGAATTCAAGGAATGAATTATGATCGCTCTTTTTTGCAACACTTTTAAATGATTATTATCTGATGACTTAGCTTATTTTATACATTTTTTTCTTGATTATGTTCACATTTATTAAAGTTGTGAATGCGATGATATTTTGGTGATATTCTTGTAATATAATTATTGTGATGTTCAAATGGTGATATTCACATACTTCTCACAACCGTGCCTCACATACGCTACCTCACAACCATCCTTAACATAACGAAGGCATTGATGATTACCCTTTCTTATTTCTTAGATGGTGAGGTACTTTAGAGGCCTAAATCCTTTGCAATCATTCAAACAAATTAATCATGATGCACATATATTGTTTCTCCTTATGCTTAAAAGATATGACAATTTAAGATGCCTATTTAGGAACTCTCTTGCAACATTTTCAAGGTTCAAGGAACAACTAGTTTGAATTTAAAAAAAATGAACCTCAATGTATTTTTTACAGTCTCTTTTACTTTTTAAATGAAAGATCTAGTATAATTTAGGATACCATTCTACAATCCTATTTCCTTTTTAGATGAAAGAACCATCTTGCAGATGAGTTATTATTTTTTTAGATGTAGCATACTACATGTGATAATTTATCATATTAAATTTGAAATTAATATAAAACTAGTATCACAATAATATAGTTAAATATGCTAATCGATTCTATTCAATTTATAATTTTAGAAACCAAATCACATACAATGCATCACTTAAGAAGATTTGATGCCTTATCAAGTGTTACATTTTTTCCGGCTTTCACAAGCCATTAGACTTACACCTAAGAGATGTGATTTCTTTGTCTAATGACTATATATTTGTTTTGTGTATGAAACTATTTTATAGTAATAGAATATTATTTTTTTAGAATTTAGACATTCTCAATTTTGTACACAAAAATATCAGAGCGTTTAGGTTCCTATCAACATTCGTAAATAAGTTAAAAATATGTAAAAACCTAATCAATACTTATCCTACTAATATATAGACATCTTATTATATCTTGCATATGTACCACTTATATATGTATGTATGTATGTATGGGTTAAATGGGGCTGCCCCCTCGGAGTAGCCAACTTGGCTACTCCCACCCCTATTTCCCCTCATTTTTTTATTTCTTTGGAAAATAAAAATTTGTAAATTCATCATTATATCCCTCTAACATTCTATTAAAATTTCTTCAGAAGCAGAGACTCTTACGGCCTCCATCCAAATAGGGTCGATTTAAAAAATCCCGTGACCGTTAAAAAAATGACGTATGGATGGAGGGCCTAGGAGTCTCTGTTTCTGACGAAATTTTAATAGAATGTTAGAGGGATATAGTGATGAATATACAAATTTTTATTTTCCAAAGAAATTAAAAAAATAAGGGGAAAATATGGGTGATAATAGCCAAGTTGGCTACTCCCAGGGGGCAGCCCCTACATATAGGGATAAATGGGGTTGCCCCCTAGGGGGAGCTAATTTGGCTCCCCCCACCCCATTTTCACCATTTTTTTATTTTTTTTTGAAAATTTTTTCCATGAATGTTCATCACTATATCCCTATATTATGCTATTAAAATTTCGTACGAAACAGAGACTCCTACGACCTCCATCCAGAAAGTCATTTTTTAACGGTAACAGGATTTTTTAAATCGACCCCGTTTGGATAGAGGTCGTAGGAGTCTCTGTTTCGTATGAAATTTGAATGACAAAATATAGGGATTTAATAATGAATTTACATGATTTTAGATTTTAAAAAAAATAAAAAAATATGTCAAAAAGGGGCGGCATACACATTTTCCCCTTATATATATGGGTAAAATGGGGCTGCCCCCAGGGAGTAGCCAACCTGGCTACTCTCACCCCTATTTTTCCCTCATTTTTTTTATTTTTCTGGAAAATAAAAAATTATGTATTCATCATTATATCCCTCCCACATTCTATTAAAATTTCGTCAGAAACAGAGACTCCTAAGCCCTCCATCCAGACGTCATTTTTTTAACGGTCGCAGGATTTTTTAAATCGACCATGTTTGGATGGAGGCCGTAGGAGTCTCTGTTTCTGACGAAATTTTAATAGAATGTGAGAGGGATATAATGATGAATATACAAATTTTTATTTTCCAAAAAAATAAAAAAATGAGGGAAAAATAGGGGTGGGAGTAGCCAAGTTGGCTACTCCCTGGGGGCAGCCCCGTTTACCGCTATATATATATATATATATATATATATATATATGGGTAAAATGGGGCTGCCCCCAGGGAGTAGCCAACTTGGCTACTCCCACCCGTATTTTTCCCTCATTTTTTTTGGAAAATAAAAATTTGTATATTCATCATTATATCCCTCTCACATTCTATTAAAATTTCGTCAGAAACAGAGACTCCTAAGCCCTCCATCCAGACGTCATTTTTTTAACGGTCGCAGGATTTTGTAAATCGACCATGTTTGGATGGAGGCCGTAGGAGTCTCTGTTTCTGACGAAATTTTAATAGAATGTGAGAGGGATATAATGATGAATATACACATTTTTATTTTCCAAAAAAATTAAAAAATGAGGGAAAAATAGGAGTGGGAGTAGCCAAGTTGGCTACTTCCTAGGGGCAGCCCCATTTACCTCTCTCTCTCTCTATAGAGAGAGAGAGAGAGAGAGAGTTTAATGGGGCTGCCCCCGCACCGTTTTCGATATTTTTTTATTTTTTTGAAAAATATCACCTTATATATTCATCCCTATATCCCTCCTATATGCCATTCGAATTTCACCATGTAATTTTTTTAGACCAGTAAACCCTTTTTGAGCTTAGTTCATGATGTATATTAGAGAGGCGCATGATTATGTTGTTGAAATTTTTCTAAATATGAGCTTTAGATGTAACAAATACTACCTTTCTATCACGATGAAATCTTTATGAACGAACTCAAGTGACAACCGAAATAAAATGTTCTTCTCTTGTCAATTAGATACAACTCCTATTAGAGGTATATGTTAAAAAATGTCTAACATAATTTGTTTTCAAATTTTTAGGAAACAACACCATGGATAGGTCATGGATTAATGATGTGAAGAAACAATTTTGAAAGTTAGGAGTAAGATCTCTTTTTTTAAAAGGAAAATACGGATATGCATAATTTCCAATTGTTTTCAAATTCAAAGATGCAGATTGAGAAGGTACAAAAAACACCACCCATTAAAGAAATTATGACACTTCCATCTTATTACGAGATTGCAATGAATGTATATATCTTTGCTAACATTGACATGTTAGCAACAACCAACCAATAATCAAATGAGCCCATAAGACTTGTCTTCGAGGCATTCGTCGCCAAGCTCAGTTACATGAGCTGGCGACCCATGCAAGGGCAATAAGATGGCTGGATATTTGATATCGGCCTTCCAGTGGGTATGTTGGACTCTCTTATGGCTCGCCCATTACAAGTTAACTGCTAGACTATGGGTTCCAGATGATTATTTTCACAGAGCACCGATTACCTCCCGTTATAATGGTGCAAGGACAACGATCTGGTGCTCCTCAACCCTGATATACCAAAAGGTTAATTCTGGGATATTACCACTAATTGGTTGGTTGACGGATATGTGCATCTATGAGGTGCCTCCTTGTCTAGAATTATGTATCACATACAATAATTGTTTCCATTCTACCCTATCTTTTGTCTCATTTCTTATTTGAACAATTATGGACATCTTTTAGATTACTGATCCACTAGAACGCTTCACACAAATATTTTTAATCATTCAAACATTTCTTTTTGCAAGTTAAGAATCAGTTAAATTATTAAATGTTAAAATAATTTGGTGCAAGAACAAGATATTATTCTGGGAAGAGCTAACATATTCACACACATGGTACATGTCATTTCAAGGGTGCGAGAGTACACGACTAAGAGGATGTTTTTTACTAGGCTATGAATTGGACTGAATAACAAAATTATAGAACCTAAGAGTTGTTTTGTCACACTTACAAACCTTATTGTAGTTCCGAACACATCAAGAATCCAAAGGTATCAACTGAGCTCCAAACTTTGATTTTATTAAGACAAGTTTAAAAGTAAAAAAATATTCCAAATTCTTTCTTTTCTTTTCCTTATTTTCTTTTTCTGCACTCATTGTCTTAAGTGTTTGCTAGGGAATAACAAAGGCAAGTATAGGGATGTGATGAATCTCCATTTCATCACCTTTATTCTTTCATTTTGGTCTTAATTCCCTATCTAAATGCATGTATATAGCTTTAATTTGTACAAAATAACATTCTTTTATTGACCCATATATACTATATAAATTCATGTATTTAATACCAAAATAAAAAGAATAAAGGAAATGAATGAAAAAGAATAAAGTGTCAAAGACACTAAGTGACCCTAGACCCTGAGATCCAGTCATCATGATGTCTTGGTTGACAAGAAATAAAGTCGGAGTGATATGGTGGCTAACTGTACAGAAAACACCCCAAAATCCTAATTCCTTTTACTCAATAAATATGCTTTTGAGACCTATTTAATTCTTTATTATTTACACATTCAAATCAATAAACCTTCAACGTAAAAGTTGTACATAAAAATACAAAGAAAAATACAAAATTGATTTCACACTAAATGTAATACATTATGCACCCGGACACTCAAAATAAAAAGCCGCAAAGAAAACTTCACAGACCTCTATCTCCTCCACACAAATTCAAAATTTACCAAACTCACATTTATTATTCATAAAATTTAATCATCTATTTAATGACGATGGTTTTATTTAATTTGGAGTTGAGATGCAAAAGTTGGCTTTTGGGTCTCTATTGTACTGTATACCTGTATATTACATTCAATATATTCATTCTTTATATTTTTAGCTTATTTATATTTTTATATACTTATAAATATTATTCAAAATACATGTAAATAATAAAAATAAATAAAATCATTAAAAATTCACTAAAATAAGTAAAGCATTGAAATACACAGGTAAATCTATACATATATGATATACATAATTATTAACGTAAGTAAATAAAATCAAAAAAATAAATGAAAAATATGTAAATATGTAATAAAATAAGATACAAATATATAAATTTTGTATATATATAATAATAAAATAAACAATAAAAAATAAAATATACTAAATACATGTATATAGACTTATGTATATACATGTAAATATTGGTATCTAACAATGAGCTTGTAAAAATAAATAAAAATCATAATAAAATACTACAAAAAATAATAAACATTTTTATGTTTTAGTCAAAAATTTATAAAATCATTTAATATTTTTTATTTATTTTATAATTAATTTAATCCATGGAGTTCTCTAGTTGGACCATGTGGACCAACCGTATACGAGAGTTTGTTGACCTCGTGGGTCAACTGTTCTAGCTCTGTAGACGACGCTATCAAAGTCACGTGGAGACCTTCTTCTCCTATTTTTGACGCCTCCTCCATGTCACATGCTCTCTCGATCTCCTCGCCCATCTGTTCCTCCACCACCCTTCTCCATCGCCCTACCTCAACCTTCCACCGACCCCATTTCCCTCACTCACCAACTCCCCTTGAAGTCAACCCCTTCGTCTGTGTATACAATACTATCTTTACCACCTTTTGACCTTCTGATCCTTCTCTCTTCACCGTAACCCCAAGAGGACCTCCTTGTAGAGCCTTCGCAGTGACAACACGGTGCTCCAAACCTCTACGCCATGGACAAAGAGGAGATTTAGGTGATCCAAGCTTCACCGAGCCCGCTACGACGAGCTTCATCTGCTCCCTACCCCAGCAGATATGATTTGCCAATTTAGGTTTATTTCCTTTCCTTTAGTTCTAGTAGCGTAGTTTAGGTTTTAATTTCATCAATTAGCCAGTAGGATAACTTAATTTTAGGATTTAGATGAGATGGAGCTTGAAGCTCCAGCTCGATTTTCATCATCACTCCCTTTTTGTTTTGACCCACCATCACCTAACATTCATTCCTCACTCACTTTTCCGCAAAACCCCCTCATTTCCACCTTGATTCTGCATGAATCAAGATCCGACGAGTTCCCTTAACACCTACTGCCATAGCTCATCCGTTCATCATTCCATACACTTCCCAATTTTAACAACTGGTCGATGACCTTCGTCTCGAGCTTGCGATCATTTTTGTGCAGGAGTTTTGCCTTGAGGATTCATCTAGAGATGCATCAAAGTTCATATCAGAGCTCTGGGTTCATCAAGCTCCATGCCTCCTATGATGGGGTCCAGACTGATCTAAGTCACCCTATAGACGTAGAGGAGATCCAGGAGACTTTTGGACCCATCGACGAGGAAGGAGAAGGTTGGAGGTCATTGATCTTGCCAATCGAAGATTGCTCATGTTGACCTTCGTCCGAGTTCTTCCACCCACTTTGAGAGCTGTTGGATCAAGGAGTGGTCCCAGATCTAATCTGGTCCCTCGAAGTCAGCCGATGCGGTACGGGATGAGGGTCGCATGCTCGTACACGTGACGCATTGTGCATCGTCTAGTAGTCCTCTCATTTAGGTAAATTTATTAATAACCCTCCATGTTTTTTATTTCACTTATGTCTTGTAACTATTAAGTCGTGTTCAAAAATTTTGTAAAAATTATAGAGGACCCCTTGCCTTTCTTTAATATTACAAACATGTCCTTCCGCCTCACGTAGTACACCACGCGAGGTGTTGTGAATATTTCACATTATACATCCTGACTTTTGTTTTTTCTTTTAGTATTTAAAGTTTGAAAATTGTATAATAGTTCTGGGTATTTTGCACGAAGACACCTGTTGTGCACGGAAATTTCGTGGACGGAAATTATTAATGGTAAAAAAGTGTGACGTGGTCGTCGTTATTATCCCCAAAATCCCGCATCAACAAAAGATTATTTTTTGTGATTTTTGCTACTTATTAACATGTATAGGGGACAGGGTCAAACTCAGGGAGGCTACAATTCCCGATGGTTATTCAATTAATCAAAAACTAATTAAGAGAAAACGGGAATCTCAAAGGACAACTATCCTTGGTTTTTGTGATTTTTTTAAATCTTTTTATTTTTTATTTTTTTCATTTCTAATTTTTTTATTATCTGATTTTCAAATTTTTAGTGATTTTTATTTTGCATTTTTTTAATTTTCAAAAATAACAAACAATAGGAACAAGATCAAGAATATACTCGACAACTATTTTTGCAATTTTTCAATCAGTAAAAAATGCTCAGAAAAATCCAAAGAAAATATTTTTGGGTTTTAAAAATTTTGAAGTGTTATTGAGAATTTTTGTAGATTTTTCGGATGTTTTTGTATTTTTCTAAAAATCAAGTAGTGAGGAAATAAGAAAATGTGCACAGCCTGGAGTAATTTGCAACTTAAAAATATTTTAAGTGCTTAAACTTGTGACAATTATTTTTAAACAAAGTAGAAACAATTATCTACAAACGGGAACTGAAGTCACAATTTGTGGATTTTTGTAGATTTTTTTATGATTTTTATAAGATTTTTGATGTTTTTTCATTTTTTTGGGTTTTATAAAGAATTAAGGCGTGAAAATTGGTCAGAAATTAAAAGACAATGAAATACAACTATTCTATTTTTTTTTGGAATTTTTAGAATAATATTCAAATTTTTATGAATTTTGGAATTTCAAGCAAGGAAAAATGACATGTTTTTGATTTTTTAGTAATAATAAATGAGGGCAAAATACAATGAAAATTTTATGCTAGATGGATATGCACATCAGGAACATAGCATAATTTTCTCAAAGTTTTTGGATCATGAGTAGCATTTATTTTAATGAAAAGACAAAGAAAATTATTGTTCTACAGTTCAGAGACTAAAATGTAAATACTGCAAAAGTTTTGGACTGAAATATAAAGCTTCAATATTTTTGCCCCAAATAAATAATAAAAATAAATCACAAGATAGAAGGCACAATTTTACCAATATACCACATGCATGTCATGTGCTTGAGTCTGGCAGGGACCTCTTTGTAATTACTGAAACTTCTTTTGGACTGAAGATGCAATTATCCCCTTTTTTATTCAAAAGACCTAGTTCTTCTTTTTCGTTCTTGCAAAAGGGGCAAGGGAGCCACCGCCCATCACCAAAGGAAGAGGTGCGGGCAGCACAATGGAGGCGCGGGGGTCGCGGGCTCGGCGTCGCGGCGGCGAAGGGCTGAGGAGGGGGGATGCGGGCGGAGATGCCAGAGGTGGAGCGTGGCTAGTGGGCCGCGCGTGTGGCCTGAAGAAGACGCGCGGTCGCATGGCTACGCGAGGGCAGCGCGAGCTCGCGCGGCCGGTGGTGGAGCGGGCAGGCGACGCGGAGGGGCGCGGCGGATGAGAGGGCGACACCGCTCGCGGCGCTTGGGCGGACGCGGGGCGAGAGGAGCTGGAGGTGACGATGGAAGGGGGCCACGGACGCGGGCGGCGGGGCTCGCGGCTGGAGCCGGCGCCGCACCGTGCAAAGGCGGTGGTCGGTGGAGGGATGCTCGCGGTGGAGGCGTGACGGCCGTGCCTGGAGGACGACGGCGGAGGGTGGCGACCCCGCTGCTGCTCGTGAATTTTTACTTTTTTTATTTTTTTTGGTAATTTTATTTTGTTATGTAAATAGTTAATGAAAACAGAAATAATTTTTATTATTTTTTTAATTTTATTTTGCATGTAAATAGGTAAGAAAAAGAAATAAAAAACTTTTTTATTTTTGTAAATCCGAAAAATAGGAAATAAAAAGGATAAAGATTTTTTTATTTTATTTAAACAAAAAGAAATAAAAAAACTTTTTTTATTTTTGTAAATCCAAAAAATAGGAAATAAAAAGGATAAATAAATTTTTTTAATTTTATTTATATTTTTTTTATTTCATATGATCCTGCAAAACAACGTTAGAGAACAACAAGGAAAAAAATTATTCTTTTTATTTATTTACAAATCGGAAAATGAACGAGGATTCGGCGAACGTGGAAGGATCAAATCCGACTCTCCGACCACCGTACGCGGCCGGAGTTGAGAGATCGTGGACGATAGAAATATTGCGCGTAGAGATCGAGAAGATGAGATGAAATCGAGTCGGTGGCGGAATAAATCGTGGTGAATTTTAAGATCTAGATAAAAAATGACAACGAGACGAAATGCGAAAAATAAAACTACGATTGAATTAAGATAAAATGCAAGAAAAATACGGATCTCACCTTAGGAGCGAAAAATGGACCGTGATCGCCTCGACAAGGCCGACTTGCTGTCACCAGGCGGCTCGGAGGCTAGGCACAATTCTCGACGAAATTTTCTCTCGGAGATCGGGCTCCTCTCTCTAAAGATTGATCAAGTTGGAATGAAGGAGAAGGAGCCATATAAATAGAAAAGAGATGAACTTTGAATTTTTGGATAAGAAGATAAGAGAGATGAAAACTGAAATGGATTTTTTTTGAATTTTTTGGTGGAAGAGATAACATGAGATAAAGTCAGAGATGAGATAAAATAGAAGAGAGATAAAATTATTTACAAAATTAACTATTTTTTTTTAATTTTCGTCACTTTATTTATTGGAATTTAAAAATGTTATTTTTTTATTTTTTATGATGGTTAGTTAAAAATAGCAACTATATGCATATACTATATACATAAATGGCATTATATACAATGGTATGAGGAAATTAGCCTTTTCTTCTTTTTTTGTTTTAAGAATTTTATTATATTTTTTTTATTTTAAATAATTAGTATAAATATTTACAGATATATACAAATACAATATGCACAAAATACATGTGAAAATTGCACAAATCACCCCAAAAAACCGACTTTTCAACCGTAACTCTAAAAATTATGAGATCACAGCCATTTTGAAGATAATTTAATTTAGAATTCAATGGAAGTGATATTGGTTCAATTTGAGATCATATGGAGCCCGGAATTGATCTTTCAATTAGTGCTTAATGGCTTTTTCCAAGTATGGCTACTTTTATTCTATGCATGATTTAATTGTGCAATTATTTTTAGTAATTAGGACCTATTTTTATTTACAACTTTTATTTTGAATGTTATTTGATTTGGGGTCAATTAAGGTACAAATATAGTGGTGTCAGTTTTATACAGATATACACAAAATAAGTGAGAAACACATTTTTTTGGATTTTCCGGTTGAGGACCCTATCTCCCCCTACTTTATTCCTGGTCAATCAGGTCAAGTCTTGACCTTCTCTCGGGGTTCGGGTCAGCCTGTATACAGTCTTCTTTTTTTATTTTCTTTTCTTTATTTTTCCTTTCTTCCTTTATTTATTTATTTTAGGTTAAATTAGTAAGAAATGTACAATATTTACACACAAATGCAAGTTAGTAAGAATATGGAGTTAGCGTTATATGCGGGTATTTTATAAGGGATTTTAAGCTAAAATAAATGAATAAAGATGACGAATCGCAGATTCATCATCCCCCTATGCTTTACCTTTGCTAGTTCCTTAGCAAACACTTATTTGAAAGAATAAGTGAAGAAGAAAAAGAAAGGGAAAATAAAGAAAGTAGGATAATATTGAGTGTTAAAATTATCTTCATAAAATTGTAGTTTGGAGCTCTGTCGGACCTTTGGATTATTGGTGTGTCGGAACTTCTGTGAGATTTAGAATTTTAAAACCAACAGCCTTCAAGTTCTACACATCATTGTCACAGTTTTGGCCCAGAAGTCATCTTAGATCAATCCTCTTCCTAAAGCATACCCTATGAACATTGAACAATCGACTCATGTGTGTGAAAAATTTATAGCTCTTCCCATCTAGAATGCCGAACTACCATGCAAATCTCCTCTCCAATAACTCATCCTTGGGGAGTCAGGTATTTCCTTCTAAGGTCTGTCGTGCTGTGTTCACAATCGAATTGTGGAGAAGTTAGAAGAATGAGAAAAGAACTGGAGGGTGGCCAGTGTAGTCACCTCTCCCTGTGAAGCTGGCCAGTGTAGCCAAGTCTCCATCAAGATCTGCAAGTTTTCTTGAAGCTTGGACCTTTTTGGTCAGATATTTATTTGGTAGTAGCTTCTTTGTATTTGGATTTTTGATGGATCTACTTGGATCTTGTTGTGCCCCTACGGATATAGAATCTTTTTTTCCGTACATGTTTTGGGGTGGGAAAAAATTGTGCCCAGCCGTCCATCCCTTTTCCGAAGCTTTATTTCAACCCGTACTCCGGTCTTTAGATTTCCACGCTACCAGAAAAGAAACTCACACAGTCTTCCAACATCTCATCTGAGTTGAGCTAAGTGCATAGTGCGGGAGTACAAATTAGTTCGCTATTCCAGAGTTTGTACCCAGAATGAAGAGACCAGGTTAGACACTAAGAGTCAAATGTTGCACATTGTCATGTGGAACTCAAAGAATTAAGTCAAAGACCTGAAGCTTCTAAAATTCTATTTCTCGGTGAAGTTCCTCTGAGAATTAGGTGGATTAAGGTCCAACTAAGCTCCATTCTTCAATTTTATTTCAGACATAGTTTAATTATCAATACTATCCTGAAAAATGCACATGCAAATGCAGATATGGAAAATGCAGAGAGTTTTTTTTGAAAAAGAATGATGCACATGTGAAAAGAACCATTTTTTTAAAAAAACAATTTCTTAATTTTGAACTTTTTATGGTTTTTTTGAGGGAAAATGCAGATGCGAAAGAAACTTTTTTTTTCTCTTTTTTTATATGCACTTTTTTTAAATTATGCAAATTTTTATAATTTTTGATTTTGTAATTTTTTAAAGGAAAAAAAGGATTAGTAATATATACAAGTATATACAAGAGATTTTTTTGTTTTGTTTTTTTGGTGTGTTTTTGTTTTGTTTTTTTTGTTTTTGAATTATGCAAATTTTTATAGTTTTTTTGGTTTTGTAATTTTTTATTGTTTTTTATTTTGTGTTTATTTTGTTTTTTTGGTTTTTTGTTTTTTTACTTGGATTTTACAAAATTATACACATAACTCCCCAAATAAATGTATTTAAAAGTACGAGTTGTGTCTAAAGTATATATACAATATATACGACACCCCCCATACTTAGCTCTAACTATGTCCTCGTAGTGATCAGAGAGCGACAAAGGAAGACATAACTCGTGCTAAGTATAGAAAGGTGAAAAGACTCCTATGCTACAACGACTCAAAGAAAAGATAAAAAGACGAGAAGTTGGTGATCCCCCCTATACTTAGGATCAAGTAATCCCAAGTATAGTAGAATGTACAAAGGGGAAAACCGATGAAGAGAATGTACAGACTCACAAAGACACGATATGAACAACATCACCCCCCATACTTAGGGTAGAGTATCCCTAAGTATATGCAACAACAACAAAGACGATAAACAGGATGAATATGAACAACACAAATCCTTCACCCCCCTATACTTAGGATAAAGCACATCCTAAGTATAGCATACATACACACACACTGAAAAGGGGTGAATGATAAAATGGGAGAAGAAAGAGTGAAACGAAAGGATATACAAGAGGAGTGGATGTACAAAGGTTACGAAGGTCGAAAATGAACCTTCTTGCGGGACCGCTGAGGTATGCTCAAGGTGTAGGTCGATATTGGGATTATCATTAGATATGAACTGAGTAGGATTGACCAAGAACGTATGCTCAGCGGCTTCAAATTGTGCAAGCCTAAACCAGTTATTGGAAGTAGTGTGGTCATGTCCTGCCTTGGAAGTCTCGCAAACATCAAAGTAAAATGGCTCGAAATCATTATCAGAAAAAGTAGGATCAATTTCAGCCTGACGAGCCTCTACCGGATCATCATCTTTATCAAAAGGTCCAAATTCCTTTATAAACGCAATCAAATCAAATTTGTCCTGATTGGTCTCTTCTGAATCAAAGTGAATAGGAATGGACTCGTCAGTGAAAGTAGTCGAGTCATGTCCGTCCTGTCTAGTCACATAATCTGCCTTCCACTCTAGGGTGTCTATCGTGTAAATCCCGCGGATGTCATCAATGCATTGCCACGTACCGGAAGAGGGAACTCCAAGGTCTATGCTTTCCGAGTACTCCTCCTTGAAGAGGAATTCTCGGGTCTCTGTATCATCCATTATATAGCAAAAATCTCTACTGTATCATCATGATCAAAGTCCTTGGGGTTGTCTAACATGGGTGGGCTCTCATGGGATGCGGGTCTCTGGACGGTAGTGGGTGTAATGATTAACATATCGCTCCCAACATCTGAACGGAAGCGAAACTCTCCTGAACCATAGTCAATAACGGCTCCCGCAGAGGCGAGAAAAGACCGTCCCAGGATGATTGGAGGGTGCTCCACAGGGATGGAGGTCTCCATGGGCATTACAACAAAATCCGAAGTAAAATTCATGCCCTGAATGAGAATGACAACATTTTCTAGAATACCCTTCGGCCTCTTGATAGATCCATTAGCAAATTGAACTATCATCCTGGTTTTCTTGAGAGGCCCAAGATGAAGAGATTGTACCATAGAGAAAGGTATTATATTAATTGACGAACCACCGTCAAGGAGAGCGTTATCACAAGAATAGTCAGATATAGAGAAACTCACAAGAGGTGTGGCAGTGTTCCCTTTCTTAAAATATGGACGGTGAGAGATGGCATAGGCAGTGGCCATGGTCAAGATGTGACGCTCAGATCTTCTCCTTCGCTTTCTTTTCTTGTGTTGAGGAGTATATAAATCTGTCATGACCTGTTGAAGTGAGGCTTTAATAATCTCATGAAGGGTGGCCACCACTTCGGGTTTGGTCAACATTTTTTTGAATTTTTGGACCTCATCCATACAAGGGAGGAGGTCGGAATCAACATTTACATGAGGATTGCCAAGAGCAGTCTGTACAGTGGAATCCTCGAGGTCAAGGTTGGGACATGGCTGTGTGGGTAAATGATCTGGCATTTGGATCCTCTCCTTACAAAATGAATCAACAACGTGTCTCCTGAAATCTTTTTGTATTTTCAAAATTTTCTCATTTTTTTGTATTTTGGATGATTTCAAGCTCTCTTGATTATCCTCTAATGAATCAATATCCTCATATAGTGGACCAGTGTTCTGGCTCTCATTTATGTTAAATAGATTGGAAATCCTTGAATTCATATGCTCAATCATCTGATTCAATGTCTTAAGTGTGGAAACCATGAAAGGTGACTCCAAAATCCCAGGATCGGGTGGGTTGAATGAGGGTGGGTGAAAATCGAGGTCCTCCGGCTTCTGAAAAAATGGGTTAGGCGAATATGCACAAAAATTAAGAGAAAAATCCTCCTAGAAAAAGGAAGGTGGATCGTCTGGAGAGTACGTGGTATCTGCGAAGATCGGATTAGAATAACTCAAGTCGGCCATCTTCGAAACAAAAGATGGGAGAGCACGAGGGTCAAGCCAAAATATATGGAGTAAAAGGCGCAAATGCACAGAGGGATCTGGTATGCACACAAGCAATCAAACACAATACAAACCCCCAATTCACCAACTCAACGCAATGTGAAGACCGTGAAGGTTCGGTCTCTTAATCTTGTCTATTTTAGAGTTAGGTGATAATCACAAAGTTGTACAAACACTTAGGTTGAATTAAGGGATTTGGGCACTAACCTTAGTGTGTACGCAAGCAAGTTAAAACGAATACAATGAGGGGGTTACTCTCCCCAAAACAATGATTTTTCCTTATATTTTTTAGGGTAGAGTTTTCTTTAGCATTCCCAAATTTTAGGCAGTTGTCACTTGGTTAAAATATTTTCAAAGAATCGCCTACCGAGTGTCAAATTTCCTTTTTTACTTATGTGAGTGAAAACAAGGGAGGAGATCGGAAATGTCAATGTGCGATTAAAAACGATGATGCATGCAGGGGTTAGAGATGCGTACCTTATCGTCAACACTCTACATGCAAGTGATCCGCACAGAATTTAAATATAGAAAATAAACTAACCTATATGCAAATGCAAGTGAACCGTCCTAGATGATAATTTCTATTAACGGGCAAGAACAAGTTAATTTGACTAAGTCCAAATTATGCTCTACTCTATAGGCACATAAATTCTTGTTTAGGGTGTTTGGACCTAATTAATTACCTGGCTCAAGCAAATTAATTAAAGCAATCAATAGGTGGCTCGCGAAATCCACGGAAAACCAAGAAAAATAAATGCGGTGAAAACAAAACCGCCGAGGTCCCCCAAGTGCACCGGCACTTGGCGAAACAGACCCCACGACAAATGAATGTATGTTTACAAAGTTCAAATGATAGAAAACTCTCTCTCTCTCTTTCATCTCTTTCAATTCTTATTCTCCTCCTCTCACGCTATCCTGCGGCTTGGTGAAGAATCAAGCCGCCTCCACGTCGCTTGGGTGCTTCGACTCTCCTAGGATCACCTCCTTTGCTTCGCGGCCCTCGCAAGAAAAATAAAAGAGAATGTATAAGAAACACAATTATAAAATATGAGAAAATGATGGAATGAATGCAATGGATATAAACAATGAAGTAATGTGGCAAACGGATAAACAGATATTTACAAGCAAGAATAGAAGGTCAAAAGAGAAACCTAACTACCCTCGCCGTGCCTCCCCAGCAACGGCGCGATTTTGTTGTGCACGGAAATTTCGAGGACGGAAATTATTAATGGTAAAAAAGTGTGACGTGGTCGTTGTTATTATCCCCAAAATCCCGCGACAACAAAAGATTATTTTTTGTGATTTTTGCTACTTATTAACCTGTATAGCGGACATGATCGAACTTAGGGAGGCTACAATTCCTGAGAGTTCTTCAATCAATCAGAAACTAATTAAGAGAAAATGGGAATCTCAAAGGACAACTATCCTTGGTTTTTGTGATTTTTTTTAATCTTTTTATTTTTATTTTATTTTTTTATTTTCTGATTTTCAAATTTTTAGTGATTGTGATTTTACAATTTTTTTTGAATTTTCAAAAATAACAAACAATAGGAACAAGATCAAGAATATGATCGCCAACTCTTTTTGCAAATTTTCAACTAGTAAAAAATATTCAGAAAAATCCAAAGAAAATATTTTTAGGTTTTAAAAGTTTTGAAATGTTTTTGAGAGTTTTTGTAGATTTTTCAGATGTTTTTTTATTTTTACAAAAATCAAATAGTGAGGAAATAAGAAAATGTGCATAGCTTGGAGTAATTTGCAATTTAAAAATATTTTAGGTGCTTAAACTCCTGACAATTATTTTTAAAATAAAGTAGAAACAATTATATACAAACAGGAACTGAAATCATAATTTTTGGATTTTTGTAGATTTTTCTATGATTTTTATAAGATTTTTGATGTTTTTTCAATTTTTTTGGGTTTTATAAAGAATTAAGGCATGAAAATTGGTCAGAAATTAAAAGACAGTGAAATATAACTACTTTATTTTTTTTGGAATTTTTAGGATAATATTCTAATTTTTATGAATTTTGGAATTTCAAGCAAGGAAAAATGACATGTTTTTGATTTTTTAATAATAATAGATGAAGGCAAAATGCAATGAAAATTTTATTCTAAATGGATATCCACATCAGGAATATAGTATAATTTTCTCAAAATTTTTAGATCATGAATAGCATTTATTTCAATGAAAAGACAAAGCAAATTATTGTTCTGCAGTTCAGAGACTAAAATGTAAATACTGCAAAAGTTTTGGACTGAAATATAAAGCTTCAATATTTTTGCCTCAAATAAATAATAAAAATAAATCACAAGATAGAAGGCATAATTTCACCAATATACCATGTGCATGTCATGTGCTTGAGTCTGACAGGGACCTCTTTGTAATTACAGAAACTTCTTTTGGACTGAAGATGCAATTATCCCCTTTTTTTATTCAAAAGCCCTAGGTTTTCTTCTTCGTTCTTGCAAAAGGGGCAAGGGCACCAGGGCAACGGTGCCGCCGCCCACCACCAAAGGAAGAGGTGCGGGCGGCACAATGAAGGCGCGGGGTTGCGGGCTCGGCGTCGCGACGACAAAGGGCTGAGGAGGGGGGCTGCGGGCGGAGATGTCGGAGGTGGAGTGCGGCTAGCGGGCCGCGTGCGTGGCCTGAAGAAGACACACGGTCGCGTGGCTGCGCGAGGGCGGCGCGAGCTCGCGCGACCGGTGGTGGAGCGGGCAGGCGGCGCGGAGGGGCGCGACGGATGAGAAGTCGGGACCGCCCGCGACGCTTGGGCGGACGCGGGGCGAGAGGAGCTGGAGGTGACGATGGCAGGGGGCCACAGACGCGGGCGGCGGGGCTCGCGGCTGGAGGCGGCACCGCACCGTGCGAAGGCGGAGGTCGGTGGAGGGATGCTCGCGGTGGAGGCGCGACGGCCGTGCTTGGAGGCAGGCGGTGGGGGGTGGCGACCCCGCTGCTGCTCGTGAATTTTTTACTTTTTTTTTATTTTTTTGGTAATTTTATTTTGTTATGTAAACCGTGAATGAAAACAGAAATATTTTTTTATTATTTTTTAATTTTATTTTGCATGTAAATAGGAAACAAAAAGAAATAAAAAAACTTTTTTTATTTTTGTAAATCCGAAAAATAGGAAATAAAAAGGATAAAGAATTTTTTTTGTTTTATTTATATTTTTTTAATTTTATATGTTCATGCAAAACAACGTTAGAGAACAACAAGAAAAAAATTTATTCTTTTTATTTATTTACAAATAGGAAAATGAATGGCGATCCGACTTGTCAGACACCGCATGCTCCTCCAAGATTGGATGTTTGGCTCCTCTGAATGATCTATCAACGCTTACTATCATTTACGTAGACGACCCCAAAGGCCAGAAACACCCTCATATGACCCAAAGCCTAAGTGTATACGAAGTGCGGGCCCAAAGACCTCTTGCTTGTTTAAGATTATTCTTCTAGATGGAGTTCGCTTTCTTAGGCTATATGTAAGATTATGGTTCGACCAAGCAATACAGGTTCATGGATGCAGTAAAAGATATGTCGGGTAGTGGTGCATCATCAAGTATGAAAAAGTAAGATTTTTTTCTTTCAGATTAGCATATATGACTTTTGAACTAGGTTATGGTTGCTATTTTATATGTTATTTTACTTGTAGTCAATAATTGATATGTTTTGATAATGAAAATACAATATATATTTTTTTAATTGAGCAATAACTATATCAATTTACAATATCATTTTTCAAGTTATAATAAGTCTATCAAATTTTTATTGTTTTGCTAGAGGCTTGCGACTTATTCATTAGGTTTAAGCTCATGTTGATGAGTTTAGGCTCACCACCCTAATCAATCATTTCTTTTCAGGTACTAAAAGGAAGGACGTTAACGACCTAATTAATAAAAGTATGAAAGAGACATCCAGTAAAAAAAGGTTATTCCATCATATTAATGCCTATTTTATGATATTTCTCATTCTTGATAGATTTGGATTTTAGATTTCTGCTTGTTTTGGTTCGATTTCAAAAGAATGTATACAATAGATTCATCATGTTGTACTCGTGGAATTATACAAAACTATAGTGACATATATTACGAGTGGTAGCATTCTAGAAAGTTAATTTTCCTTGCTAATTATTATAATGTGCTACATTTGTATAACAAAATGATTTAAGAAAAGCATAAGTTTCATGCTAGTTTCAATTACTGAGCAGGATGGGTCGTGACAACGGCTTTCATGGGCTGTCACTTATCATGCATTAAGATGCGACAAATTCTAATGCATCATCCATCAACTAAGCAATGAGAGTTACAACAGCTATGTTCAATTAATTGTTACCAATGGTCAATTGAACTATTCCAAGTCTAGTCATGCTCATTTACTTTTGTAGCTATGTAACTATTCAGGTTGGTAGACTTTGGTTCGACTAAGATTAGAGATGTACAACGGCTTATGATGAGGATAGAGCTCAAAGAGCGAAGACATCCTCATGAATATTACAGAGAAGGCGACAACAAAGGAAGGTGACATCGAGGTGGAGGCACGGTCTCCCCTGTTAAATAAAGGGTGGAGGTAATGAGAGGAGGGCAATCAAGGAGGTGACAGAGAACGAGAGGACAAAGAAAAGATGTCAATGACTAGAAATAAATATTATATAGCAAGGAGGTTATGCACATTTTTTCGCAGCTTAGTTTATTAGTTATTATCTATAATGATTTAACCATTGTTATCGTGCCGGGCATAAGTATGAATATGGAATCAATGCGTTCGTTGGGTAAATATAAAATAGGGTAAATTACGAAAAAAGATCTCGATGCCACAATTCTCAATTAAGGGACTCATTTTTCGGTTGTAACAAAGAGGAACCCGATCTTATATTTTTATCTCAAATAGATGCCACCATAAGCTTCAACGCCCCTTATATGCCCATTTTAAACCCTTAAGTTGAAAGTTTATTCCCCTATTTATTAAAATTGAAAAACGAGGCATCTAAGTAGAAATGGAGGTATAATTGGAGTCTGTTTTGTAATTTACCCTTAAAATCTGTAAGAGCAAAATACAAGTGTTGTCGGCAAAGCTTGCAAAGGCACAACGTAAAAATCCCTGAAATAATATAAATTCCGTCAGTAATTGGACGGAAGGAGAGGGAGGTGCGAGCTGTTGACTCTTCTTCGCCAAGAGATCGATCTCAAGTTTCAACCATGCATCAAAAGAAGTGTTATTGCTTCGTATCATCAGTGACCCCACTCTCTGCGCATTCACGACACCGCGCGTAATTTTGTTCCAGGATCCACCGCAAGGAGTCATCACGAGAACATCGTGGAAACTGCCATTTTTCTATCAAAGATTCCATTTTTACAACCAGGTATCACCGACTACGAAGGCGGTAAGCTCTTTGTAACTTTGTTTTGATCCCTGAGTAAGAAGGTTGGGAGCTTTGGTGTATTGGGAAGGAGATGACGGGGGTGGTAACGCTCTCGCGTCCGAGTTTGGAGACTGCCCAGGTGGGCTCTCTGTGCTTGTTCGCGGCTCTTCTTTGCGCTTGTATCGTGATCGGGCACCTTCTGGAGGAGAATCGATGGCTGAACGAATCGATCACTGCTCTAATAATTGTGGGTTCGACGATTCCTATCTCTTTTCTCCTCTTTAGTTATATATATGTTGGTTTGGAGGTGGGAATGATGTGGGGTTTTCCGGTAATTTTTGATTGCAGGGGCTGATCACTGGGGTGATAATCTTGCTGACCACAAAGGGGAAGAACTCGCGGATTCTGATCTTCAGCGAGGATCTCTTCTTTATATATCTGCTTCCGCCTATAATATTTAATGCCGGGTGAGGTTTGATGTGATTAATTATTAGTTGTGTGGATGGAGCTCTAGGGATTTGTTGGATCATTACATCCCCTTATTGAATATTTAGGTCTACTAAAGAATTAACTGATTACGTTCACCCTGAGCACTTCCGCAGATGAAGTAGGCTCGATCGACCTTTTGGGGCGGATAAGTAAAATAGTAGGAGGAGATCAGAAAACAATCACGATGGATTAATGTACGATTTTCTGAAATCGAGATATGTCCTGAGTTGTGTCAGAATTTTGTTAACCTAATAAGCATGATATTGTGCGGCTCTTTATTTCATCAAAAGGTTTTTATATGAGGCTCATATTGTGAGGCATATAATGTGTATGATCAACATAGCCTTGAAGAATGAAAATTGTTTAGGGAGGCAGATTGTTCTTCACTATATAGAGAAAATAATACACATGATCCTATAGTTCGGGGAGCTTACATAGCGACTTCCAGTATAAACGAATTCTGGAAAGAGCCAAATAATTAAATAACTAGATTTTTGATTTTGTTTTGATGTCCTCAAACTCCTTCAACTGAGACCCCCGTCCTGGATTGGGGGTTTCACCCTTCACTAGTGCAGGAGGTTGTAGTGTGAAGTTTTACAATTACAATGGAGCTAGCTGATGCCTAATGGGTTAGGATTCACTCAACAGGGAGACCGTGTTTTTTTTTCGAGTTGCTATATTAGCTATTATATTTCACATCATTAGGACCTTCAAATTCCATTGGATCTTTCTCCCAAGCCTAAACATCGAAGTAATCCTTGTTTTGAATTTTTGCGTCTCTTGAAACTTGTTTAATCAAAATTTGGCTTTTAACATTCCTTGGAGGAAGATGCTTATAACCATTCCGCATTTTTTTAAATAGAAGCTTATAGTAATTGTTCTTGTTGTTACATTGCCTTACAAGGATAATGGGTACCATCAGAATGCAAGACCAACGATGGTTCAGTTTACCTATAAATGAGTATGAATTGCATCTGCAGTGCAATCCATTGCTTATCTTCTATATCACAAGCGCTCTTCAAGTTTAGGAGATGGTCATATCAAGTTCATCAGTTCTGTAGAGATAACAGTAGAGATAGCACTGTTTTTCTCTAAACAGCAAAACTTGGATACTTTCTTTATATCTCAATCCTTGTTGTACCTAAGGTCATTATACAAAAAAGTCATGTCTGTATGATGTGTATTTAATGATTATGTGGAAAGAGAGACAAATGGATATCTATTCCATAGGGCTGGGGTCTCTTATATAAAGAGAAAACCCTAGAGAGTACAAGAGGAAAAATACAAAAATACCCCTGAGGGGTTATAGAACCCGAATGGTTAAAGTTTACGGAACCCGAAAGGTTACAAATATAATTGTAATATAATAATTCTAACACTCCCCCTCAAATTGGAGCATATCTGTCGATCATGCCCAACTTGGATACTAAGTACATTAGGCGCTTCCTTGGAAGAGCCTTTGTGAGGATGTCTGCAAGTTGAAGTTCAGTGGAGATGTGTGGAGTGCTAATTCATCCTTCTCGTACTGCATCACGAATAAAATGGCAATCAACTTCAATGTGTTTTATCCGCTCATGGAAAACTGGATTGGTGGCGATGTACGTGGTAGATTTGTTGTTACAGTATAAGGGTACAAGAGTGGCGACTGACGTGCCAAGTTCTGTTTGAATAGAAACAAGCCATGTGATCTCACATGTGGCATGAGCCATTTTCCTGTATTCTGCTTCCGCACTGGATCTGGATACCACTGTCTGCTTCTTGCTTCGCCAAGTGACAAGGTTATCCCCATTAAACATGGCGTATCCTGTAGTGGATTGACGGTCCTCAGGAGAGCTAGCGTAGTCAGAATCTGTATAGGCGGAGATATTAGTGTGTCCATTCACCCCATAGAAAAGTCCACGTCCGGGAGATTCCTTCAAATATCAAAGGATCAAAAGAACATCCTGCCAGTGACTGTAAAGAGGCTTCTCCTTATATTGACTGGCTCTGCTCACAACATATGATATATCTGGCCTAGTAACAGTGAGATAGAGTAATTTTCCCACTAAGTCTGTATCGTGTTGCATCCTCAAAAGCTGGATCAGTAGATGCTGAATATTTTCTCACTTCTGCAGGGATGCCAAATGGCTTGCATCCAAGAAGTCCTGCCTCAGTCAGAATATCGAGGCAACACTTTCTCTGTGAAAGATGGAGCCCCTCTGTAGTGCGTATTACTTCGATGTCAAGAAAATAACGAAGTTGGTCGAGATCTTTCGTGACAAAGACCTTCTGGAGAAAGGCCTTGGTCTTCTGAATACCATCTACATCATCTCCTGTGATAATCATATCATCAACGTAGACAACAAGGATGATCGTGCCAGTAGACCATCGTCTAACAAAGACAGAACAGTCAGATCGAAAACCAAGTATGTTGATCTCCATAGTGATCCTGTCAAACCATGCCCTTGGGCTCTGCTTCAGGCCATAAATGGCCTTGCGTAGTTGATATACATGCTCCCCCTCGACTACATACCCCGACGGTTGCATCATGTAGACCTCCTCCTCAAGATCACCATAAAGAAAGGCGTTCTTCACATCAAGTTGATAAATGGGCCAAGCCTTGTTGGCAGCAACATAGAGAATGGTACGTATCGACCCCATTCTGGCAACAAGCGAGAAGGTCTCAAAATAATCAACTCCAAAGGTTTGTGTGAAACCTTTGGCAACAAGTCTGGCTTTCAACCTGTTAATAGAACCATCAGGCGACTGTTTGATCGTGAAGACCCATTGACAAGTCACAGGGCGAACTCCCGGGGGGAACGACACAAGATCCCACGTACCCCGAGAGGTAAGTGCATCCATCTCCGCATCCATGACCTGTCGCCAACCGTGATCTTGCATTGCACTGAAATGATTTGAACGGTAATAGGATTAAGAGCATATGCAAATATCTTGTCATCACAACTAGAAAAATCATCTGTAGAAGTAAAATGTGACATGGGGTGATACGCACATTTCCTTTTTTTGCTTGCGTAGAGCTATAGTAAGATCTCCAGGTACATCCGGGACATCAGTGATGGGAGCACTCGAAGTGGTCATATCATCATGCATAAAAGGGACAGGAAAAGGTACAAACACTGGTATAGAAGGTATAGAGGTACGCTGGCGAGTATAGATGATTGGTGGAGGAGGGAGATCCAGAGGAATGTCACACACAGTCTGTGTGAAGTAACTTGTTTGCTCAAAGAAGGTGACTTCAGCAGATACATAGTATCGACGTCCAATAAGATCATAGCAGTGATAGCGTTTCTGTATATGAGAGTACCCAAGAAAGGCATTTGATGGCACGAGAGGATAATTTGTCAGTTGCATGAAAGTTATGAACAAAGGCAATACAACCAAAAATTCCCAGAGGTATAGGAAAAGGAGACTCGGTAGGATAAAGGAAAATGGAGTTGCCCCTTTGAGAACTGATGAAGGAACACGATTGATGAGATACACTGCAGTAAGGATAGCATCTCCCCAGTATTGTTTAGGAACACTCATTTGACTAAGAAGAGATCTGGCAACATTTAGCAAGTGTCGGAGTTCTATACCATTCTGTTGTGAGGTATATGGACATGATATTTGGTGAACAATTCCCTGGGATGCAAAAAAAGAGGTCAAGTCATGTTGGGTTAACTCAAGAGCATTGTCGGTACGAATGATCTTAACAATGCTAGAAAAGTAAGTTTTAACATATTGAAAGAAATTTCTGACTATTTGATTAATCTTCGAACGCTCCTTTATGAGATAGACCCAAAAAGATCGACTATAATCATCAACGAAAGCTATAAAGTAGCAATAACCACTTAATGTGCGGATCAGACAAGGTCCCCAAACATCACAGTGAACAAGATGAAAAGCAGCAGTATTACGAGACTCAGTACGAATAGGAAACGAAGTTTGATGGTGTTTCCTGAACTCACATACCTCGCACTGAAAAGGGCTTCAGAGCAGAGAGTTCAGGAAACATCATGAAGATGGCCTTGGCAGAGGGATGTCCAAGGCACAGATGTCATAGGAGCGGATCTTCGGAGATAGATGCAACACCAACAAAATTGGAGTTTGAGGGTATGTCAAGGTAATATAGGCCGCTCTTCTCATGACCCCCACCAAAAATCTGCCTCGTCCGAATGTCCTAAAAATAACAACAAGACTCATCAAATATCACACGACAATGAAGCTCAACACAAAGCTTGTGAACTGACAACAAGCTAATAGGAAAATCAGGAGCACAGTGAACCCCGAAAGTCGAAGCTTGGAAGAGAATTCCATTGTTCCGACAGTAGTAATCTGTGATTGAGTCCCATTAGCGACTCGAACTGACTTCACAGAGGTAGATGGTATGGAAGAAGTGAGCAGACTCCCTTCTCCAGTGAGATGAGTAGAGGCGTCGGAATCAATAATCCAAGCTGGAGTAGGAGTGATAGCTAGGGATGTCAATCTGGGTCTACCCATTGGGTACCCGACCCGAACCTGCCCCATTTAAGGATCCCAAACCCGCCCCATTTACTTTTGGACGGGTTTGGGTTTTGAATTGACTACCCATGCGGGTATGGGTATGGGTTTGGGATTGCCTTGTGGGTACCCGAACCCGAACCTGCCCCAAACCCGAATAAAAAATATATAAAAAGATAGATGTGTATGTTGCATTTTAATCAAACTAAACCCAAATCGATTTCATATCTAATATGTATCGATCTACATGTATAAATATTCAACTCAATTTTCTCCTCTCCATTTATTTATTCATATTCAACTAACTTTTTGTATCTTTAATAAAAACAAACTTTCACACAAAAGAGTTTAACACTTAACATATATAAACATTTAATATTATTTATATATTGCACAATTTTATGAATCACCATATTACACGATCTCACTCTATTTCATCTATCTGTGAAAATCTTGTATACATTTATAAACAACTTAAGATTTACCATGTTGAAGATATGGGTACCCATTGGGTACACGGGTATCCGACGGGTAGATGGGTACCCGCTAGAAATTACCCGTTTAATAAATGGGCGGGTATGGGTAGTGATATTATAAATGGGTATGGGTTTGGGAATAGTAATACCCGCCCCAAACCCGACCCGCTGACATCCCTAGTGATAGCAGAATTGGCTATTGTACCCGAAGGAGTGGCCAGAGCAACAGTTGTAGTGTTACTAGTGGTGGTAGGCCCTGTAGTCTGAACGATCTGCATTAGGCGGGGGTAATCTGCGTCATTAAGATGAACAGTCTTACCGCTGGAGGTAGGCGATGCTTCTTCCACATTATAGGCATCCTTACAAGCATTATTGGCATGATAAGAAGGCACGCCAAACTTCTGCCAACATCGTTCAGTCGGGTGGTTCCACCTACCACAATGAGTGCATGGGGCAGTAGAGTCTCGCCCACGACCACGATCAAAGTCACAGCATCGTCAAGATTCCCGTCCACAGCCATGACTTGGATCGCGACCACGTCCTCCTTGCAAGCCGTATCTGCCTCCTCGACCATATGAAGCGATGTGTGCAAAGTTCTCTGTTGAAGGTAAGACAGGAGGTCGGGCAGCGGATGTCCCGAGCTCCTCAAGTCGGTCAAAGATGGCCTTCATTGTTGGCAGTGTGTCTGATATAAGAAATTGCTCCTTCGCTGCATGGTACCTAGAACGCAGGCCATCAAGGAAGCGGTATACCTGCCAGTCAGAACGCTCTTGTATCTGTTTGGTGCAACATGAGGGCTGGAATATTGCAAGCTCCTCATACAGACTGGATAGATGCTTGTAGTACTCGATGAGGGTGGAATTACCCTGAGATGCCAACCAGATTCGTCTGTAAATGTCTGCAAGGCGTGACTTCGTCTTCTTCTGGGAGTATGTTTGCTCGAGATCCTCCCATATTTCCTTGGCCGTATTTTTGTAAAGAAGATTTGAGGTAATATGAGCCTCAACATTGTTGGTCATCCAGTTGATAACCAAATAGTTGTCAGTCTGCCAGTTGTCGTCCTCTTTGTCCTTTTCATCTAAAGGATCTTCAGTCAAAATGTAGAGTTTCCTCTGATCACCAATGAACATCATAAAAGATCGAGACTAGAGCACGCAATTTTTTGTGTCCTTGAGTTTGATAGTAGTGCCTTGTGCCATAATATTCGTGGCCAAGGACTTTGTCTCGGTAGAAGAAGGCGTCATGGTGGTCTTAAAATATAAAGACGATCCTGTGATCAATTAAGGATGCATATAAGAGCTAAAAAATGTCGTAAAACTCACGTTTGCCCTTGAAGAAGGGCTGAAAACCCTCAATGGACAACATATCTGGATTCTTGGAAGCAATCTGTGATGAGTTTTGGATCTCCAAAGAGTCCTACGATACCCGTGGAGGGTAGCTGTGGGGTTGACGACCTTCGTAGGAGGTCCTGAAAGTGCTAGGTAGCTCTAGCGGGAGGGCTGCTGCATTGTAGGCGATTGGAGGGCCTTGCGCGGGACCCTAATTAAGGGAAGAGGGCCTGCGCAGGCTTTTGCGAGGCTTGAAGGTGGCGGTGGGGATTTTAGGTCAGAACCCCAGTCTAGGACCGTTGCTCTGATACCATGTGGAGAAGAGAGCCAAATGGATATCTATTCCATAGGGCTAGGATCTTTTATATATAGAGAAAACCCTAGAGAGTACAAGAGGAAAAATACATAAATACCCCTAAGGGGTTACGGAACCTGAAGGGTTAAAGGTTACGAACCCGAAAGGTTGCAAATATAGTTGTAATATAATAATTCTAACATATTCAACTTAAAAAATGACCGAAAAAAACCTCGAGGTCAGGAATCAGAACTAATGGTTCAAGACCAGCTGCCACAGGAAATGGTATGCATATGGTGCTTTGCTTATCTGTATGCAACAAATTTCAAAATAAAAAAATGTGTAGATCAATAAAAATCGTATGTATTTGCAACCGTGCCTTTTTGTCTTTATTTCTAGCTTTATAATGCTTAATGGTGTCATCAAACTGGTGCTTAATGGTAACAATTACTAGTATCCAGCTGCAGCAGCTCTTTCACGGTGACGGGAAAACGTTCAACTATATCTACAAATCAAGCCATCCATACTATACTTCCATATTTTCTGTCTATATTGGAGGGGATATAACATTTAATACAGGATATCATTTTCTTCTGGAAAGATCAGACCTTTGCTTTTTTCATTTTGTATGCAAATTTGTACCGAGAGGATATATCGAGAACCTCGTAATCCCATCATTCTTTGCCGTGGATGGAGAAAGAGATCAACTAAATGTACTAAGTTTCCAGAGTATCAAAGAAAATATAATTGGAAAGAAGAATTTTTATATACTATTGTTTCTACATTTCTCATGTTCAATGGGGATAAGTATATTTGAGTATAGAGCATGTGAATCAAGTAAAGGATTTGGGTAGTCAGATTAACAAGCATCTCCATGGGTAATTAATACAAGGAAGACTGTGGGTCCACCTGCAAAATGCATGGTTTTTAACAGCATGATTTACTCTGCACATGGAATTACAAATGTGCAATCTAAAAGGACATTCTTCCTCATAGCTTCTAGAAAACCTTTGGTTCTTCTCGCTTTCTGTTGCCAGGCTCTTCTTATAACTTCTCATATCTTTGGAATAGAGCACTAGATTTTCTTCTTTATACT
The DNA here is from genome assembly GCA_037367405.1 of Ottelia alismoides. Lineage (NCBI taxonomy): Eukaryota > Viridiplantae > Streptophyta > Magnoliopsida > Alismatales > Hydrocharitaceae > Ottelia > Ottelia alismoides. The sequence continues at coordinate 261,798 of JAZKJV010010900.1, forward strand.
TCTTCGAACCACCTTGAGAGAGATCCTCTATTTTATCTTATTGGTCTCACACTAGCTTTTTGTTTAATATGTAAATGTGATCCTTTTTTATATGTAGCAGCATATCTTCTAAAACATCTTCATCTTAGCTATCGAAATTCTTTGCATGTGTCTATAGCTAGCTAACGCCATAACAACCAATGCCATAAAGCAATTATTGTAGCTTTGTGTAACCACCATTTACCTTCAAATCGTCTTATCACATAAAACGCATTGATCTCCTCTCCACTTCAACTGTTATGCATTCAATCTTAATTCTGTTAGTTTCATCAAATACTTCATCCCATTGCAAGAATTGAACCGAAGTAATGAAAATTATCCTTTGTATTGCTATGTTTTCCAAGCTTTACCTTCCTAGTATTTCTATCATCCTTGTTATAAAGCTAGCATTCTAGTACCTTCTCTTCGTCCTACTTAGTTGGAAACTATACCATTCAAGGCTTCCTTCCAATGCTTAAGCTTCCTGATTGACTACATATCTTGTCTTGTCCACGGGAGAATTATGTCATTTGCTAACAACATTCACCAATACATCTCTTCATGTATGTACTTTGTTAGTTTGTCCATAAACAAAATAAAAGTGAGGACTCTGAACTTGACCATTGTTGCATATTGATAATTGTTGAGATAGTTGTATCTCTCAGTGCTTTTTATGTTTTACATTTTCTTCATGTATTTCTTATGTAATTAACCCAGGGATTTTCTCCTATAAATGAGAGCCCTTGGGCCTCCGTTTATGTTATGAACTTATTTTCCCTCAACATGGTATCAGAGTAACGGTCCTAGACCGGGGTTCTCGTATCCCACCCTAACCTTAACCCTACACTTCCAAGCCCCCCGCCCCCCAAGCTGCCGCCGGAGCCCTCCAGGGCACCTCTCACCGCCGCCGGCCCCCTCCAGGGTCTCAAGCCCTCCCGCGCCGCCCCTCCAGCGCCGCTCAGGCCTCCGGTGCCCTACCAGCCCCCCGCGCGCCGCCTCCCAGGGCCTCGCAAGGCCTTCCAGGGCCTCCAACCCCTTGTTGCGTGCTCCCCGAGGCATCTAGCCCTCTCGTCCCGCGCCACCCTGCCGCCCTTGCGCGGATGTGGGCTCCTTTCGAATGTCGCTGCCAACCGAAGCACACAACCCCGCATCTTCTTGTGTCTCGTGCAGCCGGGCTGTACAATACGAGATCTGATTTGAGTCTAAAAACATAATTTTTTTCATCTAAATCACGTTCTAAGACTCTAACCTTCACAAAGAGGCTATGAGGATGGTTGCGTGAGTCTACAAATACAACCATTATTCCTTATGATTGTGTAGACATCATATATCTAGTCTACTCCTCAACTTATCCGTGGTTTTGATCATTGATATCATGTCCGACGTTAAGAGTGACGTGCTTTCTTATTCAGGGGCATTCAAGGGCCCCGCTCCCATAGTAAAGATGGATGACACAAACTACAAGTTATGGTCCATGTAGTTTCGTACTCTTATGCAATATCATAATAAGGAGCACATTTTGTCGGAAGCAGAACCAACGGACAAGACTGGGATGAATGCATCTTGTAAGAAAGATGATCCATATGCCCGCATCTGGCTCTCTGGGACACTTACGATGGAGATTGCCAACGATATTGTTAATCGGCCCACGACCAAGACTATGTGGGATATATTAGCAGACACCTATGGACAGACAAAGAATGAAAGCGAGATCCTCCAACTACAGTTTGACATTTTTCGACCAAGTAGAACGGTCGACCACTCCACACGCACTTATCCCATCTACGTGGCATGTTTGAGTGACTGCACAGCTTCATGCCCATTACCACTAGCATTGAGCAGCAACAACAATAGTGGAATGCTACAATGACGGGAGTTTTTCAATCATCTCTTGACTCTAAGTAAGGGAGCTTCATGCCCATTACCATCACCATGAAGTGACTTTTCTCCCTGGAAAGTACCAGATTAACCTCACAACATCTTTTGAGGACTCGGTCTAGATTCCTAAGACATGAATCGAAGGAATCGCCGTGGACCGAGAAGTCATCCATGAAGACTTGCAGGAATTTGCCGACCATTTCGACGAATACGGCAATCATGCACCTTTGAAAAGTACTAGGAGCATTGCATAACCCAAAGGGCATGCGCCTGAAAGCATAGGTACCAAAGGGGCATGTGAACGTGGTCTTTTCCTGGTCCTTCGGAGTTATGACTACTTGATTGTAGATCGAGAACCTATCCAAGAAGCAGGAGAATTCTTTCCTTGCTAGTCTCTCTAGGATCTGATCAATGAATGGTAGGGGGAAATGATCCTTCTTCGTCGCAGCATTCAAGTGTATGTAATCCACACAGACACGCCACGACGCTGGTACTCGCGTCACGATCACCTCTCCGTCTTCATTGGTGGTCGTCTGAATTCCCGACTTTTTCGAGACAACATGGATCGGGGCCACCCATTTGGAGTCGGAGATGAGATAAATGAAACTCGCGTTGCACCGTTTCTCTATTTCTTTCTTCACTACCTCTCATAAAGTTAAATTCAACCGACAATGGAATTCACGAGAGGGTTTAGCCTCATTCTCCAAGTAGATATGGTGCGAACACAGAGTGATTTATCCCATGGAGATCGGAGATGCTTCAGCCTATTGCCTTGCGTTTTTTCTCTAAGATCTCTAGCAAGCGAGATTCCTTCTCCTCGATCAATCGCGAACTGATGATGACCGGATACTTCTTCTCTTGTCCCGCAAGGAAGGCGTTTGAGAGTTGTGGATAAAGGTTTGAGCTCAGGTAATATGCGATCATCTAAGAAGTCTGGCTCAATCGTATCTGGTTCGGTGTTGGTAGTGACTGGATCTGTCTCTGAAATTACTGCCACCAAGTCATTCGGCTCTGTAGTCGGATCGTCAAAGGTTTCCATGCAATCGGTAAAAGCCACATCCGACTCGTCATCCTCATCTTCTTATTGTCCTAAAGAGGGAAGGACTGATAGGCCTAGCTGGGCATCTAAGTCATGGAAGATGTAGGGGGATACAAATTCTGAGCTGTACTCGTTTCTAAGGACCTCGCAAACTGACTCATGCACAAGATCTTCTCCGGAGGAGAGGGACTCATCGGTACTGGCTGGGTTCTGTCTTAATGGCCCAACAGTGTCTACGTGAATGCAGTCTACCTCGGATGAAGAGTACTCGATGCTGGATTCTGCATCAGGTCTCTGCCATCTGGTCTGCTTCATTTCAAGTTCCTCATCTCTGTCTGGAGTTTGGAACTGGATTTTCCCGATCTTATAATCAAACAAGGCCCCCGTTGTTCCGAGGAAGGGCCTGCCTAGTATGATATGGGAATCTCTCCAATTAAGAGGGGTTTCCATATCAAGGACAGTAAAGTCCATCATGTATTCCTGACCATCGACCTTGATGACAACGTTCCTCAATTCTCCTTGGGACCTCTTGGTTGATTTATCCGCGAACTGAAGGAGGGCTCCAGATTTCCTAAGAGGTCCAAGATTAAGCCGCTCATAGAGGGTCGTAGGCACTAAGTTGATTGAGGAGCCATTGTCTAGGAGAGTGCGTGCAAACGCAGTGTCATCAACATGAGTCACTACATAATGTGCACCCAAGTCTTTTCGTTTCCTTCGAAACGAGTTCTTTATTACGCAAGTCGTGGCTACTGATAGGACGTGTTTGTCAACACGGCTTTTGGTCTTCCTGCTAACCCTAGTAGGTGTGCATCTCACCTCAAGGTATTTCTGAAATGCAGGTGTCATTTCCACATAATTGTCAAAGGGGATCGTGACCTTGATATGTTTGTTGCAAAACTCTGCCATCTCAGGGTCATCTTTTTGAAATTTTTTAGTTTTCTTCTTTCCACCCTTAAGAGCTCGGGGGAAAGAGATTAGTGACTCCAATTCAGATTCTGAAACTGAAAGATTTTCATTCAATACTGGAACTGAGTTTTGTACAAGACTCGGACTCTGACTATGAAAAGAAAACTGCTGCTGCGAAACCGGTGATGCTCTCTCCGCGACTGCTGGAATATCCTCCTCAGATGGAGGTGCGGGCTCTTCATCGGTTTCAGTGGACTCCCTACTGGTGTGGTTCCCTTGCTTCTTTGAGGTCTCAGAAGTCCTCTTCTTCTGCCGGTGGTGGTGGTGTTGCTGCTCCTCTGCCTCCAAGTTCTCCTCAGGTTGAGACTTGGCGGCTTCTTCCTCCGGTGCCCGTGCCCGATCAGGTACGATCACGGTCCTTCCGCTCCTGAGGGACATATGGTTTTACATTATCGTACGAAAGGATCTCATGTTCAGATAAAGAATTATCTGAATAGTATACCTGATCTCGTGGTGGGTTCTGGCCTTGATTCAAGCTATTCGGGTTGGCCTGATCTTGGGCGGGAATCAGGGTCTTTGACGCCATCTGCTGGTCCTGGGTACGAGAAACACAATTTATATCGGTTCTCATATCCAGACAGTCATTCTGGATCTATTGGACCCTATCAGTCAGGGTCTGGATCGTCAAGGTGAGGGACTCCAATTCGGTGGGCTGGGCTGATTGATGCTGTCTTGAGGATGAGGTCCTGTACTGGCCCCGATACTGCTGCTGTTGATGGGAAGGTGGCGGTCTCTGCTAGCCCGAGTTGAACGTGCGCTGCTGCTGCTGGTGCTATCGAGGTTGATACCCTCGTTCGGGCCTGGACTGAATAAAGCGCGGTGCGGGGACGGAGCCGTTTTCCTGGTAAGCTAGGGAAGGTCGGTGAGGCTGACCGTTCCCTATCCCCGACTGTCTGCCGACGGAGTCATGGCTATACCACAACCCTTTGGTCTCGAACACCTGCGGAGGCTCCTCGTATCCCGTCGGTGTACAAGTACAGGTGGTACAGAAGGGGCATGTAGCTTTATCTTAGCTACCCTCTCAGTAAGTTCCTCCACTTCCTTCGGTAATCGCGAGAGTGCCTTAATGTCAGTGACCCTCTTGTGAATATGCTCGACCATGATTAATTTGTCTGCTATTATCCCCATGCTAGGGATAAGGTCATATGTCAGATTCGTTACAGTCCTCCGGATTTTCTCGTTGGTGAGTCTCGAAGGAGACAACTGATAGGCCTTGGTGGCCTGAGATCTGCCTGTTTCTGCCATCTGTTCTAGGATCTTCCATACGACGTCTTCATTTTTGTTCAGATAGCTCCTCCACAGGCGACACTAACCCCTGCATCTCGAGGGTCATACCACAGAACAAGTCTGGACTAAGATCGCTCTTGAAATGCCATGGTAGGGGCATTTCTGAATTAGGTCATTAAACCTATCGCAGGCTTCATGGAATGGTTCATTGGATCCCTGGGAGAAGCTGGCGATCTTCGTTCTCATCTGATTTGTCCTACCAAGTGGGTAGAACTTCTTCAAGAATAAGTCCTTGAACTGCATCCAGGTTGTACATCTCACCCCTAGGTTCTTCAGCCAATGTGCAACCTTATCTACTAAGGCAAATGAGTTGGCCTTCAGCCTGATGTAATCTTGTCCAACCCTAGGGTGACTAAGGTTGTTGCAAACCAGCTCAAAGTCTCTGAGGAAGGAGTATGGTTCTTCGTCCGCGTTTCCATTGAACTTCAGCAGCATGCTTAGGAAGTGGGGCTTCAGCTCTAATGCTTCAGGGGGGACCTCGGGTGCTAGCCAACTGTGTATCTCGTTCTCTGCTGGATTATAGGCGTCCACCATCGGTCGGTGTATTCCTTAGCCTCGATCACCTGTCCCAGTCTAGCCGTTAATTCTCCATTTAGTTGTTCGGCTCTAGCCAGTCGGGCTAAGACTTGAATCATTGGGTCCTCTCTGTTTTCCTCCTCATCAGGGCTCTTCTTTGGCATTGTGTCCTCTGATCCTGGGGATGAAACATGATCTGGTTTAGAGGGTAAATCAAGGAAGGGATTCTTACCGAGGCGATGGTCTTCCTCGGTAAGCTCAAAGGAGAGGAAAGGGTTGGTTTGAGAGTAACCACCCTGGGTTTGAGGGATCCAGATCTCAAGAGGGTCATGAGCTCTGGGTGGTCCAAGTTGCGCTTGGGCCGGTGAAGATGAGTTTCATGGGGGGCTCAGAGAGAGATTGGCAAATAAGGAGTCGATATCCCCCCAGTCAGTCATCTTGAATTGGCAAGAAGAATCGGGAGTTCTAAGTAAAGATAGGATTTTACTCCTACCTGAAGCAAGCAATTCAATCCAAACCCTGTATTTTCACACTCAACATGGTGAAGGACCCGAAATCGAGTCCAATTAATCTGGTTGATTTTAAGTGTGATTTTCAAGTAAATAGCAAAGGTTACGTGGCGTAGAGGGAGGTCAGCTCGAAACCGGATGCGTCTTCCCTGTTTAACCTGTCGCCTAAGATACATGCGTCCTTACCTTTCTTCGCTCCCATCCCAAGTTGATGGATTCAAAGACCTGCCCCTATCTACTTGTAACTAGGCGAAGGCTGACGAGGCTGGAACTTCACCCCGAGGGACTATTAGCAACTTGTCGCGAAGTACCGCTGGTTCACCCCTGAATACATGTGAATAGGCAGAGGTTACTTGGTACTAGTCAGTGAACCTAAAAAAATTCAACTCGTGATATTTGTTAGGATCAGACCGATCAGTTGGTACGTGATATGGAAGGCGGGGATTTGGGCTCTGCCTTAAGGTGTTCACAACCACTCAAGTACCCTCACTCAGCCTGAAAACAAGGTCGGGGTTAATCTCCTGTAAGGAGAATTTTCGATTTTATTGATTTTTTTGGTCAATAATGTTAGCAGTCCCAGTTTTAAGTTAAGTTATCACTGATTAAGTCCAATCCACACAGCACGCCTATCGTCCAGTCCCAAATTCCTTTTATTTAAGTTGTGAAAATCCAAGAGGGAGAAATCGAGAAATGCCGATGCACGTAAAATCAATGATGCGTATGATGAGTGTAGAATACTTACACTGATCCCTTCGCTTTTATGCAGGATGCAAAACATAATTGAAATCTTTTTACACTATATGCAAATGCAGACGACAAAAATCCGCTCCTAGACATGCAATTCTATTAGTGAGTGAATCACAAGTTCAATTTGACTAGATCTGCGGTTTAAGTGCGTCTTTTATGTGATGTGTGGTCCTAAGAAATTACGAGCACAAGCAAAGTGGCTCGAGGAGCCGCTTGTACAAGCCTAGTCTAAAATTCAATCCACATAGCACACGGGGACACGTTTCCACTATTTTTACACACGCGAGAACCCAAACGGGAACCGCTGGAAATGATGCAAAAATAATGAAAAATAAAATGTACAAGTTCTCTCAAATCACTCAAAAAGTTAAAATGCAGATTCCTCGAAGCGCCTCGGGACTCCTCGCTTTCCTCGCACAAAAACAAGTTGAGGTCAGAAAAAGGATGACATGAAAATACTAAAAATAGAAGACAGAAAAATATTCACAAGAAAATCGGGGGTCAGACTACTCGGGGATGGAAAATCCAACACTTAGAAATTAACTCGAAATTAACCTAAGCCGTGCCTCTCCGGCAACGACGCCATTTTGACATCGCTCTGGCTACCCCTGTTAATTCGATCAAATTAATTGTCAAATTAAATTTTAAGTTCGTTGCAGTCGGATAATCTAAGCTATGTCAAAAATACCACTTTTAATTAATGTTGAGTTAATCTCGAGCGGCAAATTTATTTTACTTGGGCAAGCCCAAGGTCGAACTCTGGGAGGCAGCTGTCTCCTTAGGTAGATTTTTACGCATCTTTCAGAGGTCGGATTTTCAGAAGATATTTTTGGTATTTTTAAACAATTTTTATGGAATTAAGAAAAGACACATGCAATTTTCAGGTCATTTTACAAGTTATATCAAAATTATAATCAAACTAAGTCCAAAAATTATGAAACTTGGCCAGAATGTGGAATGCATGAAATTAAGCTACACCAATTTTTTGGATTTTTCTGACACTATGAATTTACTGTGAATTAAAAATGAATGCAAGGTGATTTTGACCAAATTAATTTTAATAAATACGAAAACACAATATTTTCAGATATAAAAATTATCCTAGATAGATCTAAGTGTGAAGAATCAAGGAAAATTAATAAACCTAGAATTCTATGTGAATTGGACCTATTAAAAATCTATTAAGGAAATCACAAAATGATTTATTTAGGCCTCGAGATGCGTGCAAATGAGTTGATTTTTGGGCACAATGAAAACTCAATTATCCTAAGTCTAATGTGAATTTATGGGGATTTTTGGAGCAACATAGAATTACTAGAAATTAAAAGGCATAAATGGGCAAAATATAGCAAGACACCAAATAATTAATCATAAATTCCACTGATATCACAAAAATCAGACACGTGTCACATATGAAAGAGGACAAGTTAAGCTACACAGTGCAAATTCAAACTTAAAAAATGATGTCAAATGATTACCTAAAAATGCGTGCAAAGTCAGGGGATAAATGCAAATATAGGAAATAAAATTGCGAAAATTCAAACAGACTGACAAGGACTAAAATGCAATTACCTATAATGAGGGGGACATGTATGCAAAATGCCCAAAAAACACGTGCTGCTCACGTGGTGCTCCTGGCATGGACTGAAATGCAATTATCAAAACGTCTAGGGGCCTCGGTGCAAAATGCCCAAGAAACATGTTCGAGACGCCTGAGGTCCCAGGCTCGGTTGACTTCAGAGGCTCGGGCGGAGGCTCGGGAGCTCTGCAGGCTCGGACAAGGCTCGGGGAAGCTTCGGGGGCTCCGAGCCTAACGGTCGGGATGGAGGCTCGGAGGCGGCTACGTGGCGCCTGCTGGACCGCTAGATCAAGTGAAGATCCAACGGCATCTGGAGCGCGGGGGAAGGGTTATCATGGCGTGCTTTAGAGCGTGGGATCCTCCTGATCTGACGGACGCGGCCTGATGAAGACGTGTCTTGTTCGGAACCGTCCGATCAATGGGATCGGACGGCTACTGGGCGTCGTGCTCAAAGGGTTCCCCGCCTCCTGCGGCGGAGGTGGTTGCGCTCCGGTGAAGAGACTCTAGCTCCGCCGCCTCCTCCGGTCGTCGGTGAAGCTCGTCGGCGACTGCTACAGAGCTGGAAATTATCGTGGACAGGAAGCCGCCGGAGGTCTCAGGAGGGCCGAAGGTCTCAGGAGCAGCTGGGGTGGTCTGGAGAGTGGCAGCGATGAAGCTCAAATTGAGCTTCGATGACGTTCAGGCTAATGAAAGATGGAGTACCTGCAGGGGGTTAGCTTGATAGCCGAGGTGAGCGACGTGATCGTGGGGTGAACATGAGTGCGGAGGGAGGCCTGAGGTACGATGAAGGTGGTCCGGTGGTGTTGCTCCGCCAAGGTGGCGGAGCTCTAGTCGGCATGAGATGTTGTGTGTCGTCTGAGAAGATGGAAGGGTGCGCGAAGATGCCAGCTCCGAGGCGGAGCTCGAAGGATGGTCAGATGAAGGTGAAGTCGATTGAGGAAGGCGAATAAATTACGAGAAAAAGAAGAAGAAGATCGGAGGGGAGATGGAGGCGTCTACCTGGGAAATGGAGATCGGGATTGAACTCCTGGTCGTCGCTTGAAGGCCGGTAGAGGTTCCTGAGCTCGTGCAGCTCACAGAGGAGGCTGCGACACGGCGGGGATGGCCGTGGATCTCATCGGAGATGAAGCTCGGTCTTCGCTCGACTCCTTGCCGAATTGCTGTCACCAATAGGAAGGTAGGAGCTCGGGGTTTCTCTCTGTGATGGCGGATGGGGTCGAAGGTTGAAGGTGATGGAGTATTTAAAGGTGGAAGGTGACGACTTAGGTGACGAAGTGGTGGATTGGGTTGAGGTCGTGGAGCAATGTGGGTGTGATTCATGGAGTTCGAGGGGGTCGGCGAGGACGAGGGAAGAGTGGGGTACGAAATGGCAGTGATAGGAGGTAGAGGGTGGCCGGAGTGGATCCCAAAATAGGAAGGGGGCGACTCGTTGGTGAGGTGGGCGACGTGGGAGCGGGAGCTGCGGGAGGTAGGAGACGATGTCTTGACCGTTGGATCGAGCGATCCAACGGTCAGGAGAAGGGCATAAGAAGAGGGTTAGGATTAGATCAGCGGGGCGAGATCAAGGGCACAGGGCGCACCACGTGGCGGGCGGAGATGGAGGCGCAGACGTGCGGTTGTGATTAGATCAGAGGGGAGCGATCGAAGGGTCATGATGGAGCCACGCGGGGAGCGTAGGTCAAGGCGGAGAGGAACGATCGTGATGGTGGCTGGCCTTTGATCGAACGATTGAGGTCCAAAGCGAGATGGATGGAGGAGATGAGGCGAGAAGCGGAAGCATCGAAGGGTGTAGATGCCGCCACGTGGCGCAATGAGGGTGCAGCGCTGGCGAGCGATCTAGATTGGATCCAGGATTTGATCGTACGGCTGAGAAGCGCTGCGGCTTGGATGGCTTAGATCAAGAGAGAGAGGGTGTGATCGGACGGTGGGAAATGGAGGGTACGTGGCGCTGAATGGAGCAGGCCGCGTGGCGCAATCAGAGGGCGCCACGTGGCATGCTCTGAATGGCTGAGAAAGAATGTGGATTTAGAGAGAGAGAAGGAGGCCGAATTTTGAAAAACTCAAAACATGGAAGTTGTAGATCTCGATGAGATCTACAAGTTTTATGGAGACCAAAAAACGGAGATGAGGTCAAATATGATACAAAAATAAAGGGTACAAATAGACATACATATAGTACACAAAGGGGCCCAAAAACCCAAGTTTTGCATACGAGATCCGATTTTAATGATATTGGTCTCATTTTAAAGGTCTCTGAATGTGTATTAATCTGAAAGTGAGTAGACCTAAATCAGACACTGTATGAAAGATATGTGTGCATTCTAAAGTCTGGGGTCTCCAATTGGGTTTGGGGTTTTATTGGGTAATTTACAAGCTAGGAATTTTGGCCTTTTTCCTTGTATTATTAACTAGTAATATATATAGTATAAGGAAAGTTTTATTGACTTTTGAGGCGGTATAAAATACAGATGATTATGTGAATAATTGACAAGTGAATTTTACAGATGAATTGGCTTTTTATTTAATGAATGCAAAATTTCGTGAATTATGGATGCATGTATGAATGCTATTTATGCAAGATAAAGGGAAACATGCTGCTAAATACTCAGGAACAAGGCTTTATTTTCAACTTTAGAAGTGATGAATCACATATTCATCAGTAGCTGAACTCCATTGGCTATGATCACAGAACGCCCTGGAGGAATAGTCCTGTATGAAGAAAACTGTGTCCGACCTCCACACATGTGATGGAATGCTCCAGAATCGATAATCCAATCCGTCACATCAGAACCATTGCTACTGGAACTGGTAAGCAGATATGAAATACCTGAAGAACTAGGTAGAGCTCTGGCGATGGCCGCTGCATCTGATGGCCCTGCAGTCTGAGTCACAGGAGTGGTCAGCATTTCTCGAAGTCTCGAGACAAGATCATCAAAACGTGCATAAGTAGTAGGTGCAGGTGGAGAGTCAGACTGCTCAGCAACCCGTGCAGGCACCGGAAAGCCATGCTTGTGAAAGCATGTCTCCTCTGAGTGGCCAGGACGACGACAATAAGAACAAGGACCACACTGACGACCGCCACCTCTACCACGAGGTCCACGGCCACGGAACTGGGAAGTACTACCTCGTCCACGAGAAGCAGCCATAGCCGAGGAAGTCGACTGCGGTGTGGATGCAGGTATGGTAGTAATCCTGCTTAGCCGCTTGTATACCTCCTCCATTGGAGGTATGTTTTCACCAGTCAGTAGTTGAGTGCGAGCGGCGTACTCTGGGTCAAGAGAGGACAGAAAAACTCCAATCATAGTGGCATTCCGATATGCCTGTTGTTGTTCCACACTAGTAGTGATAGGCTTGAAGCTGTGGAGTCGCTCAAACATGCCTCTCAGATGTGAGAAATGTGCATGTAGAGGTTGACCATTCTGTTTCATCGAGAAAATGTCGAGCTGAAGTTGTAGTATTTTGCTTTCATTTTTCGCTTGTCCATAGGTAACAACCAATATGTCCCACATGGCCTTCACGGTTGGCTGATTGACAATATCATTAGCAATATCTGTACTGAGTTTCCCAGAGAGCCATATACGAGCATAGGCATCATCCTGTTTCCATGATGCATTGGCCCCAGTCTTGTCCGCTGGCTCGGAATCTGTCAGAATATGCTCCTTGTTGTGGCATTGCATCAGGGTGTGAAACTGTATGGACCATAACTCGTAGTTGGTCCCGTCCATCTTTACGATAGGTGTCGGTCCTTTGAAGGCATCGGAAGAGGAGAAGATGTCACCCTTGTTTTCTGACATTCTTTAATACGCCCAAAATGCGGAACAAGCAGGGAATATTATGCTAAAATCTTGTCTACAACATCAAAAGATGGATGAGATGTATCTGTAGAACTATACACTCATCCCTAATGCAATGTTTGTGGTCGAGAGCCTAAAACGATGGGAGAAATCAAGCTATATCACCCTTCGCAGAGCAGTCCATACCTTGATGCACGTGAACCGGGGTTGTCGAACCCCTTTCTGATCAAACCACCACGTTTTCAGAGGCAAACGAACCTCACAGGGTTGCTGGAAGGCGGCAACAACTGCTGGACAGGGGGTGGCGGTGGCGCCGGAGGGAGGTAGCGGCGGCGCTGTGGGCTACGGCGGCAGCCTGGGATGGTTGGCGGCAGCGCTGGGGTGGCTGCGGTGGCGCAGGGGGCTGCTGCAGGCCGCCCGGAGGCGCACAGTGACGTGTGATGGCGCGCGGAGGCGTGCGGAGGGGCTGACGGGTGTGGCTAGGGTTAGGGTTTTGGTTCGAGAACCCCGGTCTAGGACCGTTGCTCTGATACCACGTTGGAATAAACTTTATTCTCAATATGAAAAGAGATCCCAAGGCTCTCTTATATAGGAGAGGAGCCAAGGGTTAATTACATAAGTGGTACTCTAAGAAAACATAAAACATAAATATAGTACGGAGATAAATAAACATCTCAACAATCTAAATGTAGGAGCTCAAACAACTGAGAACTGCTCCGACTCTGACGGGATGGAAAGGAGGAACAATGATGCTTCCCAAGCTGGCATGCCTCACACTGAACGGAGGATCTTGTAGAAATCTAAGGGAGAACATGACACAACTTCTGCAGAGGAAGGTGTCCAAAACGAAGGTGCCACAGATATGGAGAGACATGTCCAGTAGGTATAGTAGAAGCGCCAACAAGAGGAGGTTGGACCGGTCTGTATAGCCCACGTTGCTCACGACTACATCCAATCACCCTGCCTGTGAGTATGTCCCGAGAAATGAGACGAGGGGTCAAAAATGACACCACAATACAGATCCTTAGTAATCTGACTAATGGAAAGTAAATTCATCTGAAAGTCAGTACATATAAAACATTCTGAAGACGCATGTACGACGTCAAATGCTCCTCCCCTTGACATGTAATGGGTAAGTGGTCGCCATTAACAATGACAACCTATCTGCCAGGTGGTATAGACCTGTTTCCACACAGGTGGTGTGAAACACCAAAGTTCATAATCCACTTTATCATGTCTGAACCATTACTTCCAGTAAAAGCATATGTGATACCTGAGGAGCTTGAAGAGGCTCTGGCTTCGGCTGTGACTGCAGTATCTGTAGTGGTGGTGCCAGCAGTAGGAGTCATGATCTCTCGAATACGAGAGACAATATCATCAAAGCGAGGATTGGCTTGGGAAGCTAGAGTCTCAGAAGGCTCAATCTGTTCTGCTACGCAACCCGAAATTGGATATCCATGCTTCAAGTAGCACGTATCCTGTGCATGTCCCGATCAAACCTTCTGACACTCCCCCTCAATAACAAACTTAGGTGCCTACTGCATGTAGACCTCCTGTAGATCACCATAGAGGAAGGCATTCTCCACATGTAGCTGGTAAAGGGTCCAATCTCGTGTTACAACAACAGAAAGTAAAATACACAGAGTAGAATGTCCAGCAACTAGAGAGAAAGTATCCTAATTGTGGAGATATGTATCTATGTTCATGTACTTTTCCTTTTATTTTCTTTTCCACTTGTTTATCAAATGTAATTTACCCTTAGGTCTCTCCTCTATATAAGAGAGCCTAGGGCTTTCAATAACAAGTATCTCATTCTCAAACCCTAACATGGTATCAGAGCGTTAGGGTTCTCCCTTCCTCACCACCGCAACCCCCCTTCTCCCTCGTGCTCTCTCCCTTGTCACCGCCGCCGTCGGCTCTCTCTATCAGAGCAGTGGTACCCCGATACACACATTCGCAGTATTTCAATTCCGATCGCATTAAGTTCTCGGATAGCGGCAGTCTTCCGACTTGTCGTGAGTCCGAGAAGGGAAATATGACACTCAGATTTAATCACCACACATTTCACCAATTTCATTAATTTTCATATCATATCCCAAGAAGAGGAAAAGCATACATCGTAGTATTTGTGAACAATAAATTTTATGACTAATAAATGGTTCTCATCCAGAGACATGGCATCCCGACCCGGTCAGGAGACGGCTGACCAGTTGACACGCATACTGGCTGCTCTCACCGACCTCCAGCAGCAACAGACTGTCATGTGAGGTCAGCAGGAGCAGATATTGGCGCAACAGACTGAGATTGCAGACAGACAGACAGACAGATATAGAGATGAGGTTTGAGGACCTATCAGATTTCACGTAGCATCCATTACAAGAGGGAACACGACAGGACCAACACCAGTCTGTTGAAGTAGAGCAGCCTCATCCTGATGATCCACTTGAGAAGGTACCTGAGTATGGAGCAGATGATGCGGACTTTGACAGGGAACAAGACCCTGTTGACTTTGCTGACGAGGATGCACACGAGTATTCAGCCATTCACAGGCACCAGTCGGTTTTCACATCCTACCAGCGGGCCAACATACCCTTGTTCGAGGGTACAGGTTCACCAGATGTAGCTGAGCAATGGCTGAAGAGAGTGATGAAGGTGCTCAGGATGATTCGCGCGCCACGAGATAGGTGGCTATCTTTCATGGAGTATTCATTGACATACTTTGCCGAGAGATGGTGGGAGGCCGTCGTATCTGAGCTAGGCGGAGAGCCTAAATGGGATGATTTTGAGACGAGGTTCAGAGACCACTTCTTTTCGGCGAAGTGGAAGGAGTCCCAGCGTCGACTTTTTGCAGAGCTTCGTTAGGGATAGATGATAGCCAGAGATTACTATATCCGATACACAGAACTGTCACGATATACCCGAGCAGCTGGTGCATTTCCAGAGGAGAATCTGGAAAAGTTCATTGGCGGCATGCGAGAGGAGGTACAGGAGAAGCTGGCTGGACTACACATCACATCCATCTCCGAGGCTACCGATGCAGCGGAGAAGTTCGAGGACATCAGAGGGAGACGTTTCGGGAGCTCGTCTGGAGAAGCGCCTAGATCGCGGCGATATTTTGGACCGATACGTCGACCACTTCAGCAGCAGAGATCAGCCAGACGGTTTCGACCTACATGTTCGACCTTCTCAGGCAGTGCTCGCTCTTCTCCATCGACTATTTTAGGAGGAGCACTTGCCGGACGTGGCACAGAGTCCGCTCGACCATCATGTCCATTCAAATATTTATAAAGACAAACCATTTCTTAGTGTGAAATTCTTTGGAAAACCTTGTTCAATTCTCTAAAAAACCATCTTTTTACTCTTTCATCCCGATCAACTTGTGCATATGCACATATGACATTTAGGATCTTTCGTGAAGTGACTTTGCTTATCATAATTTGATCTCCAAGTCTTTTACTTCTACTGCACACTCTTTTCGAGTCTTTTTGCATGGTAATACCAACCTCATTAAGGGTATCTTGTGAATTTTATCTCGTAGACACTTTGAACACATATCCTCTTCTTAGTCATATCCTCCATTTCATAGCTTATTTACGACCACATTAATAATTATCTCAATGCATACTTCATCTTGTACCCACTTCAATGGTATGATGGTAGAGCAGTGTGCCTATCACCCAAAAGACCATGGTTCAAATCCCCCTTTGAGGGCGGTTGCGTTAAGTAACCGGCAACTAGTGAAAAAAATAGTCAGATCTTTCAAAATGGATTTGATAAGAATCTATGAGGTTGACCACCCTACTTAAAAGTGGGATAAGGCTTTGTCATTTTTTAATGCTTATCTTAATTGATTAGCTTCCTTGTCCCCCCATTTGCATACCATGATACGAAGATCCTTATCTTATAGTGGGCCAGTTTCTTCACTCAGATGCATATCTCTTGTCTGAAAAAATATTGCAATCCTTGCTACACTTGAGTTGAAGTTTATAAACCTTCCCTAAATTTTCCTTGCTTTTAGGTAATACAATTCATCATTAAGTAGAGTTATGCCAAATGGTTGAAAGAATGCGAGGATCCATGTTATAAAAAACTCATTAAAAGACAAATATATTAGGTTTTCATCAACCACAAGTTTTGTGATTGAAGTTGGCTTTGATACCTGTTGAGATATTTCCATGTCTTATATATTGTTTCCGTTATTTTTATTTCCTTTATCTGTCTTATGTAATTTACCCATAGGCCTCTTCTCTATATAAGAGAGCCTAGGGTTCCAGGAATAAACATATCATTGTTTTCTCCCAACATGGTATCAGAGCAGCGGTCCTAGACCGGAGCTCTCGTTCCCTAGCCCTAACCATACCTCCAAGCCTCCGCCCCTTCTCTCTTCTCCGAGGTCGGCGCCGCAGCTGCCCATCTTCCTTCAGTGCCGCACCCCCCAGTGCCGCAACCAACCCTTCCAGCGACGCCGCCAGGGCACCCACCAAGCCCAGCAACGCCGCCCAGCCCTACCCGGCCCCGCTGCGTCGTATGTTAGACCTCCGACCCACAGCCTGAGGTCGCGGTCCGAGACCTGCAGTCCCCTGTTGCCCTAGGCGTGCGCCTATAGCACCATCAGGGCACGATCAACCCTCTCTAGCGGGTCTTCATCTCTTTGATGGATTTGGTTGTGGCTTAAGTCTAGACGCGCAACCAAAATCACTCATGACTGTGTAGACACTTATCTTTACAAGTACTCATTTGGTTTAGTCTTTCTCCATCAGTATCATGTCAGAGAACAAGGTTGATGTTCCCTCTACTGGCGCATTCAAAGGTCCGGCACCTATCGTTAAAATGGACGGAACAAATTATGACCTCTGGGCTATGCAGTTCATGAGCCTCGTGAAGTTGAGTGGTAAGAAACATATTCTTACCGAAGAAGAACCGTTGAAGAAGACTGGAGTGAATGACTCTTGGGAGGTAGACGATGCATATGCCAAAGTATGGCTCTCTGGTACATTGACGACTGAGATTGCCAATGATGTGTTACATAAACCTACAACGAAGGCGATGTGGGATATCCTTGCGGCAACGTATTCTCAGGCAAGGAACGAGACGAAGATTCTCCAACTACAACATGATATCTTTACAGTGAAGCAGAACGACCACCCCCTCTACTCTTTGTATACATCCCTACGAGGGATGTTTGAGAAACTTCACAGTTTCATGCCTCTTACTGCGACTCCGGAGCAACAACAGACATACAAGAATGGTACTATGGTTGGTGTCTTCCTCACAGCCCTTGACCCGGAGTATGATGCGGCTCGCTCTCAGATCTTGGCGGATGCTACTATTCCTCCAATGGAGGAAGCGTTCCGTCGACTCAGCAGAATTACAGTTCCATCTACAGTTCCTGGCCCATCTTCCTCAGCCATGGCAACCTCTAGAGATTGAGGAGGCTCTTCTTTTTCCCGTGGATGTGGACCTCGTGGTAGAGGAGGACACATTCATCCATGTACGTACTGTCATCGTCCAGGCCACACAGAGGACACATGCTATTCTAAGCATGGTTTTCCAGCTTCAGCACGGGTTGCAGAGCAGGCTGAGTCTCCGGCTAACCCCTCTTCTGATCAGAGATTTGATGACCTTGTTGCTAGACTGAGGGATATCATGCCTCCTGCCTCTACTTCGTCCTCTAGAGGTCACTCAGATGTTGCGGCGGTCCTAGACCGGAGCTCTCGTTCCCTAGCCCTAACCCTACCTCCAAGCCCCCACCCTTCTTTCTTCTCCGAGGTCGGCACCACCGCTACCCATCTTCCCCCTGAAGGATATGGAATTATCCTCAAACGCATCACGGAAGCGTGATCGTCGTATCGGATACGACGAAGAACGACTAGTCGTACTAGTTGTTCGGTGCAGCGGAATTTAAAAAATTTATTCGATGAAACCACATGATCCGAGAACCATTCTCAGATCGTTTCATCTATAACCACAACAAGTATAATGCAATACCTCTTGAAGCGTGGTTGATCAAGTCTCTAAAGAAAGAGACCTCCTGTCTCAAGTCCGATCGTCGGCGAGACCGCTTGCGAGCGCGGGGATGAACCGCGTTGTCCTCGCAATCCAAGAAGATGATCCAAGCATGGTTGCTCCTGATCTCGTCGCACGAGATCAAAAGTCTCCTTCGTGAGAGGAACTCTCCAAGAAGACGGAGAACCGAAGAACGTCGAAGCGGCGGCGCGGTGGCGAAGGCGACGACGGTTCTCTCCTCTAGGGTTTGGTGGTCGGCCACCAATTAGAGGGAGAGAGGGCTGACGTGTGTAGAGAAGAAAGAGAGAGAGAGAGCTCCAATATTGCAAGTCCTTAGAGAGCATAGAATGCCTCTCTATTTATAGGGTTTTGGGATCCATGGATCTCAATCCATGGGACACATAAAATCAATGGATGAGATTGATTTGTGTCAATCCAATGGCCAAGATTGTTGTTGTCAAAAGCAACAAATTTAGGTTAAAATATATTTGAAAAATCAAATATAATTTAGTCCTAAATCAACCCAACAAATAAGGAGAGAATGTGCATGGAGATTTCATCTCCATGCACCTTCCATGTTGGACGGCCACCCATTCCATATAGGAATGGTGTGCCGCCCACTATGGGAGTCCAAGGAGGCAATCTCATGGATTCCCATGAGATTGCATATCTCCTTGATTTTTCTCTCTTATTTATTTGCAACAAATTTGTTGGATTTTGTTCTTCAAAAATAATTCACAATTATATTTGAGAATATTGCATTCTTGCCATGGAAAAAATTGTGAATCATATTCACAACCCAAAACAACATATAATTCATATTGTTAATTAATTACACAATGTGTATCCAATACACATAATAATTAATCAACACATATAAATTATAATTAGCTCTCTCTAATACATTATAAATCACATTTATAATATATTATGAATAATTGGATATTTCTATCCACATTATTCTTATCCACATTAATTAAATCACATTTAATTAAATTGGATAATTTCTTCACACATCAAGATGATTAAATCACATTTAATCATTATTTCTTCATTGCTTAGATCTTATGGAATTATTCTTGAACCCTTCAAGAATAATGCAATCTCTCCGCAGATACTTGGAGATAAGGTCAGGGCGATTGTATTGTTCCACGTATAGTGACATGGATATTGAGATCATATCTCAAATCCAGATCGCGGGCCTCCCATAGATGCTTGATTAAATCAAGACCGTAAATCTAATCTTCTCATTGTATCTGAATCACATTCAGATCAATGTCCAATACTTGGACCAAGATCAGATCACTTCTCTACTGAGAGGAGTCACTAAAATCCAGACCCGTTTCATCACTCCCTAGGAATGGAAGCGTCATGGTTATACAACCGTTTATGATCAAATCACCCTCAGGTATTCCCAATACCTGTACATCCTGCATACTGGAAGACTCAGATTATACCTGAAGTATCGGATCAACTTTATACTGTCTACTTCGTGGTTTTATCAGTAAGTTTCTCATTCGATCATTGGGAGTTGGTATCGATCATACACTTTCCAAAAGTGTATATCATACCTAGGTCTTGATCATATACTAAAAGTATATATCAAACCTACAAATTCAGTCATGCTTCCAAAGCGAGACGACCATGCGCATGGAATTTGATTCTTCCCAATATTTCATGAGTGAGCTCATGTCTTCCGGTTCAGTAACTGAACCTGTATGATCCCTTTGAGAGATCGTATTACTCATATGCCCTTATATGCACACCAGCGCGCCGGTGTATAGACCTTGATTAGGTCATCATCCTATTGGTCTGCCAAATGTACATACTTGGACATATAGCAACACATCTCTCTCCGGTCAGAGGATGCGTGCCTATATCATGACAGCATATGATATAGGACTTTGGTTATCTTGATCTCGTTAAGTCAACTCTTTGACCTAACTAATCTGACACCTCCGAATCTCTATTCCTATGCAGAGGACCTGCATCAAGAGGTCGGTCAGATATCAGCCTTCAGAGATAAGGATTGCCATCTCCTACTCAGGCTGGAGATCATCTCTTAACAATCATTTGACGGTGCTTGATGAGTCCTCAATCTAACTCTTTAGATATTCATCCAAGCACCAGCCTCTATGATTCAATAGGTGAATCAACAGCTGCATGATTATTAAGATGGCCATGGTACATAACCCTAATTGTACTAAGGGACCTATTATACAAATTATTCATTCTTCATTTCAGATCAGGGAATGATATGTGCAATAACATTTATTGCATAATGGCTCGCCGTGGGCTCGCATTTCCAACAATCTCCCACTAGCCCAAAGAGCCATTAATGGGCTAATCATTTAAACTCACACTCATGTGACAATCATAGGCTATTTAGAAAATAGCTAGGTAAGCTGATCAGTCACTCTGTTCCCGCGAGACTACGCCAAGTCCTTTTACGGCACTTGCATATCCCCAGTAACAGTGCTCGCATCCAATGCGAATGTTGCATCTTATGCAACTAATACTCAATCTTGTTAGTTATAGTGTTCTTGACACTACAACTTAACAATTATCATAACCAGTATTTCCATAATCCTTATCAGAATATCCTTATTCCTGGAGATCACTATCTCTTAAGGTATCCACAGTTAAGACCTTTTAGATCTCTATCTATAAAGTCTTAAATTTTTGAAGATAAGACTTTGAGATCACTATCTCAAAAATCTTGTCATCTATGAAGATTTTGTCATTACTGCAACCAAGTGTTTTATTTCCATAGTAGGATTAGCAACAGTTTACTACTCCCACTGCATGGCAGCCATCTGGCTTTTGTGCACATCTAGCACACACTTGGCTTCTCAGAACTGATGCCCAAAGGCAAGTAGTTCTAGCATTCACTTCCTCAACTCTTTGAGGTGCTATCCCTTTAGATAGGTCAGTACCATATCTTAAGGGATGGAAGCCATTACTGGAATTTTCCATAAAATGGAATATGTCCAAGATGTACTATAAATGTCACAGTCCCATTATCCTCTTCTCTTTGCTTCTGAACAACTTCAGAACTAAGATCTGAGAGGCATCTTTGAAATCATATTTCAAGTTATGGAACAACCAGATTATAACACTAATTATTATCCTTATATCATTTTTAAATGATTAGGATATCATCTACATTTAGCACGATGAACACAAAAGCACTCCTACTAAGCTTCATATGGTTCATCAAGATTCTATCTGAAATCATAACATTTATAATTTCATCAAATCTTATGATCCAACTTCAAGAAGCTTAATTGAGTCCATAGATGGATTCCTTAGCTTGCACACCTTGCTTTCCTCAACCATGAAGCCCTGGGGCTACTTCATAGGAATATCCTCAAAGAGGCATTCGTAGAGGAATGCAATATTGACTTACATCTTGAAGATGCAATAGTCAAGTTATGTAGCTAAGGTTAGCAATATTATGATGGTTTTAAGCATGGTCACCGAAGAGCAAGTCTCATTGCAAGCAATGTCTTCTCTTCCAGTGTGTAGCTTATGGCTACGAACCGTGCTTTGAAGATCTCTACCTTCTCATCAGGTTCCCTGTCTCTTGAAGATCCATTTACACCTTTACAGGTCTTACCCATATAGGTGGATCCTCGAGGGTCCATATACAACACTTGTATATGAAGTCTACATTAGACTTTTATTGCTATCCATCTATCCATGCTATGATCTTCAGAAGCTTCATCACATGAAGTTCGATCATTGTCAGATTTCTCTAACACATGGAATCCATCCTCAAACTTATTTGAAGAGGTATTAATGTTTCATCTTTAATTGTCCTTTTAGTTTCCAATTTCATGAGTCTCATTATAAATGAGTTCCTACACTTCATTTTCATCTTGATTCTCAAGAGTCTCAACCTCTAAGAATCACATTCTCGGAGATGAGATATTTTAAGAATCTCAAGGTCATAAAGTAGGTATCCAATACCATCCTTTATTTTCCTAATGAAGCAGCACTCTCAAGTGCTAGATTCCAATATACATGGAACCTTATTAAGGATATACATTGTAGTCTCTACTACACATATATACCTGGAAACTAAGGGATAATTATGCTAAAAATTCAACATTGATAAGATCATGTCACACATGATCTAATTGTATCTACCTATAACTCTTTTGAGTTAAGGTGTGTTAGGAGGTTTGAGATAGAAATGATATTCATATCTCCATAAGGTATTCTTCGAATTTATCTAGTAGGTACTTGCTACCTAGATTAGATCAAATTCATTTTATCTTCCTTCAAACTTTGGTTCTAAACCAAAATTAATGAAATCTTTGAACATTTCAAAAGTTTCTTAGGTGAAGAGAAGAAATCTCATATCATACACAATCATCAATAGATATCACATATCCACGATGTTTATAATGATATAGATGATCCACATACATCAATATGTATGAGATCCTGAATACACTGGCATCTTACACCATTCCCAAAGAAGGGTGTATTGGACATTTTACTTTGAATACAATATTCATAAGTATGTAAGTTTTGAAATTTTAGACATTCTAAAGTTTCATCTCTTACTAGTCTATTGATCAAATCAATAGACAAATGTCCAAGGCTTGATTCTAGATCATTGTCAAATGATCTTCATCCTCCTATTGATATTAAGGTTTAATTTCAGTATTTAGAAATGTTAATGAACCATTCATTAATTTTCTAATTTAGTGGAGTCCACTAGATTATTAGATTACTATCTGAAATATATCCATCATAACTCTTTATGATAGTTCTATCTCAGAATTCATGTTTATTTCCAATATTTAGAAACAAACAATGAGTGTATTCTTATATCTAGGTCATAGAGACATTCTCTAAGACTAAGGGCTCTCCCACTGAAATTAACAAGTCTATTAATCCAACAGAGATTGTTGCAACAATTGCATCAATATTCATGTGGACAACTATAAACCTTTAAGACCAAATTTTCCAGTCTTCTAAAACATATGCAACCCATTGCAAATGTCATCAGAAGATTGAGATACAATTATTTGACTTTATCTTGTTCAATAAGTAAGTCAATATCAATGATTTATGTAGATTATTCTGATGCTCCATCCGAGTCCTTTTCTAAGGATTCTAGACAGACTTGATAGTCATACTATCAACACATCAACTTATTGCAGTATTGGCACTCATCCAACTCTTTGGATGTCATATGGAAGTCACAGAAGTCCAGTCAACTCTTTGACTTTCCTTCTTTCTTGGGTCCAACCCATGCTTCCATTGCGCTCCCTTTATCTATAAGCAACCATTGCTTAAGACTAAGGATCTCTTACAATAAATTCAAAAAGAATTCAAAATAAGAGTATTTCAACATTTATTTATGCTTCATTAGATTCACACAATATGAATACTATGAAGCTTCATGAATGACTAGAGTATAGACAGTAGAGTAATGACACTCATCATCTACATCCATCTAAACTCATGAAACATAGGTTCAGGTAGGTACTCAAACAATTTGAATACATCATCTCTTTATAGAGCTACCATTCTACATGATGTAGAAAACCATGTCACTCATGATTAAATGTCAAGAGCACATATGTATGCCAGAAAATAATCATTGATTTTATAAGGATTATATGACAATTATGATCATCATCAACATGTCACTTCCAAAGTACATTTGATGATACCAAGACTATAGAGACATACAAACCCTAGGGTTGTAGTCCTATCATCTATTTAATTGTCATTTCTCAATATTATGAGGAAATTTGCACATTGCAACCACATACATTATGTGTTCAATTGCAAGTACAATATCTGGATCATGAGTCCAATCCAAGATATTTCACTGGTTACTATTGAGTATTTCATTGAGTGCGTTTTAATGAAGGATTATCTGAAATAAGAAATTTGCATAGATATATGTATTTATATATACATATTTTACTTTGATTTAGGAATTTTTATATCAAAGTTGTCTTGCCATGTCAACATTGAAAGTTCATTCCCTTAATCACTTTCAATGTAAGAGATATACTTACCATTATATCTCAAGCAAGATCTGGGATCTCCTTCCTTATCTTTGTTGCATCCCAATAATATGAGAACCTACAACTCGGATAAAAAGAAGCGGGAACACATTCCGCCTTGCAAGTCCAACTTGCATCTCCCAATTCGGTCTTTAACACCCGGGCACACCACCCCTAAGGCAATGTTGACCCGTCATTAATTGAACCAACCGTCAACAGGAATACAACTCGCTATGCGTAATCCAATATCGCCCCAATAATATGAGGACCCGATATTGGGGTCACTACGCATACGTCCTTACTCTTTCGAGAAGCGACGAGCCCGATCCAGATGCGCTTGCATACAGGAGCTGTCACTTCGGACAAGCGTCTCCCACATGCAATCCCTGGCGACGGAACCCTCCGCCTTGACGGGAGACCATGGATGTCACTTATGTGATCCTCCATATCATATTCAAATTTTAATTAATTATCGTGAATCATATTCACATAATTAATTCTTCCAAGGGAATTATTATTTCTAATCATATTAGAGTATTTCAATTGGACATAATCAATTTAATCATATTAAATTAATTATCAATCCAATTCAATCAATCAAACTTGATTATTTTACTTGAATATATATGGTAATATCTCAAAATACGTATTAATTCGAATTTTAATAATTAGAAAAATACATCTTAATCCCTCGGACATTATCCCGGCCCTACCCGCTGTCATGGCCAGTACCGACGAGAGTGGGACGGACCACATACGTTGCAACCCGCAACCCCAATGCTCTCCGACTAGGCACCATATCCGCCTCGGGAAAGGATAATGCCAAATTGATTAATTTGTACTTGAGATGATCATCGGTTCTTCAACCGAAATTGTACCATATAGTAATAATCAAAACATTTTTGATTATAAGGAAATTTGCTAGACAAATTCCCAAATCCTATTCAAGCATCAAGTTTGAAAGATTGTGGTTTCCAATTATGATTTAGATCACATCTTAATCAATTATTGGTTAAGGCAATGTCATTTAAGGGAATAATTTTTTTTGAGGGAAAAAAGGGTGTCGAACCGTAAAGGTGGACACCCAAATTTAAGGGAATAATTATCATCAAATATTTCACAAATATTTATGCACAATTATTCTAGGAAATTAAACAATTTAATTTCACTAAATGATTAAATGACAATCACCAATCAAACATTAAGTTTGATGAATGTGTTTCCAATTAAGATTTAGATCAAATCTAATCAATTAATTGGATGAGGCCAAGTCAATTATGTAAATAATCATCTTCAAATATTTCACAAATATTTTTCATGATTATTTCACGAAATTAACAATTAATTTCACTAATTGACAATCACTTGGTTCTTGATTAGGACTGTAATTTCACCAGTGACCACTTCTTACTAAAATTAGCATATCTCAATCATATTAAATCCAAATTAGACAAAATCAATTTTCATAGATTGCTAATTTGATTTAGGACAGAATCCAAGTGATGTTACACGCATTTCGAGGCAAGTCTAAACAGTAATTAACATTTTAATCACGTTCAGATCTACAGTTCCCGCAACAGTGCCTACATGTTCATTAAAACAACCATATCTAGAGCATACGAAATCCGATTTACGTAAACTCAGATCCTATGGTTTCCTTATTTAATGGGGAACAAAATCCAAGTATTAAATTCGTGTTTAAACAATTTAAACAGTGCCGAATTTATTTACTAAACAGATCTGCGAAATCAAATGCGATAAAAACTTTCGCGACCTTAACGAACCCAAGTCGTCCTCGGTTTTTCGAATCATATTCGAAACCGTCGACCTAAGGCTCTGATACCACTTGAAGGATATGGAATTATCCTCAAGCGCATCACAGAAGCGTGATCGTCGTATCGGATACGACGAAGAACGACTAGTCGTACTAGTTGTTCGGTGCAGCGGAATTTAAAAAATTTATTCGATGAAACGACATGATCCGAGAACCATTCTCAGATCGTTTCATCTATAACCACAAGTATAATGCAATACCTCTTGAAGCGTGGTTGATCAAGTCTCTAAAGAAAGAGACCTCCTGTCTCAAGTCCGATCGTCGGCGAGACCGCTTGCGAGCGTGGGGATGAACCGCATTGTCCTCGCAATCCAAGAAGATGATCCAAGCATGGTTGCTCCTGATCTCGTCGCACAAGATCAAACGTCTCCTTCGTGAGAGGAACTCTCCAAGAAGACGGAGAACCGAAGAACGCCGAAGCGGCGGCGCGGTGGCGAAGGCGACGACGGTTCTCTCCTCTAGGGTTTGGTGGTCGGCCACCAGTTAGAGGGAGAGAGGGCTGACGTGTGTAGAGAAGAAAGAGAGAGAGAGAGAGCTCCAATATTGCAAGTCCTTAGAGAGCATAGAATGCCTCTCTATTTATAGGGTTTTGGGATCCATGGATCTCAATCCATGGGACACATAAAATCAATGGATGAGATTGATTTGTGTCAATCCAATGGCCAAGATTGTTGTTGTCAAAAGCAACAAATTTAGGTTAAAATATATTTGAAAAAATCAAATATAATTTAGTCCTAAATCAACCCAACAAATAAGGAGAGAATGTGCATGGAGATTTCATCTCCATGCACCTTCCATGTTGGACGGCCACCCATTCCATATAGGAATGGTGTGCCGCCCACTATGGGAGTCCAAGGAGGCAATCTCATGGATTCCCATGAGATTGCATATCTCCTTGATTTTTCTCTCTTATTTATTTGCAACAAATTTGTTGGATTTTATTCTTCAAAAATAATTCACAATTATATTTGAGAATATTGCATTCTTGCCATGGAAAAAATTGTGAATCATATTCACAACCCAAAACAACATATAATTCATATTGTTAATTAATTACACAATGTGTATCCAATACACATAATAATTAATCAACACATATAAATTATAATTAGCTCTCTCTAATACATTATAAATCACATTTATAATATATTATGAATAATTGGATATTTCTATCCACATTATTCTTATCCACATTAATTAAATCACATTTAATTAAATTGGATAATTTCTTCACACATCAAGATGATTAAATCACATTTAATCATTATTTCTTCATTGCTTAGATCTTATGGAATTATTCTTGAACCCTTCAAGAATAATGCAATCTCTCCGCAGATACTTGGAGATAAGGACAGGGCGATTGTATTGTTCCACGTATAGTGACATGGATATTGAGATCATATCTCAAATCCAGATTGTGGGCCTCCCATAGATGCTTGATTAAATCAAGACCGTAAATCTAATCTTCTCATTGTATCTGAATCACATTCAGATCAATGTCCAATACTTGGACCAAGATCAGATCACTTCTCTACTGAGAGGAGTCACTAAAATCCAGACCCGTTTCATCACTCCCTTGGAATGGAAGCGTCATGGTTATACAACCGTTTATGATCAAATCACCCTCAGGTATTCCCAATACCTGTACATCCTGCATACTGGAAGACTCAGATTAAACCCGAAGTATCGGATCAACTTTATACTGTCTACTTCGTGGTTTTATCAGTAAGTTTCTCATTCGATCATTGGGAGTTGGTATCGATCATACACTTTCCAAAAGTGTATATCATACCTAGGTCTTGATCATATACTAAAAGTATATATCAAACCTACAAATTCAGTCAAGCTTCCAAAGCGAGACGATCATGCGCATGGAATTTGATTCTTCCCAATATTTCATGAGTGAGCTCATGTCTTCCGGTTCAGTAACTGAACCTGTATGATCCCTTTGAGAGATCGTATTACTCATATGCCCTTATATGCACACCAGCGCGCCGGTGTATAGACCTTGATTAGGTCATCAACCTATTGGTCTGCCAAATGTACATACTTGGACATATAGCAACACATCTGTCTCCGGTCAGAGGATGCGTGCCTATATCATGACAGCATATGATATAGGACTTTGGTTATCTCGATCTCGTTAAGTCAACTCTTTGACCTAACTAATCTGACACCTCCGAATCTCTATTCCTATGCAGAGGACCTGCATCAAGAGGTCGGTCAGATATCAGCCTTCAGAGATAAGGATTGCCATCTCCTACTCAGGCTGGAGATCATCTCTTAACAATCATTTGACGGTGCTTGATGAGTCCTCAATCTAACTCTTTAGATATTCATCCAAGCACCAGCCTCTATGATTCAATAGTTGAATCAACAGCTGTATGATTATTAAGATGGCCATGGTACATAACCCTAATTGTACTAAAGGACCTATTATACAAATTATTCATTCTTCATTTCAGATCAGGGAATGATATGTGCAATAACATTTATTGCATAATGGCTCGCCGTGGGCTCGCATTTCCAACACCCCCAACGCCGCACCCCCCCCCCCCAACACCGCAACCAACCCTTCCAACGGTGCCGCCAGGGCACCTACCAAGCCCAGCTACGCCGCCCAGCCCCACCTGGCCCCGTTGCGCCGCACGTTGGACCTCCGGCCCGTAACCTGAGGTCAGCGGTCCCAGACCTGCAGTCCCTTGTTGCCCTAGGCGTGCACCTCTAGCGTCGTAGGGGCACGATCAACCCTCTTTAGCGGGTCTTCATCTCTTTGATGGATTTGGTTGTGGCTTAAGTTTATACGCGCAATCAAAACCACTCATGACTGTGTAGACACTTGTCTTTACAAGTACTCATTTGGTTTAGTCTTTCTCCATCGGTATCATGTCAGAGAACAAGGTTGATGTTCCCTCTACTGGCGTATTCAGAGGTCCGATGCCTATTGTTAAAATGGATGGAACAAATTATGAGCTCTGGGCTATGCGGTTCATGAGCCTCATGAAGTCGAGTGGTAAGAAACATATTCTTACCGAAGAAGAGCCGTTGGAGAAGACTGGAGTGAATGCCTCTTGGGACACATGCTATTCTAAGCATGGTTTTCCAGCTTCAGCACGGGTTGCAGAACATGCTGAGTATCCGGCTAACCCCTCTTCTGATCAGAGATAGCATGACCTTGTTGCTAGACCGAGGGATATCATGCCTCCTGCCTCCACTTGTCCTCTGGAGGTCACTCAGATGTTGCTGCCTCAACGTCTGCTAGTACGTCTGCCTCTGCCAGTACCTCAGGTAGTACCTTTGCTCTCACATCATGTCATGGCTCTGCGTTTTCTGACTGGATTATAGATTCTGGAGCTATACATCACTTATGCGGCGACATGACCCAACTTACATTTTATGGACATTCCATCTGGTAGAACAGTTGTGATTGCAGATGGGACGCATTCCCCAATCGCAGGACAAGGGGAGATTTCTTTGACACCTTCTATGCATCTGAAGAATGTGTTATATGCACCTGATTTCTCTATGAATTTGTTATCCATTAGTCAGATTACAAAAGACTTGCACTGTCGAGCTATTTTTGACCCTTCGTCTCTTGTGTTTCAAGACATTCTTACGGGCAAAGTGATTGGATGTGGCCGTGAGCAGGGTGGTCTGTATCGTCTTGTCCAAGATGCATTTGCTGGTGTTTCCTCTTCTGCAACATGCCCTGTTTCTCCTTATACCTGGCACCTGCGGTTTGGTCATCTCCCACTTCAGAAGCTGTATCGTATGTTGCCTCAGATTTCACCAAGAGATTCCTTTCAGTGTGAGGTGTGTCAGTTGGGAAAACATCATCGCTCTGTTTTTCCTAGTCGTCAGAGTCGGAGCAGTAGCTCTCCTTTGATTAATTTCATGTTGACATTTGGGCCCCTAGTCGTGTTCCTGATCATCAGGGACACCGGTTTTACCTTGTTGCTGTGGATGATTTATCTCGTCTGTCGTGAGCCTTTCTTTTGAAAAATAAATCTGAAGCTGGGGATGAAATCAAAAATTTTATCAATGAAGTGCATAATATTTTCTCAATCTCAGTTAAAATTTTGCGGACTGATAATGCTTTGGAATTCTGTACTTGTGCCTTGTCTCAGTTCCTTTCGTCCCGTGGTATTACACATCAAACATCTTGTGCCTATACGTCCCAACAGAATGGTGTTGCAGAGAGGAAACATCGTCACTTGCTTGATGTCACTCGAACTCTTCTTATTCAAAGCCGTGGCCCACATTCCTTCTGGGGTGACGCGGTTCTTACTACATGCTACTTGATCATTCGCATGCCTTCGTCTGTCTTGGGTGAGAAAATTCCTTTCTCTACTGCCTTCCCTGAAAAAGAGTTGTTCTCACTTCCTCCTAGAATGTTTGTTCCGTGGCCTTTGTCCATTAGTTGCTTCCAAGTCTTGACAAGCTCTCTCCTAGAGCTGTCAAATGTGTGTTTGTTGGTTACTCAAGGACTCAAAAGAGATATCGGTGTTATGATCCATTGCGTCGAAAATATTATATTAGTGTCGATGTCACCTTTTTTGAATATGTGATGCATTTCTCTCCTTCAGGTGATAGGTTGGCTTCGTTCGATTCTGATGAGGGAGTATTTGTGCCTCCTCCACCTATGAGTCCGTCACCTATATCACCACCTCCACCTCCACCACCACCTCCGTCTCCACCACCTCCTCCCACTGTACCACCGTTTTCTAAATTCTACACCCGACGGAATGTCTCTACTCCTGGCACACATCCATCTGTCACTGCGCCCCAGGTTTGTTCTGATACTCATATTTCTAATGATGGGTCTGAAGACATGTCTGTGCATCATTCATTACAGTGAGATAACTCCAGGTTACAGGAAGTTTCCAATGATCTAGATTTACCTGTTGTACTTCGTAAACAGAAGCGGTCTTGCGCATCCTACCCTATTGCTTCCTAGGTTTCGTTTCATCGACTCACAGGGGACTTTCAGAGATTCACTATTGCTCTATCTACTGTGGACATTCCACGGAATTACCAGGAAGCTTTGAGGGACAATTGTTGGCGTTTAGCTATGGAGGAAGAGATGGCTGCACTGCGATTGCGTGGTACCTGGACCTTAGTATCTCCACCTCCTGGTGCGTCAATTGTCAGTTGCAAATGTGTCTTTACTGTCAAATATCATGCAGATGGTACTCTGGATCGGTACAAGGCCAGATTAGTGGTACGGGGGTTCACACAGACTTATGGCGTGGATTACTTGGATGCCTTTTCTCCAGTAGCTTGACACTTTACCCTCCGTAACCTTCTTATAGTGGCTGTGGTACGTGATTGGCCCTTGTTTCAGCTAGATGTTAAAAATGCCTTTCTGTATGGTGATCTACAGGAGGAAGTCTACATGCAGCAGCCACCTGGGTTTGCTGCTGAGGGGGAGTGTCAGCAGGTATGTAGACTTCATAAGGCAATATATGGCCTTAAATAGAGTTCGAGGGCGTGGTTTCAGAAGCTGTAAGATCTAATTGAAAAGGAAGGGTTCAAGAGGTCAAATTCAGACCATTCTCTCTTTGTGCAGAAAACAACTAGAGGTATGGTTGTCATTATTGTATATATAGATGACATACTTGTTACAGGAGATGATGTGTAGGGAGTCTAGATGGCAAAAGAATTTCTGGGTCATCACTTTGTTACCAAAGACCTTGGTAGTTTAAGGTATTTGTTGGGACTGGAATTTGCCAGGAATGCTCAGGTCTTATAATGACCCAAAGGAAATATGTTACAGACATGCTTGTTGAGACATGTATGGTTGGATGTCGACCATCTAGTACTCCAATGAACCCTAGTATGAAGCTGTATGGTGATGATACAGAGGAGGTTGACAAAAGAAGATATAGAGAAATAGTTGGAAAACTACTCTACATTACTATTGCTAGACCCGATATCGCCTTTGCAGTAAGTCGGGTGAGTCAGTTCATGGAGCAACCTCGACAGGTTCATATGGATGCTATATACTTGATCTTGAGATATTTAAAATCTTCTCCAGGTGCAGGATTATTATTCAGGAAGGGAGCAACTCTTTCAGTATCTGCGTGTGCTGATGTAGATTATGCAGGATGTCCAAAGGACAGAAAGTCCACTTTTGGCTTTGCCGTGTTTGTGGGAAGTTGTCTTGTTTCTTGGAAAAGAAAGAAGCAAACGATGGTGTCTAGATCAAGTGCTGGATCTGAATATAGGGCTATGGCTCAAGCAAGCACATAAATGATGTGGGTGCGAGCAGTGCTTGCAGATTTGTACATCGATGTACTACTTCCCATGCAACTACAGTGTGATAATCAGGCAACCTTGTTTATTGCAAATAATCCAGCATTCCGTGAAATAACCAAACATATTAAGGTGAATTGCCACTATACTAGAGATATGATCTAGAAGGGTTTGATTTCTACCTCTCATATCTGTTCAGGTGAACAAACAACATACATCTTCACCAAGGCATTGCTCAGGGCACCATTTCAGAAGTGTTCGTCCAAGTTGAGCATGATTGATATCTATGCTCCAACTTGAGGAGTGTTGAGATATTTCCATGTCTTATGTATTGTTTTCGTTATTTTTATTTCCTTATTCTGTCTTATGTAATTTACCCACAGACCTCTCCTCTATATAAGGGAGCCTAGGGTTCCAGGAATAAACATATCATTGTTTTCTCCCAACAATACCAAGTTGAGGGAAGTAATAATAGTTCCTACTACTAATTTTACTCAAGGGCTCCTTTTTTATGAAGAGTCACATGGGTAGGGTTACACCAAAGAAACACCCTAAACGAAAAGACAAGTATACTCTAGGAGGGTGTACACATTATATTCAACAAAATCTAGCAATTTTACATGGCTTTCTGCTACTTGATGCAATCCTCCGTTATATGGGCTTAAGATTGACAATAAAATGAAAATTCTTACTACTGTGGGTTTTTCAAGAACATCTATGCAGAGTACAATATTTTTATAGTCAAGAACATGGGAATCACATTCCATTTCGATTTCTTAATATGTTTGAAACTAGGAGGTGATCCACATGGCATCAAAAGGGTTCTCTTGCTAGTAACTGGTCCCTTTTAGAGGGCATGTTTTGATCCACAAAATGTAGGAGTATCAACAAAAAACAACTAAGCCTTTTACCACATTAAGTATGATCAGTTACGTGGATTCTTTGCCACCATTCATATATATATCTTGGGTCATTCTGGGGTTTAGATCCAAAAGACTAAGATCCATTTGGATAGTCTCATTCCAATACTTCTTGGGCCTTCCTTGCCCTCTCTTAACTGGCACAACATCCCAAAACTTGCATCTCCTAACTAGTGTATCGGCCAACCTCCTTTGCAAATGGCCAAACCATTTTAAGAGTATACCTAGAAATTAAAAATGCCTCCAAAAAATATTGAATAAAAGTCATCTTTATTTACCAAATATTTGCCGTCAATCAGCTTATTTCTGCTGTTTTTCTCTCATATTTTAGTATTTAATGGATCCTCGTGATTGTGCTACTAAATTTATTTAGGTATCTCTTAGTCCGAGTTCTTGGCATTTGTTTTTATGGTTTTTCTCTTGCGTAGGTTTCAGGTGAAAAAGAAACAATTTTTTCGCAACATCGTGACAATCATGTTATTTGGAGCAGTGGGCACTTTGGTCTCTTTCTTTGTCATTTCTATTGGTATGTCGTCTGTAATCTTCAAGTGTTTACGTTTTGGACTCACTAAGTTGTTTTTCCAAAGAATTGGGACTGCTATGGAACTATTTTAAATATCCTTTGACTGATTGACTATCATTGAGCAATTCACTGAGGTCTTTAAGGTGGTGACTCAGCTTGTCGGCAGTTGAACACCTAGTCGGTCCCATGACCTCAAATTTTAGCGAAATTCGGACGAATTTCTGTCGAATATCGATATCCAGTTGAAATCAAAATTCGACCGAAATGGTCGAAATATGGGGGTCCTAGTACAAAAAATGACCGAAATGACCGAAATTTCGGTCGAATTTCGGTCTACGCTTCGGTAGGTCACCGAAATCGTGACCGAAACCGACATTTAGGGCCTTGGTCGGTCCTTCAGCTGCTCATATGAATTAAGTCGAGTCCAGACAACTGCCTGGCAACCGCCACAACTTTAACAACTCAAAATTTCATGTTTAACTTTCAGTTAGACCATTATTATTAATTTTTTTTGAAAATCAGCAGAAGTTAATTTAAACCATCATTATGTTCAACTCCACTGCGTATCTATGAATCGTATATTTACTATGTATGCTCATTAGCTTTTAGTCGTATCTGTTATTTATTTCTCCTTAATTATTGTCATTGTAATAACAGGAGTGAAATTATGTGATATTAAAATGCAAAGACCTATCCAGTAAGCCATATTCAACCAATAATATTATGCTTAAACCTTATGCTGCCTAGCGTTTAAGTCGTTGCAACCTCTTGCTGTCTATCGCCAAACAATGTTTAATTATGGGGGACCAACTATAAAAAACTAGCTTCTTTACTCCATTACTAGGAACGGTTTTTTTTCTCAGGTTCACAAATAATTCTCTTGAAGCTATTCACCTTAGGGGATCCCCGAAGCTTAAATCTGGAGAACTACTGCACATGTACCTTACCAAATCATCACATGGGAACGCCTGCTTCTCATCAACCTTTTTTTTGTCTGGAAAAGCCAGAGGATGCTCATTAGGGGTCAGTGATTATCCACTTCATCGAAAATATAGAACATGATTACTGACATAATATTTCTCATCAATTTTGATATGAGGACTGTTGGGAAAAACTGAGAAAGTGATTATTCAAAGTAACCCTAGGCTCTCTTATATAGGGAGAGACCTTAAGGGTAAAGTACAGAGTAGTCCAGAGAAAACAAAGAAATAACTAACAGGTACATAATATAATACTATCTATCTCTACACTCCCCCTCAAGGTGGAGCATAGATGTCTATCATGCTCAGCTTGGATGAACATCTCTGAAAAGGTCCTCTGAGCAACGGCTTGGTGAATACATCTGCAGTCTGATCCCCTGAGCTCACGTGAGTTGTAGATATCAACCCTCTCTGGATCAAGTCTCTAGTGTAATGGCAGTCAACCTCTATATGCTTGGTTCTTTCATGAAACGCTGGATTGTTGGCAATGAACAAGGCTGCTTGATTGTCACACTGAAGCTGCATAGGTAGAGGTACAACTACATGTAAATCCTCTAGTACTGACCGAACCCACATCATTTCCGTGCTGACTTGTGCCATGGCCCTATATTCGGATTCAGCACTGGACCTTGCCACAACAGTTTGTTTCTTGCTTTTTCAAGAAACCAGAGAGTTTCCAACAAACACTGCGAATCCTGAGGTTGATTTTCGATCCTTGGGGCATCCTGCATAATCGGCATCTGCACATGCCGAGATAGACAAATATGTGCCTTTTCGAAACGGCAGCCCTGAACCTGGAGAAGACTTCAGATACCTCAGTATCATGTGTATAGCGTCCATATGAGCTTGTCTTGGCTGTTCCACAAATTGACTCACCCTGCTTACTGCAAAGGCAATATCAGGTCGAGTTATGGTAATGTAAAGGAGCTTACCCACCATTTCTCTATATCTCATCTTATCCACTTCAGCAGTATCATCATCATCATACAACTTCATGCTTGGATCCATAGGAATACTGGATGGTTTGCATTCAGCCATGCCTGTTTCAGTCAAGAAATCTGTAATGTACTTCCGTTGGGTCATCACCAAACCCTGTGCATTCTTGGCAAATTCCAACCCAGAAAATATCTTAGGGTTCCAAGATCCTTTGTGACGAACTGACGGCCTAGGAATGCTTTCGCCCTTTCTATGCCCTGAATATCATCTCCTGTAACCAGAATATCATCAACATAGACCATGATAACAACCGTACCTGCCGATGACTTCTGAACAAACAATGAGTGATCTGCATTTCATCTCTTGAATCCCTGTTGTTCAATAAGAGTAGAGAGCTTCTGGAACCACGCTCTTGAACTCTGTTTGAGGCCATAAATTGCCTTTTGAAGTCTACACACCATATGCTTCTCCCCCTCAGCAGTAAACCCTGGTGGCTGCTGCATGTAGACTTCCTCCTGCAGATCTCCATACAAGAAGGCATTCTTGACATCCAATTGAGATATATTCCAATCATGGACAACCACAGATAAGAGAATGCGAAGGGTAGAATGTCGAGCCACAGGAGAAAAAGTGTCCATATAGTCCACGCCATAGGTTTGTGTAAAACCACGCGCGACCAAGCGTGCTTTGTACCGGTATAGACTGCCATCTGCATTATATTTAACTGTGAAGACCCACTTACAGCTCACAAAAGATGCATCATGAGGAGGAATAACCAAAGACCATGTGCCACGAGATTACAATGCACACATCTCATCTTCCATAGCCAATCTCCAACAATCAATCTTCATAGCATCCTGGTAGGTCCGTGGTATATCCACAGAAGACAATGCTGCAGCAAATCTCTGAAAGTCTCCAGTGAGATGGTGAAACGACACCTGTGAAGCAAAGGGATAAGAGGCATATATCCGCTTCTGCTTCCGGATGGCAATAGGAATGTCAAGATCATCTCCTGCTGTACTGGATGGTGTGGTGTCCTCCTGCAATCATGGCCTCAAATTTCAGCGAAATTCAGTCGAATTTCTGTCGAATATCGATATCCAGTCGAAATCGAAATTTGACCGAAATGGCCGAAATGATCGAAATATGGGGGTCCTAGTACAAAAAATGATCGAAATGACCGAAATTTCGGTCAAAATTCCATCGAAATTCTGTTTTGGTCAATACCGAAATGGTGACCGAAACCGACATTTAGGGCCTTGCCTGCAATGAAGAATCCTGCACATGTACCATATCTGACCCGTCAGTGGTAATGCCGTCTGAACATACCTGAGGCGTGATGGGTGGCTGTCTTGCTGCCTGAGCAGGACCTGACTGACGCGTATAGAATTTTGGTAGAGGTGGTATGGGAGGTCGTGGAGGAGGTGGAGGTGGTGGGGGTGACGATGACTCAGGGGTAGGAACAGTAGGAGACTCTGGTGAACTCCAAGTAGGAGGTGGAGGAACATAGACATCATCATTGGTAGTGGATGGAACCAGTCTGTCACCTGCAGGAGAAAAATACATAACAGACTCAAAGAATGTGACATCAACACTAACGAAGTATTTTTTGGTTATGGGATCATAACACCGATAGCCCTTCTGAGTTCGAGAATAACCGACAAAGACACACTTGACAACTCTAGGAGAGAGTTTGTCAAGTCCAGGAGACAGAAGATAAACAAAAGCCACCGTACCAAAGACACGTGGAGTTAATGAGAATAATTCCTTGTCAGGAAAAATGATAGAGAGGTATTTTCTCACCAAGAACAGAAGATGGCATACGGTTGACCAGATAGTACACAGTAAGAACGACATCCCCCCAAAAAGAAATAGGAGCACAACTCTGAATCAATAGGGTTCGAGTAATATCAAGGAGATGGCGATGCTTTCTTTCCGCCACTCCATTCTGCTGAGATGTGTACGCACAAGTGGTTTGGTGAATAATGCCTTTTGATGAAAGAAATTGGGAAAGGGATCGTGTACAAAATTCTAGGGCATTATCTGTACGAACATATTTGACAGTAAAAGAGAAAACATTTTGCACTTCATTAATTAAATTCTTGATCACATCTCCTGCTTCAGATTTATTCTTTAAAAGAAAGACCCAAGATACACGAGAGAATTCATCCACTACCACTTGGTAAAATCTGTGCCCCTGATGATCGGGTACACGACTTGGACCCCATATATCTATATGAAACAATTCGAATGGGGAGCTACTGCTCCGACCTTGACGACTAGGAAAGCTCGACCGATGATGCTTTCCCAACTGACAAGCTTCACAGCGAAAGGACGAACTGGGAGAGATCTGAGGTAGAAGATGGCGCATTTTCTGGAGCGGGAGGTGACCAAAACATAGATGCCAAATGTACATAGAAACTGGTCCGGCGGAATGAGAGGAGACGCCAGCATAGGAATTCCGAACCAGCCGATATAGACCATTCTGCTCAGAGCCACAACCAATCCATCACGCCTCAGGTATGTTCAGACGGCATTACCACTGACGGGTCAGATATGGTACATGTGCAGGATTCTTCATTGCAGGAGGACACCACACCATCCAGTACAACTGGAGATGATCTTGACATTCCTATTGCCATCCGGAAGCAGAAGCGGATATGTGCCTCTTATCCCTTTGCTTCACAGGTGTCGTTTCACCGTCTCACTGGAGACTTTCAAAGATTTGCTGCAGCATTGTGTTCCGTGGATATACCACGGACCTACCAGGATGCTATGAAGATTGATTGCTGGAGATTGGCTATGGAAGATGAGATGCGTGCATTGCGATCTCGTGGCACATGGTCTTTGGTTATTCCTCCTCATGATGCATCTATTGTGAGTTGTAAGTGGGTCTTCACAGTTAAATATAATGCAACCCTAGGCTCTCTTATATAGGGAGAGACCTTAAGGGTAAAGTACAGAGCAGTCCAGAGAAAACAAAGAAATAACTAACAGGTACATAATATAATACTATCTATCTCTACAAGGACCAAGGCCTTAAATGTCGATTTCGGTCACCATTTCGGTATCGACCAAAACAGAATTTCGATGGAATTTCGGTGGAATTTCGACCGAAATTTCGGTAATTTCGGTCAATTTTTGTACTAGGGCCCCCATATTTCGGTCGTTTCGGTCATTTCGGTCGAATTTCGATTTCGACTGGATATCGATATTCGACAGAAATTCGACCGAATTTCGCTGAAATTTGAGGCCATGACAAGGACAACTAATAATAACAATGCTTATGCCAATTTTGATGGTTTTGTTGTTGTATGTGTAGGTGTGGGTTTTTGCCTCTGCTCTTGTGTTGAGACTCTCTATCAACATAGAACTAGAAACAGAAGTACTAAAAAACAATGAAGCCTTCTCCCACTTTAATATGGTCATCTACATGGATTTTTGATCAAATCCATGTTGAAAGATCCAATTATTTTTTATGCTGGATGTCGACTACCTAGCGCAATCCCCACAAGGAGGGAGTTGAACTCTAGTCTTTTGGGTGGTAGTGACACTGTACTACCACCAACCCATTTGAGTGGGTGCTAGAAACATGAGCACTATTCAGAAAAATCAACCAACAAAAGAAATATTTGCGAGCTTGGTACAAGAGGATGGGGGTTTGAATTTTTGTAATTGATATATTCCAAACAAAAATTGAAAAGCAAAACTTTACAAGTCGTTATAAATCAGAGATAGGTGATGCATTCACAATGTGCACGACGATTTTAATGTGGAAATCCCAATATGTAGAAGTTATGATCTAGAATGGGATGTTTTAGGATTTTCTCTTCATTCTCTTCTCAATCTTACTTCTACAATTCACACTTCTTGAACCGCTTTCACACTCTCCCAGGCAGGGGCAAGGGTAAGAGGACAAATCTTTTTTTCCCAAGCGAAGAAAGGACTCTTTCCCCGCTTCTGATCCACCCGCCCAGCGAGCAAGTTGCATGCATTCGGACATCTGTTAGATTTTCGTTCCCTATTTCTAGTTTAGTGCTTTCCTTGTTCCAGTGAAGCTAGGGACAAGCCTGAGTTAAAGAAGTGAAGAATGTTCGCCACATCGCCACTATATAAATACGTTAGTTGAATATGACTAAGCACTCGGATTTATGATAAAGAAAGCAATTGAGACAAAGGCCACTCAGGTAACCTTAGCGGATTGACCCTCTATAACAGGTAGGATTCAACGAAGGTCTCACTCTTTCAAAGCGAAAGGACTATAAAGACAGAAAAAAAGAGAAGACTCAGTCGAATAGCCCTCATTTATTTTGAACAAGGTCTCAAATCGCTAAGTTAGTTCTTCATATAAAGAAAGGTCAACTCATGAACAGGGAATGAAAGGATTTCTCCGGATGGAGGACATGCAAGATGAGTTGAAGTTAACATAACCTCACCTACAACATGTACCTTTCTTGAACAACAACCACACAAGATTTTGTCTCCCTTAAAGGAAGGAATCCATAATTCGAATACCTATGCATAAAAGCTTATAAAGAAAAATGCCTAGCTACTCTATAAGTGCAATATCACAAGCTTAGTTGAGTTGTG
This sequence comes from Ottelia alismoides, assembly GCA_037367405.1. Classification (NCBI taxonomy): domain Eukaryota; kingdom Viridiplantae; phylum Streptophyta; class Magnoliopsida; order Alismatales; family Hydrocharitaceae; genus Ottelia; species Ottelia alismoides. The sequence goes on from JAZKJV010010900.1 coordinate 302,210, forward strand.
AAAAGTTCTGAACAAGACAAGAGAAGCTCGACGAAATGGTGGACACTTGAGAGCACTATAGTACTTGAGAACTTTAAAGAGAGTATGTGAATTTTTTAGTACAAATGAAATGTAAAAGGGACTTAAGAGTCTTATTTATTGACTTAATATTCTTAGTGACTGTTTCAGAATATTAAATAGTAGGTGAATGTTTGGCAGCATCGAGTATCAAAATATTCATTTCAGAATAAAATATTCGGCTAAACAATAACCAATAAATCAAATTGTAAATTAGTCGATAAATTAAATTGTAAATTAGTCGATTAGTATAAATAGTTAGATGACTGAAAGATTTAATGACATGAATTCAAGATTAACATTCCAAAAATTTTACCAATCGGGTAAAGATTAGTTGGTTGGAACTTTGGATTAGTTGACTGAAAAATAGAGACTATAAGTATGTTTGTTGAAATAAAATCTAGTCGGCCGAGGATTTAAGATAGTTGATTGGGAGAATTTTTAGTCGACTGAGAAATATTTGTAGTCGATTGAAAAATAATATCCATAGTATTGATTTCAAATTTTCAAGAAAAGTCAAATAGAAAACTCCTCATTGCAAGTTCAATCGACTAAAAAATGGATTAGTCAACATATTTGTTTTATGAAGGATTTTACTTGCATATCAATAGAATATTTTTCAACAACAATAAAAAGTATATAAGCACTCCGACTTCTCATTGCTTGCAGAAAGGTCTTGGCATGATCTCCTCGTATTATTAAGCTTTCTTGACTTTGTTACTTCATTCTAAGAGCCTTTAATTTTGAGCTTTGAGTCTTGAGCTTTTGAGATGCCAATGCTTTCAAGAGTAGTGATTCTTTGCCTTTATTAGCTACAACTTCATTGCTTTCTCCTTAGGTTTTGCACTTCCATCATTCAATCTCTTCTATGTGAAAAGTTAGTCATACTGCAAAAATATATATACAAAATAACCCGTTGTCATTATAACGTTTCTAAGTCATCAACAATATTTACACTAGGGTATGTTGCTTGAGGATAGAAAGGAGGAGATTGCTTGGAGGCAGAGGTCAGGGCATCAGGGAGGGAGATGCCAACACTAAATTTTTCCATGCGATGACAAGGGATAGAAGACGGAGGAACTATATCCACTCGATCATCATGGGTGGAGAGGAAGTGGAAGGGAATCAAGCGCTTGGGTCGACTTTGCGGTCTCATTTTCAGGAGTTCAGTAGGACCACCAGGATAGGGTGGGGATGTCGGGGAAGAGGGGTTTCCTGAATCTCAGAGGACGAGGCGGTTTTGCTGGAGAGGGAGTTCTCGGTGGAGGAGGCCCGAGGGACATGGTTTCAGCTGAACGTCGATGGGGCTCCCGTCTCTTTTTATCAGGAATTTTGGGAAATGTTAAAGAAGGATACAATGGAGGTGCTTGATGACTTTAGAGTGGGCAACTGTTGGTCCGCGCTTCTTTCTCAACTTTTTGGAGAATCAATCCGCGCTGTTGGTCCGCGCTTCTTTCTCAACTGCACGATCCACTCCAGGGGCTTCAATCTCCATCGCACATATGCACTCCATTTTCTGCCCTTCAATCCATCGCCAGATGACATCTGGACCATTCACTTCTGCCCTTTTCCCCTCTCACCAGGTGTCACTCTCCACAACCATTCGATGCTTCTCCAGATCACATATGGATCGTCCGATGCCGCCCAACACTCAATCATTGGATCATTTGATCCAACGGCATCACGAGCCTTACCCCTCGACCCTTGGATGCATCCTGATCATTTGATCAAGGTCGCTCCTTTGTGCCCTCCTCTCGGTCGTTGGATCACGAGATCCAATAATTGAGACCTCGTCTCCTACCTCCGGCACCCCCTTTTTCTCCCACAACGTATACCAAGAACGCCCGTCGCCCCCTTTTTATTTTCCAAGCATCGACTGCCATCTTCTCCACTCGTTGGCCAAGTGGTGGGTGTCATGTGTTCGTGGGCTCTTGCTGTCCGAAAGGAGAAGGGAAGATCGTGGTTAGGTGGCACGTGAGGAAGAAGGGAGTGGGGGCTTGAAGTGATGGGCGTCGTGTGTTTGTGGGCTCTTGCTTACCGGAAGGAGAAAAGAAGATTGTCCGATGCTGCCCAACCCTCGGCCATTGGATCATTTGATCCAGCGGCATCACGTACCTTACCCCTCGACCCTTGGATGCTCCAGGGACCTGTTTATAGTATTTTATCTAGTTAATTTCATGTTTGCTTTGCGTTCATGCCCCTGGACTATTTCAAGAATATCTTGAGTATCCGAGCTCCGTTTTAGTCGATTTATGTGGCGTTGCGATGATTATTTCATTATCTTTCCAATGGCTTGATTTGATTTCTGATACGGCACTTAGACTCCAAATGATTAAATCTAATTACGTGGTATCACATACCTTTTGATTTTTAAGCCATTAAATTACATTTTAATGAAAATTACTTTGCAAATTGTTTCTGATAATGATCGTAAATTAATTGCTCAGTGAGTCGATGTGATTAGGGCATATTTGCATCATTGTAAAATTACATCTCTTTGTATGATAAAAAATCAATTAAAAATTGTCTACATGTGTCTACATTGTCTGTCGTTGTGTGTATTGGCCTATTAACTATTAATTCACCACTCAGTCAGAGTAATGAGAGCCTAGATAATCACATAAGAGGCTTGTGTCCATGAGTTTGACCTTGGACATGCCCAAGTAAAATAAGTTAGATTGCTTTGATTTAATTGACAGATTCATTAGCATAATGCATTAAAATGACATTATTAGAGGGCTTAATTTCGGGATTATCAAATAACATCGTTACCGAGACACGACTCATCTTTAATTTTGTTTAGATTTTTATTATTTGATTAAGTGATTGTTTCTAGCTTGTAGTCAATTTATTCATGTCTCGTGCACAGTTTCGATAAATTTTTGATACATACATATATATATATATATCTAATACATGCTTTTTGTGGCAGAGTTCCTTGGTGATCAAGGAGGCAAGGATCAAGGGCTCCTGCTGCGAGGAGCCCCAGAAGCAAATATTGGAGAAAATCGATTTTTTTTGTCATGCATTATTCATTCATGCATGTAATAATCGTCTTTACAATGGTCTTCGTTTGAAGACTCGTGATTGTAAACGAAGGATGAGTTTTGTGGGTTTGTGGGGCTTGCCTCACTTGAGTGTTGACTTAGGATCAGGCATGCGGCTCTCCGAGCAATTTCACATTTTTATTCTATGTATTTGATAGTAGGTAGGACACACATATTAATTCGAGATGTACGTATACATCGCTTCACTTAGCCAAAAATTAAATCTATTCTTTCTTGCTAATAGAAGCATGTTAGGTGCGGTTTTCATCGACTTTCATACATTCAGTCTTTGTTTCTAATTCAGTCTTGTTTTTCATAAATTTAACTCAAGGCGGTGCGAGTTTTACTCTTAGTATAGATCATATTTTATCGTATGCATTGGCTTTTTCTCGATTTTCCTTTTTGGCTTGATCACCTAGGATTAATGGAAATTGGGAATGAATGATAGATGATGTTTGATTGATTTATGTTCTCATTAGATCAGTGATAACATTAAAGCTAATAATTGGGACTATTAATGCAACTTGACAAATAAAATAGAATAAAATCATATTTTGGGAGATCAATACCCTTTTACATAGGACGTTTTTAATTTGACACATCATTAATCCTTGCATAAATTAGAATGATTTTATCACCAACAAAAATGACAAGATAAAAAAGCCAACGTTTGCTGGTTTCATATGTGGATTAGTGAAACAAGGGTATTGCGTGGTTGATTGAGCCTTGTATGCTTCGACACCCTCCCCTAGACCCTAAGTGCTCCATTCATCTCCATAGATTCATTCGTTCATTTGTACATCCATCCAAACATATTCATTCCCCTCAGGTCTCCCCAACATCAATTATCCATTTCTTTACTTAGGTTATTCTCAGCCTAAGTATCAGGGGGACCTGAGCCCCCAAAAATTTCTAACTTATTTATCCTTCTTCCTGATACATCGGTTATTTCTAACCTAAGTATAGGAGACATCCTCCTTAGTTTTGTATCCTTTCCTATATTTAAAAATTTGAGCTATGACTTTGTGTGACTTAGTGCTATGAGGACATAACAAAATTTTAGTATATGGGAGGTATACCATTTATACAGTATATATGTAATTCACCCATATCTGTATTTTGGAAAATTTTGAAAAATTTAAATTTTTTTGGCTAGAGTATATTCTTATGAACTAAGTTGGAAAAATGCTTTCAATGTTCGAAAATCTTTCATTACTATGTTACATTATTTTAAAGAAAATATTTTGAAAATGGTTTGAAAAATGGGTTTTTACTTGTTTTAAGAAATTGTTTGGAAAATGTTTGAAAAATCTTTATATATGTGACACTGTTTTGAAAATCTTTTTAAATTTCTATTTTCAAAAAAGGTAAATGAGTCTAACTTGAGTCTGTAAATATTATCCTAAAAAAATGATGAAAAAATGATGAAGGATATGGTTTTAATCCTTGACATTTTCACTTTCATAGACGATCAGTGATGTTCAAGAATTCTTGGTTTGAGAGGTCTTTAGATTTTAAGTTAACCAACCTTAGTTATTAGTTTTTGTGAATTAATTATCCACATTTCCCTAGTTTGACAGATTTACATGCTATATTGTATGCTTAGTCTCTAACCTTAAGAATATGATCATCATTTCACATTCACGATTGCGGCTATGATGAGAGGAGTTGAAATTTCACTTGAGGGACTGGGATGAGGGATTTGAGTTTGGACTCGATTTGATGATGCTCGAGGATGGGATAAAATCGTTGAAGGCTTTATGAAACCTGAGTGTCACCATTTTTAGCCAGCGTGAGAACTTGGTTTTTATACTAATCTCTTGACATCTACCTATGCTCCAGGGTGTGATAAAATAAAAAAATTGTTGATCAGTGTGCGCCAACTATTGGTAAAAGCAGTGGAGCTAGCCAAAAACAATGCAAAGAAATACAAATATTAAAAAAATCTCTCATCCTGCCAATTGAAATATCAAAGAGCTTCCACCAAAGGCGAACATTCCCAACCATTTCAAAGTGTCCACTTGGACCATCGCTATTAGGACTAGGAGTCGGGCTTGCACCAAAAAGGGCACTACATCATAAATGCTACAAGTCTGGGTGTAGAGGGTATTACAGGTGCTCAAAAAAGACACAGCCCGATGTATACCTAGGAAAACAAGTGCAGACGACTCCAACTTCTCTTGACGGACGCACTGATCAACAATAAAAAATGCTGAGTTTATAAGGCACTCGAGTGGATCCTAGTTCTAATGAGAGGGAGAGAAGAAATGACACAATCCTACGTCCTCCATTAATTGGTCTACCACCTACACTTCTAAGTTTGACAACTAAAGAGACGGTGGATCGATTGCAATATTTGGTTTATTTTCTAGTATTGAGGATTGGATCCTTAGGAGAATTTCTTGGACCGGGACCTTAGGTGAAGTTGTGACTCTACTTTCGTGACTGTAGTCAACATGCCATATCCTTATTTTATGCGTATGCAAGGAGAGTCTGACAAATTAGAGAAATTGGATACCTCTTGATTGAGGATGGGTTCTGCTTATAAATTTTAGATCTCTAAAATCGGGGGTTCTTGAACAGATCAGATCATGTATTCACATGCACATTCCAGGGTTAATCCAACTCATTTATGGTCAAGATGCTCGGGGACGGGCATAGTTTAAGTATAGGGGGATGCTTAACCTCGATTTCTTCATATTAATATCTAGATAATAACCCCCTAGCTTAAATTAGTATCAATAAAACCAGATTAATCATTGTATATATCCAGGTCTTTAAATAAAGTAAAATACAAAAAATGACAAATTTAAAAATCATAGTGTTTTTAAACCTTTAAAAACAATCACAAAAATATTCATCCCTTTGTTTGACCTCTTCAACGTTTTTGATCAACATAAGACCTGTAGTTCTCATCAATATATACTACTTTCATATTTTGAGTTTTTCCAAATTCGATCTGCTTCTCCTTCTTTTTCTTGTTTATCATCTGAATAACCTAATTGGGTCATGTAGCTCTCATTGGTTGAGCCACATGGCCCGCTTCTATGCTCGCCACGCGCCTCTGCCTCCCATTGTCCAATCGCCTTTTGGAGAATCAATCCATGCCATTGGTCCCCGCTTCTTTCTCAACTGCACGATCCACTCCAGGAGCTTTAATCTGCATCACATATACGCACTCCATTTTCCGGCTTTCGATCCATCGCCAGATGACATATGGACCATTCGCTTCTGCCCTTTTCCCCTCTCACCACGTGTCACCATTTACAACCATCCGATGCTTCTCCAGATCACATATGGATCGTTCGATGCCGCCCAACCCTCGGCCATTTGATCATTTGATCCAACGGCATCACGTGCCTTACCCCTCAACCCTTGGATGCGTCCTGATTGATCAAGGTCGCTCCTTCATGCCCTCCTGTCAGCTATTGGATCATGAGATCCATAATCGAGACCTCGTCTCCTACCTCCGCCCCCCCATTTTCTCCCTCATCGTCCACCACGCACGCCCGTTTCCCCCTTTTTATTTTCCAGGCATCAACTGCCAACTTCTCCACTCGTTGGCCAAGTGGTGGGCGTCATGTGTTCGTAGGCTCTTGCTGTCCAAAATGAGAAGGGAAGATCTTGGTTAGGCGACGTATGAAGAAGAAGGGAGTGGAGGCTTGAAGTGGTGGGCATCGTGTGTTTGTGGGCTCTTGCTGACCGGAAGGATAAGGGAAGATCGTCCGATGCCGCCCAACCCTTGGCCATTGGATCATCTGATCCAATGGCATCATGTACCTTACCCCTCGACCCTTGGATGCTTCAGGGACCTTTTTATAGTATTTTATCTAGTTAATTTCATGTTTGCTTTACGTTCATGCCCCTGGACTATTTCATGAATATATTGACTATCCGAACTCCTCTTTAGTCGATTTATGTGGCATTGCGATTATTTCATTATCTTTCCAATGGCATGATTTGATTTCTGATTCGACACTTAGACTCCAAATGATAAAATCTAATTATGTGGTGTCACATACCTATTGATTTTTAAGCCATTAATTCACCTGTCAATGAAAATTACTTTGCAAATTGTTTACGATATTGATTGTAAATTAATTGCTCAGTGAGTCTATCTGATTAGGGCATATTTGCATCATTGTAAAATTACATCTCTTTGCATGATAAAAGAATCAATTAAAAATTGCCTACATGTGTCTACATTACCTGTCTTTGTGTGTATTGGCCTATTAACTATTAATTCACCACTTGGTCAGAGTTATGAGAGTTTAGATAATCACCTAAAAGGCTCGTGTCCCTGAGTTCGACCTTGGGCATGCTCAATTAAAATAAGTTAGATTGCTTTGATTTAATTGATAGATTCATTAGGGGTTTTTGATCGATCTGAATTTAGATGACTATAACGCATTAAAATGACATAATTAAAGGGCTTAATTTTGGTTTTATCAAATAACGTCGTTACCGTAGACACGACTCATCTTTAATTTTGTTTAGTTTTTTATTATTTGATTAAGTGATTGCTTCTAACTTGTAGGTCAATTTGTTCATGTCCCCATGCACAGTTTTGATAATCCTTTGATATATATATATATATATATATAATATATATATAGTACATGCTTTTTGTGGCAGAGTCCCTTGGTGATCAAAGAGGCAAGGAGCAGGAGCTCCTGCTTCGAGGAGCCATAGAAGCAAATATTGGAGAAAAATCAATTGTTTTGTCTTGCATCATTCATTCATGCATGTAATAATCGTCTTTACAACGGTCTTCGTTTGAAGACTCGCGATTGTAAATGAAGGATGAGTTTTGTTGGTCTGTGGGGCTTACCCCACTTGATTGTCGACCTAGGATCAGGAACGCGGCTCTCCGAGCTATTTCACATTTTTATTCTATGTATTTGATCGTAGGTAGGACACTTATATTAATTTGAGACGTACGTAGACATCGCTTCACTTAGCCAAAAATTAAATATGTTCTTCCTCGCTAATAGAAGAATGTTAGATGTGGTTTTCATTGACTTGCATACATTCTGTCTTTATTTCTAATTCAGTCTTGTTTTTAACAAATTTATCTCAAGGCGGTGCGAGTTTTTCTCTCAATACAGATCGTGATTTTATCATATGCACTGGCTTTTTCTCGACATTCTTTCCTGGCTTGATCACCTGGGATTAATGGAAATTGGGAATGAACGATAGACGATGTTTGATTGATTTATGTTCTCATTAAATCAGTGATAACATTAAAGCTAATAATTGGGACTATTAATGCAAGTTGACAAATAAAATGGAATAAAAATCATATTTTGGGAGAGCACTACCCTTTTACGTAGGATGTTTTCGATTTGACACATCATTAATCCTTCCATAAATTAGAATGATTTTATCACCAATAAAAATGACAAGATAAAAAGCCAACATTTGTTGGTTTCATGTGTGGGTTGGTGAATCAAGCGTATTACGTGGTTGATTGAGCCTTGTATGCTTCGACACCCTCGCCTAGACCCTATGTGCTCCATTCATCTCCATATATTAATTCGTTCATTTGTACATCCAACCTAACATCTTCATTCCCCTCAGGTCTCCCCAACATCAATTATTCATTTCTTTATGTTAGAGAATATTCTTTATGGCTATTTGTTATATTCTCCTTTGAGAACGTATATAAGGATCCTCACAACCCCATGTACTCATTGAGAAATTCCAATAGAACATCCGCCCCGTTGAGGGCTTCTCCCATGGTTTCATCCCGCTCCTTAGGGAGTAGGGTTCCACGTTAAATCTCTCGTGTTCATATTTATGTTTCTTGATTTATCAATTCTACTTCCGCTTCTCTGATTTTAACATGGTATCAGAGCGGGCTCGATTCTCGAGGAATCATGATATAATTTTTATTGAGTCGAGTTTCGATTATTGTTCGTGTATTTGTTCGTGGAGAATGTTAATTTTTCAAGTATAGCCTAGTTCTTGTTATTAATGTTTAATGGCAGAAGCATCTCTTCAATCCATAGGAGCATTCAAGCTAGGGTTTTGAACCCTAAGGTGACGGCACAGATATAGAGCAATGTTGATGGTGGCGGTACAACAGGTGCGTACATAACATATATCAAAGAAGGTGGCTTGGATCTTCATCTCTGCCAGGATCTCACAGAGCCGTCGCCGGTGCAACCTGGTTGCATCTTCGATCATAAACAAGCCCAAAAGGACTTCGTCATCAACACGGCCCTTATTCCATGCGAAGCAGACGACACCGCCCACCTTCGCTTGGCCACCAGCGTGGCCTCGATCTCGCATGCATCGCACGCCCAAGCGTGCACGCATCTCCACGCTTACCGCACCCAGCCGCTTCCCCTTTCAAGTGCGATGGTAGCTCCAAGTGGAGCTCGGGCACCTCCGCGCATAGCCACATCTCCCTAGCGACAACCCCCCTCCCCTCCCGCATCGAGCCTCTCCATCGAGACCCAAGGGTGGCCCTCTCCTCGGCGCATCATAGCTTCTCCAGATCACGTGCGCCCTCTCAATTCTAGGCAACACGATTCTGTCGTACGCGCAGGCGATCGACTGTGAAGCCGTCCAGCCAAAACCCTTGACGCACGTGCAGGCGATCAACCATGATAGCCCCAACCCTCGCACGGCTCCCAAGCGGTCGGGTGGTTTTGTTAAGGGAAACATGAACCTTCCTACTCCATAGGCGGCGACACTGTTTAAATAAGGGGTTCCATCAGGGGAAACCTAATCAGAAGGGTGCGTCGCTCCCTTGGACCCGATGGTGGGCCATTGGTTGCAGCCCCATTCGGCCGAGAGAGAAAAAAAGTTTTTTTGGCATGGGCCCAGTATGGGCGTATTGTATAAACAAAATAAGAGGGGAAGTGAAGTTGGGTTAAAAAAATGAAAGCCCAGTACAAAAAAAGAAAATTTATGAGAAGAGGGAAAGAAAGGGAGCTCAATTTGGACGAGTTTTTTTTAAAAGGAGGTGGGACCAATATAAAAAAAGAGACGCGTACACCAAAAAAAACCGTACGCTCTTGCAAAAAAACCAAAAAAATGATGTGAAAAGCCGATTAAAAAATGGCTTTAAACAAATGAAAGAAAGAAAGAAAGAAAATATACGTCTTTTGGTTTCTCCCATCTTGATTCACGATCTTTATTCTATCAAGTATGAGAGAAAGGGAGAGTCAGAGGTGTATTCTTCACAACTGTCCATCTACGATTGAAAATTGACACTCCAGATTTCTACAAGATCATCCGTCTTCACCGAGCATCAACTTCTTCGTCGAGGCGTATACTTCTTCTTTTACGACCCGATTAGTTCCCGCGCTGGACTCCTTCTGCAGTGATTCTTCTCCAGGTACGACAGAGATATGTTCCGGTAACCTGATATCGCAGCGGTTCTACAGGCATGACAGTGACACGTTCCGATGACCTAAAAGTCGCAGACTCGTCCTCGTGTGTGGTCCTCTACCAGCAGCGGACATGTGTCCTTTTGATGTATCGTGTGAGGATGTGGTGTATACTTTCGTCTTGTTGCAAGCTGCAACTTTCTTAGCTCCACCTTGAGGGGGAGTGTTAGAGAATATTCTTTGTGGCTATTTGTTGAGAGAATATTCTATTGAATATTCTCCTTTGAGCACCTATATAAGGATCCTCACACCCCCTGTACTCATTGAGAAATTCCAATAGAATATCCGCCCCGTTGAGGGCTTCTCCTGTGGTTTCATCCAGCTCCTTAGAGAGTAGGGTTCCACTTTAAATCTCTTGTGTTCATATTTATGTTTCTTGATTTATCAATTCTGCTTCTCTGATTTTAACACTTTACTTAGGCTATTCTCAACCTAAGTATCAGAGGGACCTGAGCCCCCGTAAATTTCTAACTCATTTATCCTTCTTCTTGATACTTAGGTTATTTCTAACCTAAGTATAGGGGGCATCTTCCTTAGTTTTGTATCCTTTCCTATATTTAAATTTGAGCTATGACTTTGTGTCACTTAGTGCTATGAGGACATAACAAAGTTTAAGTATATGGGGGGTATACCATTTATATAGTATATATGAACTTTACCCATAGCTCTATTTTGAAAAATTTAAAATTTTTTGGCTATAGTATATTATTATGAACTAAGTTGGAAAAAATGTTTTCAAAGTTTGAAAAACTTCTTTACCATGTTACATTATTTTGAAGAAAATAATTTGAAAATGTTTTGAAAAATGGGTTTTTACTTATTTTGAGAAATTGTTTGGAAAATGTTTGAAAAAACTTTATATATGTGATACTGTTTCGAAAATATTTTTAAAATACTTTTTTCAAAAAAGGTAATTGAGTCTAACTTGAGTCTGTAAATATTGTCTTAAAAAATGACGAAAAAATGATGAAGGAGTTGGTTTTAATCCTTGACACTTTCACTTTCACATAGGATCAGTGATGTTCAATAACACTTGGTTTGAGAGGTCTTGATATTTTAAGTTAACCAGTTTTAGTTATTAACTCTGCGACTTAAATATCCACATTTCCCTAGTTCGACATATTTGCGTACTATATTGTATGCTTAGTCTCTAACCTTAAGAATATGATCATCATTTCACATTCATGATTGCGACTATGATGAGAGGAGTTGAAATTTAACTTGAGGGACTGGGATGAGGGGTTTGAGGACTCAATTTGATGATGCTCGAGGATGGGATAAAATCATTGAAGGCTTCATGAAACATGAGTGTCAGCATTTTTAACCAGTGTGAGAACTTGGTTTTTATACTAATCTCTTGACATTTATCTAAGTTCGAGGGCATGAAAAAATAAAAAAATTATAGATTAGTGTGCGCCAACTATTGGAAAAAGCAATGGAGCTAGCAAAAAACAATGCAAAGAAATACAAATGTTAAAAAAGTCGCTCATCCTAAAAATTCAAATATAAAAGAGATTCCACCCAAGGCGAGCATTCCCAACCATTTCAAAGTGTCCACTTCGACCACCGCTATTAGGACATGGAGTCGGGCTTGCACCAAAAAGGGCTCTGCATTGTAAATGCTACTAGTATGGGTGTAGAAGGTATAATAGATACTCAAAAAAGGCATAATCCAGTGTACTCCTAGGAAAACAAGTGCAGATGACTCCAACTTTTCTTGCCAGATGCACTGATCAACAACAAAAAAAATACGCTGAGTTTATTAGGCACTCGAGTGGATCCTTGTTCTAATGAGAGGGAGAGAAGAAATGACACAATCCTACGTCCTCCATTAATTGGCCTACCACCTACACTTCTAAGTCTGACAACTAAAGAGGCTGTGGATTTATTGCAATATTTGGTTTATTTTCTAGTGTTGATGATTGGGTCATTAGGAGAATTTCTTGGACCGGTACCTTAGGTGAAGTTTGTGACTCTACTTTCGTGACTACAGTCAACACTTAATGTCATATCCTTATTTTATACGTATGCAAAGAGAGTCTAACAAATTAGAGAAATTAGATACCTCTTGATTAAGGCTAGGTTCAGCTTAGAAATTTTGGATCTCTAAAATCAAGGGTTCTTGAACTGATCAGATCATGTATTCACATGCACATTCGGGGTTAATCCAACTCATTCATGGTCGAGATGCTCGGGGACGGGCATAGTTTAAGTATAGGGGATGATGAACCTCGATTTCATCGTATTAATTTCTAGATATTGATTCCATACCTTAAATTAGTGTTAATAAAAACCAGATTAATCATTGTATATATCTAGGTATTTAAATAAATTAAAAATATAAAAAAATGACAAAATAAAAAATAGTAGTGTTTTAAACCTTTAAAAATAATCACAAAAATATTTATCCCTTTGTTTGACCTCTTCAACGTTTTTGGTCAACGTGAAATTGTAGATCTCATTGAGATCTACAGCTTTCATATTTTGAGTTTTTCCAAATTCGGTCTCCTTCTCCTTCTTTTTCTTGTTTTTCCTCTGAATAACCTGATTGGGCCAGGTGGCTCTCTATGGTTGAGGCACATGGCCTGCTTCGATGCTCGCCACACACCTCTGCCTGCCGTCGTCCAATCTCCTTTTGGAGAATCAATCCGTTCCGTTGGTCCCTACTTCTTTCTCAATCGTACGAGCCTACTTCTTGGTGAAGGCTCGGTACACTAGCCGAGCTTTACAAGGAAATTATACTACTCTAATCCATTTCCACTTCTTTTGCCTTTCTTCTAGCTTCTCCACTTCCAGTTATGAACTTACATGTACATGACCTTAAAAGGGAATTTCCAACTCCCTGAGGATGAGTTGCCAAAGGAGGAGACTCCTTGATAGTTTAGCAATTTGTCTGGGAAGAGCTAACACATTCACACACATGGCACTTGCCATTTCAAGGGTGCGAGAGTACATGACTAAGAGGATGGTTTTGACCAGGCTATGAATTGGACAGAACAATAGGATTGTAGAACTTAAGGGTTGTTGTGTCATACTTCCGAACTTTATTGTGGTTCCGAACACATCATGAATCCAAAGGTCTTAACTGAGCTCTAAACTTTAATTTTTATTAAGACAAGTTTAAAAATAAAAAATTGTTCCAAATCCTTTCTTTTTCTTTTCTTTATTTTCTTTTTCTACACTCATTGTCATAAGTGTTTGCTAGGGACTAGCGAAGGCAAGTATAAGAGTGTGATGAATCTCTATTTTATCACCTTTATTCTTTCATTTTGGTCTCAAATCCCTAGCTAAATACATGTATATAGCTTTATTTTGTACAAAATAACATTCTTTCATTAACTCGTACGCACCATATAAATTCATGTAATTAATACTAAAATAAAAGAATAGAGGAGAGGAATTAAAAAGAATGAAGTATCAAAGACATTGAGTGATTCTAAACCTTGAGACCCAGTCATCATGATAACCTGGTCAACAAGGAATGAAGTAGGGAGAGACATGTGACTAACTGTATAGAAAACACCTGGAAACCATAAATTTTTTTACTCAATAAATATTATTTTGGGACCTATTAAATTTTTTATTATTTACACCTCAAATAAATAAAACCTCGATATAAAAGTTGTACATATAAATACAAAGAAAAATAAAAAATTGATTTCACATCAAAATAATACATCGTGCACTCAAGACACTCAGAACAAAAATCCGCAAAGAAAATTTCCTAGACCTGTATCTCCTCCATACATATTTAAAATTGACAAAACTCACATTTATTGATCTTAAAATTTAATCATCTATTTAATGAATATGGTTTCTTCAATTTAGAGTTAAAATGCAAAAGTTAGCTTTTGGGTCCCTATTGTATTGTATACATGTATATAATATTCAATATATCCATTCTTTATATTTTTAACTTCTTTATATTTTTATACTCGTAAATATTATTCAAAATACATATAAATAATAAAAATAAAATAAAAAACATGAAAATTTATTAAAATAAAGTATTAATATACACAGGTAAACTATACCTATATAATATATGTACATAATTTTTAAAATCAAAAAAAATAAAACAATATGTAAATATGTAATCCAAATAAGTTTATTAGATATATAAATTATGTATATAAAAATAATAAAATACACGATACAAAAATAAAAATAAAATATACTAAATGCATGTATATATACCTATGTATCCACATGTAAATATTAGTATCTGATAAATAAGAATATAAAAATAAATAAAAATTAGAATAGAATACTATATAAAATAATAAACATTTTTATTTTTAATCAAAAATTAATAAAATCATTTAATACTTTTTTATTTTTTTGTAAGGGATTTAATCCATAGAATTCTTTGGTTGGTCCTCGGTGGACCAACCATATGTGAGAGTTTGTTAACCCATAGGTCAACAGTCATGGCTCTGCAACTGATGCTAGTGATGAACGTCAAATTCTCCTCTATAATAATGTGGAATTAGTCGTAGTACAGGAGGCGAATTTTGGTTCGATCAAAATACCACGATCTTTGAATGTCGTGGACTATTTATACTTGGCAAGTGTACCAAGGTCGAACACAGGGACACAGCTGCCCAATTTAGCTTTTGAATTTTATTTCATGAAGCTCAATGTGAATTAATCTCAAATTCAGGCCCACATGCAAATTATGTAAAATACAAAGTGATGCTATGCTGTATGTATTTTTTAGATATTTTTAGGCAAGTTAAGGAGATGATGCATATGCAAAAGAACAAGTATGCCAAATAAAACCTACAATTATACCCTAAAATGTGAGCAACGCAATATAGAATGAAATTAGAGTCAATTTGAACACATCATTAAAAATCGGTCATCAAATCAAGCAAGACAAGTAGAGTATGGTACCATTTTTCACATAAAAAAATCACTTAAATTAAAAGAATGTCAAATGAGACAAATAAGCATGCTAAAAATGTAGAGGACAAAATAAGGATCAAAACGACACTAAAATCATGCAATTTGGACCTACAATGCTCAAGTTATGCTAAAAACAGTGCAAGGGCATAATTGTAATAAAATGCAATAAAATAAAGGGATAAATATTGCATTTAGGTCCCTGGAAGGACCTAAATGCAATTGTGAAAAACCGCCTGGGGTCCTTTGTAATTTTCCCATTGCGCGCAGGGACCTATTTGTAATTTCCAAAAGTATGAAGGGCCTCCCTATAAATAACCCCAGGTGCGCCCGTGAGGCACGCACCTGGAGGACTAAACTGCAATTTTCATTTCTTCCAGGGTCTTCTTTGCAAATTACCCAGGCCTTCAAGTGCGGGGCACTTGAGGGGCCTAGGCTCGGGGAGAAGCGCTGGCTCGGGACAACGCGGTGATGTCAGGAGACTTGGGTCAAGGTTCGGTTGAACTCGAGCCTATAGCTTTGGCTAGAGGTTCGGCACTCCACGTGGCATCATTCTGGCCGTCCGATCCAGATGATCGGACGGTGCCTGTACTTTCTTCTCCGTCGTGAGCCACCGGAGGAGACTGTGCTCCGGCGAACCCCTGTGGACCCCTCCGAGCTCCACAAGGTCACCTGTTTATTGGAGAAGCAAGAGGGGACCTCGCGAAGAAGCTGATGCTATGGCGATGCTCCGGAGCTTGTTGGCGTGGACAGTCGGTGGAGCTTCGCCGTAGGGTCGAGGCTCGAAGAAGCTCCGACGAGAACCTCGGCCATTGAAGATACCTGCGATTGTTATGTGTAGCCGAAGCTTGTGCGCGTGGAATGCGAGTGAGAGGTGGGTGAATGGAGGCCATGGAGGCGTTGGGAATGGTGGCCGGGGGGTTCTTCGCCGGCGGAGCAGGTGAAGAGGGAGGTCGGTGCGGAGGTGGTTTTGGAGAAGGGGAAGGGGGACGGCGAGGGTCGGGGTGGTTGGGCAAAGCTGATGAGCTGGTCGGATGGATGCGAAGACGACGATTGGCGGAGATATAAATTCAAGAAAACGAAATAAAAACAGGGCACCTTGCCGGAGCGAGGTGTGGCGGAGGAGGAGGCCTAGGCTGAGCACCGTAAGTGCTCGGGGTCTTCGCCCAACGTGCGCGGCCGGTGCTCGAAGCTCGGTGGTGGCCGGAGGCACACCGAAACACGGCGGAGGCACCGCGGGTCGACACCGGACGATAGCCATCTTTGCCTCGACATCCCGCCCTCTCCGCTGTCACCGGAGGGGCGGGGGAGGCTAGGCTAGGGCCCAATTTGGTGGACGAGGTGACTGGATGGCGGAGGAGGTGTTTTATAGCAGGCGGAGGTCGGAGGTTACGTGGGGTGGAGGCGGTTTTTAATGGCCGGGGATTTAATGGTGGAGTGATGGAGGGTGGAGATGGAGGTTACGCGAGGGAGACAGAGGGAAGGGCTTCGAGGGAGAGGCGTTATGAGAAGGAGAGGTGGTCGGATGCGTGTGCTAAAAAAGGAAGGGGGTGGTCGGTTGGCGAGCCATTACACCTGGGCTGGAGGAAGACGATGGTGGAGGACCGTTGGATCTAACGATCCAACGGTCGGGATGATGGCGCGGGAGGAGGGTTGAGATCAAATCAAAGGATCTGATCCGACGGTGGGGATTAGGCGCCAATGAACGATTTAGATAGCTAGGTGGGGAAGATCAAACGGCAAGGCTTGAGTGGATGACGTGGCACTTGAATAGGCGTAGGATAGGATACAATCGAACGGTGGAGGTGGAGGGGAGACGTGGCGTGAGGATAGGCGTTGGATGATGGAAGAATCGGATGGCTGAGGTTGGGGCGGATGTGTGCGGTTAGGATCAGATCTGAGAGTCCGATCTGACGGCTGTGAGATAGAGCGCGGATGTACAATGAGGATGGAGGCGGGGATGGCGTAATCCAACGGCCCAGGAGAGGGCCGGGTGGCGAGAGATGAAGCGGGCCACGTGGGCGGCCCAGAGAGCGCCACGTGGCCCAATCAGAGTAATTTAAAAATAAAAACAAAGAAAACTCGAGAAGAAATAGTTAGAGACCGAATTTAGAAAAAGTCAAAACATGAAAGTTGCTCGTCTCGATGAGATCTACAACTTTCATGTTGGTCAAAAAGCCAAAAGAGGTCATCTGTACAAAAGCTATTTTGGGGGGATATTTTTAAGGGGATAAAAACACCAAGTTTGTGGTTTTGAGATTTTTTTTGTATTTTTTTATCTTCTCAAGGGGTCAGTGATTTATAGACAACTTATCTACCTAATTTTTAGGGTTTTTAAGAGTAAAATAATTACAAGAAAGATACGGGAAATTAAATACAAATAATTATAGGTTAATTATACACAATATAGTACAAGATAAAACAAAGAATTATAAGTGATTTTATTGGATTAATTAAGACATGGGTTTTAATAGCGAGTTTTTAGCATGATGAATACGAGATTCATCATACCCCTATACTTAAACCATGCTCGTCCTCGAGCATCTAAAGAATGAAGGAGTCGGATTAATTTCTGACAGTGCGCATGAAAATTTTCAAGGCTTGCTCTTTCAAAGACTCTTGACCTAGGTGATCCTAAAATTCCGGGTTTATCCAAGCCTTAGTCAGAAGAATCCAACTTCTTTGATTATCAGGCTCTCTTTTTGTACATATAATATAAGGACATGACATTTAGTGTACTGAATTTCATGAGAGCCAAGTCGATGCATCACTCAAAGTTCCAGTCCCAAAGATCCTCCTCTAGACCTAATCTTCAATACTAGGGAATAAGTCTGTTCTTGCTTCAGTTAACCGTCTCTATAGTTTGTCAGACTTAAAAGTGTAGATGGACGGCCAGATGATGGAGGGACATGGGATTGTGTCTATTTTTCTCACCCTCACATTGGAACAAGGGGCCTCTCGCGTGCCTTTTACTCAACACATGTAAATTAATACTTTGTTGATCAATGTGTCCATCAAGAGAGTTGGAGTCGTCTGCACTTGTTTTTCTGGGAGTACACCGGGGTGTGTCTTTTCTGAGTATCTAAGATACCTTCGACACCCAGACTTGTATATCTTACGATGCAGAGCCCTTTTATGGTGTCAGCCCGACTCCTTGGTCCTAATTAGCGCTTGGTCCAAGTGGACACTTCGAAAATGTTTGGGAGCGCTAGCCATTGGTGGAAGCTCATTTGGAATTTGACATTGGATTTAGAGCTTTTCTTTGACATTTCATTTCTTTTGTTGGCGAGCTCCACTGCTTTTACCAAGAGATTGGCGCACATTGATCAACAAGTTCCTCTAAATTTCCTCACACCCTGGCACATAGGTAAATATCAAAGAGATAGCATATGAATCTTGTTCACATACTGGCTAGGGTTTTTGCTGACACTCAGGTTTTCTGAAGCCTTCATTAACTTTATCCCATCCTCGAATATCATTAGATCGGGTCTAAACTCAAATCTATGGTCCTAGTTCCTTAAGTGACATCTCATCTCGGCTCATCAATCATGCACTTGTGGAAGTGACTGTGCTGATCATATTTTCTTAAAGGTAGAGATGAAGAGTGCAATATAGCACTCAAATCTTTCAAACCAGAGGAGTGTGGATATTTAAGTCATGAAAACCCTAATGACTAAGGCATGTTAACTCAGACTCTCAAGATCCCAGAGATCTAGTGTCCTCAAAATCCTCAAGCCTTGCGTGAGTGTGAATGTGTCAGGAATACACCAACTCATTGGGTTAGTGAATTTTTGTGTGATTTTTATCTTTTGCAAATTTTTATGGGTTTTAACTTTTAATAATTTTTTTTATTCCTCGGAGACACAATGACCGGCTCAGGCTCAAATAGAAGTATACACTTTCAGCTAGTATGGGTGTAAGTACGGGCCGAGGCCCGTGTTACTTGAGGACGGGGCCGTATGCGATGTCCTCTAAACCACCCACTCTGCTAAGGGAGACCGAGGTTCCCTCACTGAAAATGCCTACTAAACCTAGTAGTCAGAGTCAACCTTACAATTTTTTTATACAGGAATATTTACAAAAATTAATCCCTCAATTTTTAATTTTTACAGGTTTTTACTCAGTTCCCAAGGTTACTAGAACCCAGCCCGAAAAAATAAAATTTTTAAAAAGTTTTAAAAATGCGAGCTAAGTCTAAAGTAATATACAATAATATACGGTATACCCCCCTACACTTAAAAATTGCTATGTCCTCATAGCACAAGTGCCATGAAGCCAAGGCTCGATTCAAGTACAGGGTGATATAGCGGAACTGAGGAGGAGGGTCCCCCTATACTTAAGCCAAAATCGGCCAAAGCACAAGAAGACAGAACGAGGGATGGATGAGCAGGCAGATCCCCCCTATACTTAGGCTACAAATAGCCGAAGTAAGGTCTGTTTTAGGGGGGGTTCTAGGATACAAGGGTGCGGGGGAGGGGGTTCGTGAAAAATATACACACACACACAGAGAGAGAGAGAATGAAATATACAGGGGGAGGGTGGGGGTGAGTATGTACATGTGCAGTGTAGGTGTGTGTGTGGGGGGGGGGGAATTTTTTTGAGTACAATATGCAAGACTGAAAATAAATATGCAGATGCAATGTTTTTTTTGTTTTTTTACAACATGCAATGCAATTTGACTGATAAAAATCCTAGAATTTCTTCATGGCTTCTTTTGCGGCCTCTTCAGTGGAAGCTCCCGACTTCGCGCCTCCACGACGATCAGGCGTCCCCGATTTTCATGGGCCCTACCATAAAAGAGAAAAGTTAGAAACTCAGAGAAATTAACTCAGCAAATAATATGCAAAGAAATGATGCATGAAATGAGGACCTAAAAAAATTTTGAAATAATTAAAAAAATCAAAATTCAAAAATTAAGCAAAGCCATATCCCCGGCAACGACGCCATTTGATGAACGTCAAATTCGCCTCTATAATAATGTGGAATTAGTCGTAGTACAGGAGGCGAATTTGGTTCGATCAAAATACCATGATCTTTGAATGTCGTGGACTATTTATACTTGGCAAGTGTACCAAGGTCGAACACAGGGATACGGCTGCCCAATTTAGCTTTTGAATTTTGTTTCATGAAGCTCAATGTGAATTAATCTCAAATTCAGGCCCACATGCAAATTATGTAAAATACGAAGCGATGCTATGCTGTATGCATTTTTTAGATACTTTTAGGCAAGTTAAGGAGATGATGCATATGCAAAAGAACAAGTATGCCAAATAAAAACCTACAATTATACCCTAAAATGTGAGCAACACAATATAGAAATGAAATTAGAGTCAATTTGAACACATCATTAAAAATCGATCATCAAATCAAGCAAGACAAGTAGAGCATGGTCCCCATTTTTCACATAAAAAATCACTTAAATTAAAAGAATGTCAAATGAGACAAATAAGCATGCTAAAATGTAGAGGACAAAACAAGGATCAAAACGACACTAAAATCATGCAATTTGGACCTACAATGCTCAAGTTATGCTAAAAACAGTGCAAGGGCATAATTGTAATAAAAATGCAATAAAATAAAGGGATAAATATTGCATTTAGGTTGCTGGAAGGACCTAAATGCAATTGTGAAAAACCGCCTGGGGTCCGTTGCAATTTTCCCATTGCGCGTAGGGACCTATTTGTAATTTCCAAAAGTATGAAGGGCCTCCCTGTAAATAACCCCAGGTGCGCACGCGAGGCACGCACCTGGAGGACCAAACTGCAATTTCCATTTCTTCCAGGGTCTTCTTTAAAATTACCCATGCCTTCAAGTGCGGGGCACGTGAGGGGCCTAGGCTCGGGGGAGAAGCGCTGGCTCGGGGACACGCGGCGATGTCAGGAGGCTTGGGTCAAGGTTCGGTTGAACCCGAGCCCTATAGCGTTGGCTACAGGTTCGGCACTCCACGTGGCATCATTCTGGCCGTCCGATCCAGATGATCGGACGACGCCTGTACTTTCTTCTCCGCCGCGAGCCACCGGAGGAGACTGTGCTCCGGCAAACCCCTGTGGACTCCTCCGAGCTCCGCGAGGTCCCCTGATTATTGGAGAAGCAAGACGGGGACCTCGCGAAGAAGCTGATGCTGTGGCGATGCTCCGGAGCTTGTTGGCGTGGACAGTCGGTGGAGCTTCGTCGGAGGGTCGAGGCTCGAAGAAGTTCCGACGAGAACCTCGTCCATTGAAGATAGCTGCGATTGTTATGTGTAGCCGAAGCTTGTGCGCGTGGAATGCGAGTGAGAGGTGGGTGAATGGAGGCCGTGGAGGCGTTGGGAATGGTGGCCGGGGGGTTCTTCGCCGGCGGAGCAGGTGAAGAGGGAGGTCGGTGCGGAGGTGGTTCTGGAGAAGGGGAAGGGGGTCGGCGAGGGTCGGGGTAGTTGGGCGAAGCTGATGAGCTGGTCGGATGGAAGTGAAGACGACGATTGGCGGAGGTATAAATTCAAGAAAAACGAATAAAAACAGGGCACCTCGTCGGAGCGAGGTGTGGCGGAGGAGGAGGCCTGGGCTGAGCACCGTAAGTGCTCGGGGTCTTCGCCCAGCGTGCGCGACCGGTGCACGGAGCTCGGTGGTGGCCGGAGGCACACCGAAACACGGCGGAGGCACCATGGGTCGACACCGGACGATAGCCATCTTTTGCCTCGACATCCTGCCCTCTCCGCTGTCACCGGAGGGGCAGGGGAGGCTAGGCTAGGGCCCAATTTGGTGGACGAGGTGACTGGATGGCGGAGGAGGCGTTTTATAGCAGGCGGAGGTCGGAGGTTATGTGAGGTGGAGGCGGTTTTCAATGGCCGAGGATTTAATGGTGGAGTGATGGAGGGTGGAGATGGAGGTTACGCGAGGGAGACGGAGGGAAGGGCTTCGAGGGAGAGGCGTTATGAGAAGGAGAGGTGGTCGGATGCGTGTGCTAAAAAAGGAAGGGGGTGGTCGGTTGGCAAGCCGTTACGCCTGGGCTGGAGGAAGACGATTGTGGAGGACCATTGGATCTAACGATCCAACGGTCGGGATGATGGCGCGGGAGGAGGGTTGAGATCAAATCAAAGGATCTGATCCGACGGTGGGGATTAGGCGCCAATGAATGGTTTAGATGGCTAGGAGGGGAAGATCGAACAGCGAGGCTTGAGTGGATGACGTGGCACTTGAATAGGCGTAGGATAGGATTCAATCGACCGGTGGAGGTGGAGGGGAGGACGTGGCGTGAGGATAGGCGTTGGATGATGGAAGAATCGGATGGCTGAGGTTGGGGCAGATGTGTGCGGTTAGGATCAGATCTGAGAGTCCGATCTGACGGCTGTGAGATAGAGCGCGGATAGATGATAAGGATGGAGGCGGGGATGGCATAATCCAACGGCCCAGGAGAGGGCCGGGTGGCGAGAGATGAAGCGGGCACGTGGGCGGCCCAGAGGGATAAAAACACCAAGTTTGTGGTTTTGAGATTTTTTTTGTATTTTTTATCTTTTTAAGGGTCAGTGATTTATAGACAACTTATATACCTAATTTTTAGGGGTTTTTAAGAGTAAAATAATTACAAGAAAAAATACGGGAAATTAAATACAAAAAATTATAGGTATTATACACAATATAGTACAAGATAAAAACAAAGAATTAAAGGTGATTTTATTGGATTAATTAAGACAGGGGTTTTAATAGTGAGTTTTTAGTATGATGAATACGAGATTCATCAGCTACCAGAGTCACGGGGAGGCCATCTTCTTTTATTTTTCATGCCTCCTCCATACCATCTACTCCTTCGAGCTCCTCAACCCTCTGTTCCTCCATCTCCCTTCTCCATCGCCCTACCTCTAACTTTTCCCTCGCATGCCAACTCCCCTCAACGTCAACCCCTTTGTCAGTGTATAAAACACCACCTCTGCCTCCTTTTTGAATTTTGATCCCTATATCTTCACCGTAACCCCAAGAGGACCTCCCTGTAGATCCTCCAAGGTGACATCACGAAGCTCCAGACCTCCATGGCGTGCATAAAGTGGAGATTGAGGTGATCCTATCATTGTCTAGCCCCGCTCCGACGAGCTTCGTCTTCTCCCTCCCCCAACAGATATGAGCTGTTGATTTTAGGTTTATTTCCTTGCCTTTAGTTCTAGTAGCATAATGTTGGTTTTAGTTCATCAATTAGCCAGTAGGATAACTTAATTTTAGGTTTTAGATATGATGGATCTTTAAGCTCTGGCTCGATTCATCGTCACTCCCTTTTTGTTTCGACCCATCATCGGCTTGCACTCGTTCCTCACTCGCTCCTTTACAAAACCCCCCTCATTTCCAACCTCAATTCTGCACGAATCGAGATCCGACGAGTTCCCTCAGCACCTACCTTCGAAGCTCATCCATTCATCATTCTACATGCTTCCCAGCTTTAACAACTAACTGAGGACCTTAGTCTCAAGTCTGCAATGCTTTTTGTGTAGGAGTTGCGCCTTGAAGGGCCATATGGAGACACATCAGAGTTCATATCAAATCTCCAGGTTCATCGAGCTCCAAGTCCCCTCTGACGGGGTTTGGACTGATCTAAGGCTCCCTACAAATGTAGAGGACCTGTAGGAGACTTTTGGACCCATCGATGAGGAAGGAGGAGGCTGGAGATCGGAGATCTTGCCGATCGAAGCTTGCTCAGGAGGACCTTCTTTAGAGTTCTTCCACCCTCTTTGAGTGCCATCAGATCAAGGAGTAAGCCCATATCTAATCAAGGCCCTTAAAGTCAACTGATGCGGTACGAGATGAGGGTTGCACGATGGCACACGTGGTGCATTTTGCGTCGTCAGATAGCGCACCCATTTGGGTAAATTTATTAGTAACCCTCCGCATTTTTTGTATTTCACTTAAGTCTTGTAATTATTAAGTCAGATTCAAAAGGTTTTGTAAATATTACAGAGGACAACTTGCCTTTCTTTAATATTACAAACAAGTCCTTCCGCCTCACATGGTATGCCACATGAGGTACTATAAAAATTTCATATTAGACCTCCCAAATTTTGTTATTTATTTTTTGTATTAAAAGTCTGTAAAATAGTGTAAAACTTTTGGGTATTTTACATGAACATACTTGTACTATATTTTTATTTCAAAAATCCCCATGCAAGGTTGTTCTATTTTATTTATGTGTTTGTGTTTTTATTAAATAGATCACGTGCTTCATTTATTTTGGGAAAAATGATGCAAATGCTTAAAATAATGCTTGTTTATGCTATAATTTTTATTTAACATTTTGTTATGTTTAATATTTATTAAACATCAAATATTAGCTAATTACTCCATATTTTTCTAGAAAAATACAAAAAATATAAACCTTATCTTATAATTTCTAAAAAATGTATAGTATATAATACAGCTTAGTATAAATCTAGATCAAAAATAAAAGAATATATAATAAAAATATTAAAAAATAAAACCCTAAAACAATAAAAAATTGTAAAAATTATATAAAACTTTTAAAAATAGTTTTCTATTTTATGCTTTTGTTTATATTATATAGTATACATAATAAATAGTTTTGGGATTTTTGGATTACTGGTCTATTTTTAAAACCCAAACCAATCTGACCTAATTATTATATTTAATGTTTTGTATGTTTAAATACTTTAAAAATACCTACAAATTAGAAGAATTTATAAGAAAAGCACAAAACTAGAGAAAAACTTGAAAAACAAAAAAACATTTTATTTTTGTAAAATTTGACTATATATAACTATATTTAAAATTATGAAATATATAGATTATATATACTATATGATACATGCATGTTGCTTATTAATATTATTTATAAATACCTAATATATATTTAAAACCTTTAAAAAATGAGACTATTCTTGTAGAAATTTCCTATATTATTTATTATATATATCCTATATATAATATTTATAATTCACATTCTTATTATATATATTTATTATATCTTCAAAAAGAAAAAGAAATTAAAAATTGCAAAATTAAAAAGAAAATTAAAAATTAAAAATGTAAACATATACAAATGTGAAACATTAAAACACATAAATTTAAATATAATAAGAATACCCTACAAAAAACTCAAAAGTTGAAAAAGTACAAAAATATAATTATTATTTCCTTTTATTAATTGACAAAAAATTATTTATCTGCAAATTGATTCAGTGGTTCGATCCCTACACTGGCTATCTATACACATCTTTATGTGGGGTATAATAATTTTACTTCGCATTTCTTCATTGTTTTATCATTTTTGTGGGTTGATTGTTTGCTTAATTTGATTATTCACTAGCTGAGTGGCGATACTGCGATTGTCGGATCCGACTTGTCGGATACTGCAAGATCCTCCAAGACCAGATGTTAGGCTCATCTGAACGATCGATAAACTCTTTTTGCCATTCATATAGATGACCTCAAAGGTCAGAAATACCATGCATACGATCCAAAGCCTAAGTGTATATGAAGTGCATGTCCCAAGCCCTCTTACTTGTTCAAGATTGTTTTTCTAGGTGGACTTTGCTTCCTTAGGCTATATGTAAGGCTAAGCCTCGCCTTAGCAATAAAGGTTCATGTATGTAGTATGATATGTCAGGGTAGTGGTGCATCATCAAGTATTAAAAAGTAGTTTTTTTTCAAAATAGTAAATATGACTTCAGAACTAAGTTATGGTTGTTATTGTTTATATGTTATTTTACTTGCAATCGATAATCGATGATCTATGTTTTGATAATGGAAATACTAAGTATTTTTTTTATTTGATCAATAACCATATCAAATTACAAGATTCATTTTCAAGTTATGAAATTTTTATTGTTTTGCTAGAGGCATGTGGCCCATTCATTGGATCTAAGCTCGTGTTGATGAGTTTAGTCTCATCACTCTTATAAATAATTTCTTTTCAGGTACTAAAAGGACATAAATTAACAACTTTAAAAAATAAAAGTATGAAAGAGGCATCTAGTAAAATAGGATGTTCCATCATAGTTAATGCCTATTGTATGACGTATCTCATCCCTACTAAACTTGTATTCTAGATCTCTGATTGTTTTGGTCCAGTTTTAAAAGAATATATATATTATATTTGTTAGAAAATAAGATTTCGGAAGCGGAATGATAAACAGGGCATGGAGAACATAAAAATAAATATAAACACCAATATTTTTACGTGGAACCCTACCTAAGGAGCATGATGAAATCACGGGACAACGTCTCAAAGGATTGCTAGTCTATTGCTTTTCTCACTGGATACAATGGTGGGATGGGTCTATATATAGCCCCTATTGAGTCTCCACATCTCATAACTTGTAGAAGTGGGACTAAAGACTTGGATGTGGTAAATGGATCCTGGAGAGATCTATTTACCCATCTCTCACATAAGTGATGCATAATCAAATACTCCAACACTCCTCCTCAAGCTGGAACATGCAATGATCAACTTGGACAAACAGAAAGAAATCTCAACTCGTAATACATG
The DNA here is from genome assembly GCA_037367405.1 of Ottelia alismoides. Lineage (NCBI taxonomy): Eukaryota > Viridiplantae > Streptophyta > Magnoliopsida > Alismatales > Hydrocharitaceae > Ottelia > Ottelia alismoides. The sequence goes on from JAZKJV010010900.1 coordinate 329,082, forward strand.
ACACTACATATAATATCAACTCAACGCGCACAACTGTCAGCTGCTGTCAAGGACGTTTCTTCTCATGCCATTGATGAACGTCAAATTTGCCTCTTTAAGAACAGATAATTGTCGTAGTATAGGAGGAAAATTTGATTAAGCAAAAACCACAATCTTTAAATGTTGTGGAATACTTATACTTTACAAGTATACCAAGGTCGAACACAGGGACACAAGCTAATCTATCTATTCATTAAATTTCGATAAATTATGAGCATGTGTGAATTATTTCGTAATTTCAGGTCTTCATGTAGATGCACAAGGTCAAATGCAGACCAATGCAGATGCAATTTTAGTTTTTTTACTACAAATGTAGGAGTTTGCTTGAAAGTAATGCAAAGTTAAATGTATGCAATTGACTACTACAAATATACCCTAGAAAGATCAATAAATTGAGCAACGAAAAGTAGATTGAAATCATGGTAGTTTTGAGCATAACATCATGAGAAAGCATCTATTTTTATGACAAGGCATTGGAACAAGAGTCATCATCTAACATTAAAAATTCATTTCGTTTAAAAAGATGTCATATGAGAAAATTAAACATGCCATGAAGTAGTGATGAAACGAGGAATAAAATGACACTAAAATCATACATTTTGGACCTACTATGCTCAAGTTAAGCTAAAAACAATGCATGGGCATAAATGTAATAAAAATGCAAGAAATAAAAAGATAAACATTACAAATAGGTCTATGGTAGGACCTATTTACAATTTCCAAAAATCAGTTGGGCCCCTTTATAAATTCTCCAATGCGTGCGGGGGCATAAGTGTAATTTCCAAGAACGACGAGGGTCTCTTTGTAAATACCCCAGGCACGCATGCGAGCTTCTTCTCCGGCGAGGTTGAGAAGAAGGGGGGTCAGAGTAGGGGGGTTTTGGAGAAGGGAGGATGGATCGGCGTGGATGTATGAAGGATGGTGAAGTTATTTGGATGGTCTGATGGAGGCGAAGGATGGTGTAGGTGACGGAAAAAAATAGGAGAAATATAAGAAAAATCACCTCGCCGGAGCAAGGTACTTGGTGGAGGTAGCGGCTTGGGCTGAGCGCCCAACATGCTCAGCCTAAGGCACGAAGCTCGAGTGGGGCAGAGCCGCCCACAACATGGTCAAGTGACCATGGATCACACCTGGGGATGGCGACCGTCGTCGCATTGACAAGGCCGCCCTCCGCTGTTACCAGAGGGTGGAGAAGGATAGGTTGAACCCACGTAAGGTGGTGGATGAGGAATGGTGGTGACGGAGGGAGGATGTTTATAGGAGGAGGAGGAGGCGTTTCAGGTGATGGCTCGGGGGTTTTTCAATGGAGGTTTTAATCTCGCGGAGTGATGGAGGGCAAGGTTCAGGAAAGCGGTATGCGTATGCGTTTGGACTGATCATCGAATACTAATTAAGTGGTATGCGGGGGCATATGCAGGGTATATGCGGTTCTACTCGGTTTTCTAATTTTTAATTTAAAATAAATAAATATCTATGAATAACATTACCACTGAGTTTATGTATTTAAGTGGAGTTAAAGAAGATCTAAGAAAAATGATCGATGTTAAATGGGTGTGTATATATGCTTTTAATTGCCTCATACTTGATCACAAAAAAAACATTTACCATAAAAACTTCACACATTATATGATTCGTAATAACAAAACTTCAATATACATACATGCACTACATAAGCAAAACCTCAATCGACATATATAAAAAATATTCGACGATACATTGCATATGCTCGTGAAATCAATACATGAGAAAACATAAACATTGCATATACATAATGGTATAATGCATTGCAATTGTATAGAATGCAAGTCATATTCTTACCATTGAATGAAGGAAGAGGTTGAGTTACATAATTAAGGATCTAAATGAGAAGATTGAAAAGTTGGAGCTGGTGGAGCAGTATGCGGGGCATATGCGGGATATGCGGGGCATATGCGGGGCATATACAGGCCACATATGCGGAGAGGATGTTTATTGCACTAATTCATGTAATCGGTGTGGTCTACATGCCGCGCGGGCATATACGGCCGCATATGCGGCCCGTGCGACCGATTTAGTGAACATTGATGGAGGGTGTTAGTGAAGGGTGCACGAGGACGGTGGGTGAACGACCGATGGAGGAGGCGTTACGGAGCTGGAGGATGGATAGAGGTGTCGACCATAATTGGAAGGGGCATAGGGCTCACCAGGCGTAACGCCTGGGAAGCGGGGAGTTGGGAGGAAGGAGACGATGATCGAGTCATTGGATCTCACGATCCAACGACTGGTATGGGAGCGCAGATGAAGGGCTACAATCAGATTCGAGGATCTAATCGAATGGTTGAAAGTTAGAAGCTGACGAGCGGCTAAGATGGAGAGATGGGAAAGATATAAGGGTTGTGAGAGCGGGGGTGACGTGGAGAGATGGTGACCGAAGGATGAGGAGGGATCGAGTGGCTGGAAGTAAGGCATGATGGAGCGGTCGAGATGCGATCTGGGCCTCTCATCCTATGGTGGGGACTGAGGGGATGACGATCGGATGGCTGTGAAAAAGGTAATAAGGAGTGGTGAGGATGATATCTCGAGAAGATCGGACAACTGAGGGCGCAACAGGGCTGGACGGTCGAGATGGAGGTAGGGTGAAGAAGATCTAACAGTCTAGGAGAGGTGACAGGTGAAGGAAGGAGAAACAGCCACGTGGGCGGCCCAGAGGGCACCACGTGGCTGCACCAGAAAATTTGAAAAGGTTAAAAACAAAGAAAAATAAAAAAGAATTAGTTAGAGGTAAAATTAGGAAAAAAATCAAAACAAGACAGTTGTTCATTTCGATGAGGTCCAAAAGAGATCATTTGTACAAAAAATATTTTTTGGGGTATTTTAAAGGGGTTAAAAACACCGAATTTTGGGTTTTGAATTGTTTTTGTATTTTTAGTCTTTTTAAGGGTTGGTGATATTATAGACTATTATTCAACTTTATTTTTACGGATTTTTGATAATAAAATAACTGCAAATTAAACAATAGTAATTAAATACAATTAATTAAAGGTTAATTATATACACTTTAATACAAGATAAAATGAATGAATTATTAGTGAATTTTATTGATTTAATTAAGCCAGGGGTTTAATTAGTGACTTTTAGCATGATGAATATGAGATTCATCAGCCGTGCAGGTGAGGAGGACGAATGGGCTGGAGTGTGAGTCAACTGAATCTCCTCGTCGGAGAGCATGCACTCTGTACTACGCCTGTCAAAGTCACTGCAATTGAAATGAGCCTCCTTGTCGGAGTACTCTGGCCAGCAACAATATGTGGAAAACTGCTCCATCTCTGAAAAAGGACCGAAAAGAGCATAGCTTATTATCCATATGCAGATATCTGAAGATGGGTCTACTTCGAGCTGATTATGCAAGATGTCCAAAGAATAGAAAGTCCACTTCGGGCTTTGCAGTTTTTGTTGGTAGCTCTCTCTCGTCTCTTAGAAGAGTAAGAAATAAACTGTGGTTGCTAGGTCCAGTGCCAGCCTAAATATAGGGATATGGCACATGCTAGTATAGAAATGATGTGGTTTAGAGCTGTACTAGCATATTTACATATAGATGTACCTATTCCTATGCAGCTATAATGTGGTAACCAAGCAGCCCTATTCATTGCAAACAATCCTGCATTTCATGAGAGAACCAAGCATATTGAGATGGACTGCTACTACACATGGCATATGATTCAGAAAGGTTTTATCTCCACCTCTCATGTTAGCTTTGGGGACCAAACTGTAGATATCTTCACTAAGGCTTTGCTCAGAGGGACGTTCCAGAAATGCTCATCCAAACTGTGCACGATTGGCATATATGCTCCATCTTGAGGGGGAGTGTAGTGTTATATTTATGTCTTTGTACTATTTTTCAATTTTTCTATTATCTTATCTATCCTATGTAATTTACCCATAGATCTCTTTATATAAGAGAGCTTAGAATTCAAGGAATGAATTATGATCGCTCTTTTTTGCAACACTTTTAAATGATTATTATCTGATGACTTAGCTTATTTTATACATTTTTTTCTTGATTATGTTCACATTTATTAAAGTTGTGAATGCGATGATATTTTGGTGATATTCTTGTAATATAATTATTGTGATGTTCAAATGGTGATATTCACATACTTCTCACAACCGTGCCTCACATACGCTACCTCACAACCATCCTTAACATAACGAAGGCATTGATGATTACCCTTTCTTATTTCTTAGATGGTGAGGTACTTTAGAGGCCTAAATCCTTTGCAATCATTCAAACAAATTAATCATGATGCACATATATTGTTTCTCCTTATGCTTAAAAGATATGACAATTTAAGATGCCTATTTAGGAACTCTCTTGCAACATTTTCAAGGTTCAAGGAACAACTAGTTTGAATTTAAAAAAAATGAACCTCAATGTATTTTTTACAGTCTCTTTTACTTTTTAAATGAAAGATCTAGTATAATTTAGGATACCATTCTACAATCCTATTTCCTTTTTAGATGAAAGAACCATCTTGCAGATGAGTTATTATTTTTTTAGATGTAGCATACTACATGTGATAATTTATCATATTAAATTTGAAATTAATATAAAACTAGTATCACAATAATATAGTTAAATATGCTAATCGATTCTATTCAATTTATAATTTTAGAAACCAAATCACATACAATGCATCACTTAAGAAGATTTGATGCCTTATCAAGTGTTACATTTTTTCCGGCTTTCACAAGCCATTAGACTTACACCTAAGAGATGTGATTTCTTTGTCTAATGACTATATATTTGTTTTGTGTATGAAACTATTTTATAGTAATAGAATATTATTTTTTTAGAATTTAGACATTCTCAATTTTGTACACAAAAATATCAGAGCGTTTAGGTTCCTATCAACATTCGTAAATAAGTTAAAAATATGTAAAAACCTAATCAATACTTATCCTACTAATATATAGACATCTTATTATATCTTGCATATGTACCACTTATATATGTATGTATGTATGTATGGGTTAAATGGGGCTGCCCCCTCGGAGTAGCCAACTTGGCTACTCCCACCCCTATTTCCCCTCATTTTTTTATTTCTTTGGAAAATAAAAATTTGTAAATTCATCATTATATCCCTCTAACATTCTATTAAAATTTCTTCAGAAGCAGAGACTCTTACGGCCTCCATCCAAATAGGGTCGATTTAAAAAATCCCGTGACCGTTAAAAAAATGACGTATGGATGGAGGGCCTAGGAGTCTCTGTTTCTGACGAAATTTTAATAGAATGTTAGAGGGATATAGTGATGAATATACAAATTTTTATTTTCCAAAGAAATTAAAAAAATAAGGGGAAAATATGGGTGATAATAGCCAAGTTGGCTACTCCCAGGGGGCAGCCCCTACATATAGGGATAAATGGGGTTGCCCCCTAGGGGGAGCTAATTTGGCTCCCCCCACCCCATTTTCACCATTTTTTTATTTTTTTTTGAAAATTTTTTCCATGAATGTTCATCACTATATCCCTATATTATGCTATTAAAATTTCGTACGAAACAGAGACTCCTACGACCTCCATCCAGAAAGTCATTTTTTAACGGTAACAGGATTTTTTAAATCGACCCCGTTTGGATAGAGGTCGTAGGAGTCTCTGTTTCGTATGAAATTTGAATGACAAAATATAGGGATTTAATAATGAATTTACATGATTTTAGATTTTAAAAAAAATAAAAAAATATGTCAAAAAGGGGCGGCATACACATTTTCCCCTTATATATATGGGTAAAATGGGGCTGCCCCCAGGGAGTAGCCAACCTGGCTACTCTCACCCCTATTTTTCCCTCATTTTTTTTATTTTTCTGGAAAATAAAAAATTATGTATTCATCATTATATCCCTCCCACATTCTATTAAAATTTCGTCAGAAACAGAGACTCCTAAGCCCTCCATCCAGACGTCATTTTTTTAACGGTCGCAGGATTTTTTAAATCGACCATGTTTGGATGGAGGCCGTAGGAGTCTCTGTTTCTGACGAAATTTTAATAGAATGTGAGAGGGATATAATGATGAATATACAAATTTTTATTTTCCAAAAAAATAAAAAAATGAGGGAAAAATAGGGGTGGGAGTAGCCAAGTTGGCTACTCCCTGGGGGCAGCCCCGTTTACCGCTATATATATATATATATATATATATATATATATGGGTAAAATGGGGCTGCCCCCAGGGAGTAGCCAACTTGGCTACTCCCACCCGTATTTTTCCCTCATTTTTTTTGGAAAATAAAAATTTGTATATTCATCATTATATCCCTCTCACATTCTATTAAAATTTCGTCAGAAACAGAGACTCCTAAGCCCTCCATCCAGACGTCATTTTTTTAACGGTCGCAGGATTTTGTAAATCGACCATGTTTGGATGGAGGCCGTAGGAGTCTCTGTTTCTGACGAAATTTTAATAGAATGTGAGAGGGATATAATGATGAATATACACATTTTTATTTTCCAAAAAAATTAAAAAATGAGGGAAAAATAGGAGTGGGAGTAGCCAAGTTGGCTACTTCCTAGGGGCAGCCCCATTTACCTCTCTCTCTCTCTATAGAGAGAGAGAGAGAGAGAGAGTTTAATGGGGCTGCCCCCGCACCGTTTTCGATATTTTTTTATTTTTTTGAAAAATATCACCTTATATATTCATCCCTATATCCCTCCTATATGCCATTCGAATTTCACCATGTAATTTTTTTAGACCAGTAAACCCTTTTTGAGCTTAGTTCATGATGTATATTAGAGAGGCGCATGATTATGTTGTTGAAATTTTTCTAAATATGAGCTTTAGATGTAACAAATACTACCTTTCTATCACGATGAAATCTTTATGAACGAACTCAAGTGACAACCGAAATAAAATGTTCTTCTCTTGTCAATTAGATACAACTCCTATTAGAGGTATATGTTAAAAAATGTCTAACATAATTTGTTTTCAAATTTTTAGGAAACAACACCATGGATAGGTCATGGATTAATGATGTGAAGAAACAATTTTGAAAGTTAGGAGTAAGATCTCTTTTTTTAAAAGGAAAATACGGATATGCATAATTTCCAATTGTTTTCAAATTCAAAGATGCAGATTGAGAAGGTACAAAAAACACCACCCATTAAAGAAATTATGACACTTCCATCTTATTACGAGATTGCAATGAATGTATATATCTTTGCTAACATTGACATGTTAGCAACAACCAACCAATAATCAAATGAGCCCATAAGACTTGTCTTCGAGGCATTCGTCGCCAAGCTCAGTTACATGAGCTGGCGACCCATGCAAGGGCAATAAGATGGCTGGATATTTGATATCGGCCTTCCAGTGGGTATGTTGGACTCTCTTATGGCTCGCCCATTACAAGTTAACTGCTAGACTATGGGTTCCAGATGATTATTTTCACAGAGCACCGATTACCTCCCGTTATAATGGTGCAAGGACAACGATCTGGTGCTCCTCAACCCTGATATACCAAAAGGTTAATTCTGGGATATTACCACTAATTGGTTGGTTGACGGATATGTGCATCTATGAGGTGCCTCCTTGTCTAGAATTATGTATCACATACAATAATTGTTTCCATTCTACCCTATCTTTTGTCTCATTTCTTATTTGAACAATTATGGACATCTTTTAGATTACTGATCCACTAGAACGCTTCACACAAATATTTTTAATCATTCAAACATTTCTTTTTGCAAGTTAAGAATCAGTTAAATTATTAAATGTTAAAATAATTTGGTGCAAGAACAAGATATTATTCTGGGAAGAGCTAACATATTCACACACATGGTACATGTCATTTCAAGGGTGCGAGAGTACACGACTAAGAGGATGTTTTTTACTAGGCTATGAATTGGACTGAATAACAAAATTATAGAACCTAAGAGTTGTTTTGTCACACTTACAAACCTTATTGTAGTTCCGAACACATCAAGAATCCAAAGGTATCAACTGAGCTCCAAACTTTGATTTTATTAAGACAAGTTTAAAAGTAAAAAAATATTCCAAATTCTTTCTTTTCTTTTCCTTATTTTCTTTTTCTGCACTCATTGTCTTAAGTGTTTGCTAGGGAATAACAAAGGCAAGTATAGGGATGTGATGAATCTCCATTTCATCACCTTTATTCTTTCATTTTGGTCTTAATTCCCTATCTAAATGCATGTATATAGCTTTAATTTGTACAAAATAACATTCTTTTATTGACCCATATATACTATATAAATTCATGTATTTAATACCAAAATAAAAAGAATAAAGGAAATGAATGAAAAAGAATAAAGTGTCAAAGACACTAAGTGACCCTAGACCCTGAGATCCAGTCATCATGATGTCTTGGTTGACAAGAAATAAAGTCGGAGTGATATGGTGGCTAACTGTACAGAAAACACCCCAAAATCCTAATTCCTTTTACTCAATAAATATGCTTTTGAGACCTATTTAATTCTTTATTATTTACACATTCAAATCAATAAACCTTCAACGTAAAAGTTGTACATAAAAATACAAAGAAAAATACAAAATTGATTTCACACTAAATGTAATACATTATGCACCCGGACACTCAAAATAAAAAGCCGCAAAGAAAACTTCACAGACCTCTATCTCCTCCACACAAATTCAAAATTTACCAAACTCACATTTATTATTCATAAAATTTAATCATCTATTTAATGACGATGGTTTTATTTAATTTGGAGTTGAGATGCAAAAGTTGGCTTTTGGGTCTCTATTGTACTGTATACCTGTATATTACATTCAATATATTCATTCTTTATATTTTTAGCTTATTTATATTTTTATATACTTATAAATATTATTCAAAATACATGTAAATAATAAAAATAAATAAAATCATTAAAAATTCACTAAAATAAGTAAAGCATTGAAATACACAGGTAAATCTATACATATATGATATACATAATTATTAACGTAAGTAAATAAAATCAAAAAAATAAATGAAAAATATGTAAATATGTAATAAAATAAGATACAAATATATAAATTTTGTATATATATAATAATAAAATAAACAATAAAAAATAAAATATACTAAATACATGTATATAGACTTATGTATATACATGTAAATATTGGTATCTAACAATGAGCTTGTAAAAATAAATAAAAATCATAATAAAATACTACAAAAAATAATAAACATTTTTATGTTTTAGTCAAAAATTTATAAAATCATTTAATATTTTTTATTTATTTTATAATTAATTTAATCCATGGAGTTCTCTAGTTGGACCATGTGGACCAACCGTATACGAGAGTTTGTTGACCTCGTGGGTCAACTGTTCTAGCTCTGTAGACGACGCTATCAAAGTCACGTGGAGACCTTCTTCTCCTATTTTTGACGCCTCCTCCATGTCACATGCTCTCTCGATCTCCTCGCCCATCTGTTCCTCCACCACCCTTCTCCATCGCCCTACCTCAACCTTCCACCGACCCCATTTCCCTCACTCACCAACTCCCCTTGAAGTCAACCCCTTCGTCTGTGTATACAATACTATCTTTACCACCTTTTGACCTTCTGATCCTTCTCTCTTCACCGTAACCCCAAGAGGACCTCCTTGTAGAGCCTTCGCAGTGACAACACGGTGCTCCAAACCTCTACGCCATGGACAAAGAGGAGATTTAGGTGATCCAAGCTTCACCGAGCCCGCTACGACGAGCTTCATCTGCTCCCTACCCCAGCAGATATGATTTGCCAATTTAGGTTTATTTCCTTTCCTTTAGTTCTAGTAGCGTAGTTTAGGTTTTAATTTCATCAATTAGCCAGTAGGATAACTTAATTTTAGGATTTAGATGAGATGGAGCTTGAAGCTCCAGCTCGATTTTCATCATCACTCCCTTTTTGTTTTGACCCACCATCACCTAACATTCATTCCTCACTCACTTTTCCGCAAAACCCCCTCATTTCCACCTTGATTCTGCATGAATCAAGATCCGACGAGTTCCCTTAACACCTACTGCCATAGCTCATCCGTTCATCATTCCATACACTTCCCAATTTTAACAACTGGTCGATGACCTTCGTCTCGAGCTTGCGATCATTTTTGTGCAGGAGTTTTGCCTTGAGGATTCATCTAGAGATGCATCAAAGTTCATATCAGAGCTCTGGGTTCATCAAGCTCCATGCCTCCTATGATGGGGTCCAGACTGATCTAAGTCACCCTATAGACGTAGAGGAGATCCAGGAGACTTTTGGACCCATCGACGAGGAAGGAGAAGGTTGGAGGTCATTGATCTTGCCAATCGAAGATTGCTCATGTTGACCTTCGTCCGAGTTCTTCCACCCACTTTGAGAGCTGTTGGATCAAGGAGTGGTCCCAGATCTAATCTGGTCCCTCGAAGTCAGCCGATGCGGTACGGGATGAGGGTCGCATGCTCGTACACGTGACGCATTGTGCATCGTCTAGTAGTCCTCTCATTTAGGTAAATTTATTAATAACCCTCCATGTTTTTTATTTCACTTATGTCTTGTAACTATTAAGTCGTGTTCAAAAATTTTGTAAAAATTATAGAGGACCCCTTGCCTTTCTTTAATATTACAAACATGTCCTTCCGCCTCACGTAGTACACCACGCGAGGTGTTGTGAATATTTCACATTATACATCCTGACTTTTGTTTTTTCTTTTAGTATTTAAAGTTTGAAAATTGTATAATAGTTCTGGGTATTTTGCACGAAGACACCTGTTGTGCACGGAAATTTCGTGGACGGAAATTATTAATGGTAAAAAAGTGTGACGTGGTCGTCGTTATTATCCCCAAAATCCCGCATCAACAAAAGATTATTTTTTGTGATTTTTGCTACTTATTAACATGTATAGGGGACAGGGTCAAACTCAGGGAGGCTACAATTCCCGATGGTTATTCAATTAATCAAAAACTAATTAAGAGAAAACGGGAATCTCAAAGGACAACTATCCTTGGTTTTTGTGATTTTTTTAAATCTTTTTATTTTTTATTTTTTTCATTTCTAATTTTTTTATTATCTGATTTTCAAATTTTTAGTGATTTTTATTTTGCATTTTTTTTAATTTTCAAAAATAACAAACAATAGGAACAAGATCAAGAATATACTCGACAACTATTTTTGCAATTTTTCAATCAGTAAAAAATGCTCAGAAAAATCCAAAGAAAATATTTTTGGGTTTTAAAAATTTTGAAGTGTTATTGAGAATTTTTGTAGATTTTTCGGATGTTTTTGTATTTTTCTAAAAATCAAGTAGTGAGGAAATAAGAAAATGTGCACAGCCTGGAGTAATTTGCAACTTAAAAATATTTTAAGTGCTTAAACTTGTGACAATTATTTTTAAACAAAGTAGAAACAATTATCTACAAACGGGAACTGAAGTCACAATTTGTGGATTTTTGTAGATTTTTTTATGATTTTTATAAGATTTTTGATGTTTTTTCATTTTTTTGGGTTTTATAAAGAATTAAGGCGTGAAAATTGGTCAGAAATTAAAAGACAATGAAATACAACTATTCTATTTTTTTTTGGAATTTTTAGAATAATATTCAAATTTTTATGAATTTTGGAATTTCAAGCAAGGAAAAATGACATGTTTTTGATTTTTTAGTAATAATAAATGAGGGCAAAATACAATGAAAATTTTATGCTAGATGGATATGCACATCAGGAACATAGCATAATTTTCTCAAAGTTTTTGGATCATGAGTAGCATTTATTTTAATGAAAAGACAAAGAAAATTATTGTTCTACAGTTCAGAGACTAAAATGTAAATACTGCAAAAGTTTTGGACTGAAATATAAAGCTTCAATATTTTTGCCCCAAATAAATAATAAAAATAAATCACAAGATAGAAGGCACAATTTTACCAATATACCACATGCATGTCATGTGCTTGAGTCTGGCAGGGACCTCTTTGTAATTACTGAAACTTCTTTTGGACTGAAGATGCAATTATCCCCTTTTTTATTCAAAAGACCTAGTTCTTCTTTTTCGTTCTTGCAAAAGGGGCAAGGGAGCCACCGCCCATCACCAAAGGAAGAGGTGCGGGCAGCACAATGGAGGCGCGGGGGTCGCGGGCTCGGCGTCGCGGCGGCGAAGGGCTGAGGAGGGGGGATGCGGGCGGAGATGCCAGAGGTGGAGCGTGGCTAGTGGGCCGCGCGCGTGGCCTGAAGAAGACGCGCGGTCGCATGGCTACGCGAGGGCAGCGCGAGCTCGCGCGGCCGGTGGTGGAGCGGGCAGGCGACGCGGAGGGGCGCGGCGGATGAGAGGGCGACACCGCTCGCGGCGCTTGGGCGGACGCGGGGCGAGAGGAGCTGGAGGTGACGATGGAAGGGGGCCACGGACGCGGGCGGCGGGGCTCGCGGCTGGAGCCGGCGTCGCACCGTGCAAAGGCGGTGGTCGGTGGAGGGATGCTCGCGGTGGAGGCGTGACGGCCGTGCCTGGAGGACGACGGCGGAGGGTGGCGACCCCGCTGCTGCTCGTGAATTTTTACTTTTTTTATTTTTTTTGGTAATTTTATTTTGTTATGTAAATAGTTAATGAAAACAGAAATAATTTTTTTATTATTTTTTTAATTTTATTTTGCATGTAAATAGGTAAGAAAAAGAAATAAAAAACTTTTTTATTTTTGTAAATCCGAAAAATAGGAAATAAAAAGGATAAAGATTTTTTTATTTTATTTAAACAAAAAGAAAATAAAAAAACTTTTTTTATTTTTGTAAATCCAAAAAATAGGAAATAAAAAGGATAAATAAATTTTTTTAATTTTATTTATATTTTTTTTATTTCATATGATCCTGCAAAACAACGTTAGAGAACAACAAGGAAAAAAATTATTCTTTTTATTTATTTACAAATCGGAAAATGAACGAGGATTCGGCGAACGTGGAAGGATCAAATCCGACTCTCCGACCACCGTACGCGGCCGGAGTTGAGAGATCGTGGACGATAGAAATATTGCGCGTAGAGATCGAGAAGATGAGATGAAATCGAGTCGGTGGCGGAATAAATCGTGGTGAATTTTAAGATCTAGATAAAAAATGACAACGAGACGAAAATGCGAAAAATAAAACTACGATTGAATTAAGATAAAAATGCAAAGAAAAATACGGATCTCACCTTAGGAGCGAAAAATGGACCGTGATCGCCTCGACAAGGCCGACTTGCTGTCACCAGGCGGCTCGGAGGCTAGGCACAATTCTCGACGAAATTTTCTCTCGGAGATCGGGCTCCTCTCTCTAAAGATTGGATCAAGTTGGAATGAAGGAGAAGGAGCCATATTAATAGAAAAGAGATGAACTTTGAATTTTTGGATAAGAAGATAAGAGAGATGAAAACTGAAATGGATTTTTTTTGAATTTTTTGGTGGAAGAGATAACATGAGATAAAGTCAGAGATGAGATAAAATAGAAGAGAGATAAAATTATTTACAAATTAACTATTTTTTTTTAATTTTCGTCACTTTATTTATTGGAATTTAAAAATGTTATTTTTTTATTTTTTATGATGGTTAGTTAAAAATAGCAACTATATGCATATACTATATACATAAATGGCATTATATACAATGGTATGAGGAAATTAGCCTTTTCTTCTTTTTTTGTTTTAAGAATTTTATTATATTTTTTTTATTTTAAATAATTAGTATAAATATTTACAGATATATACAAATACAATATGCACAAAATACATGTGAAAATTGCACAAATCACCCCAAAAACCGACTTTTCAACCGTAACTCTAAAAATTATGAGATCACAGCCATTTTGAAGATAATTTAATTTAGAATTCAATGGAAGTGATATTGGTTCAATTTGAGATCATATGGAGCCCGGAATTGATCTTTCAATTAGTGCTTAATGGCTTTTTCCAAGTATGGCTACTTTTATTCTATGCATGATTTAATTGTGCAATTATTTTTAGTAATTAGGACCTATTTTTATTTACAACTTTTATTTTGAATGTTATTTGATTTGGGGTCAATTAAGGTACAAATATAGTGGTGTCAAGTTTTATACAGATATACACAAAATAAGTGAGAAACACATTTTTTTGGATTTTCCGGTTGAGGACCCTATCTCCCCCTACTTTATTCCTGGTCAATCAGGTCAAGTCTTGACCTTCTCTCGGGGTTCGGGTCAGCCTGTATACAGTCTTCTTTTTTTATTTTCTTTTCTTTATTTTTCTTTCTTCCTTTATTTATTTATTTTAGGTTAAATTAGTAAGAAATGTACAATATTTACACACAAATGCAAGTTAGTAAGAATATGGAGTTAGCGTTATATGCGGGTATTTTATAAGGGATTTTAAGCTAAAATAAATGAATAAAGATGACGAATCGCAGATTCATCATCCCCCTATGCTTTACCTTTGCTAGTTCCTTAGCAAACACTTATTTGAAAGAATAAGTGAAGAAGAAAAAGAAAGGGAAAATAAAAGAAAGTAGGATAATATTGAGTGTTAAAATTATCTTCATAAAATTGTAGTTTGGAGCTCTGTCGGACCTTTGGATTATTGGTGTGTCGGAACTTCTGTGAGATTTAGAATTTTAAAACCAACAGCCTTCAAGTTCTACACATCATTGTCACAGTTTTGGCCCAGAAGTCATCTTAGATCAATCCTCTTCCTAAAGCATACCCTATGAACATTGAACAATCGACTCATGTGTGTGAAAAATTTATAGCTCTTCCCATCTAGGAATGCCGAACTACCATGCAAATCTCCTCTCCAATAACTCGTCCTTGGGGAGTCAGGTATTTCCTTCTAAGGTCTGTCGTGCTGTGTTCACAATCGAATTGTGGAGAAGTTAGAAGAATGAGAAAAGAACTGGAGGGTGGCCAGTGTAGTCACCTCTCCCTGTGAAGCTGGCCAGTGTAGCCAAGTCTCCATCAAGATCTGCAAGTTTTCTTGAAGCTTGGACCTTTTTGGTCAGATATTTATTTGGTAGTAGCTTCTTTGTATTTGGATTTTTGATGGATCTACTTGGATCTTGTTGTGCCCCTACGGATATAGAATCTTTTTTTCCGTACATGTTTTGGGGTGGGAAAAAATTGTGCCCAGCCGTCCATCCCTTTTCCGAAGCTTTATTTCAACCCGTACTCCGGTCTTTAGATTTCCACGCTACCAGAAAAGAAACTCACACAGTCTTCCAACATCTCATCTGAGTTGAGCTAAGTGCATAGTGCGGGAGTACAAATTAGTTCGCTATTCCAGAGTTTGTACCCAGAATGAAGAGACCAGGTTAGACACTAAGAGTCAAATGTTGCACATTGTCATGTGGAACTCAAAGAATTAAGTCAAAGACCTGAAGCTTCTAAAATTCTATTTCTCGGTGAAGTTCCTCTGAGAATTAGGTGGATTAAGGTCCAACTAAGCTCCATTCTTCAATTTTATTTCAGACATAGTTTAATTATCAATACTATCCTGAAAAATGCACATGCAAATGCAGATATGGAAAATGCAGAGAGTTTTTTTTGAAAAAGAATGATGCACATGTGAAAAGAACCATTTTTTTAAAAAAACAATTTCTTAATTTTGAACTTTTTATGGTTTTTTTGAGGGAAAATGCAGATGCGAAAGAAACTTTTTTTTTCTCTTTTTTTATATGCACTTTTTTTAAATTATGCAAATTTTTATAATTTTTGATTTTGTAATTTTTTAAAGGAAAAAAAGGATTAGTAATATATACAAGTATATACAAGAGATTTTTTTGTTTTGTTTTTTTGGTGTGTTTTTGTTTTGTTTTTTTTGTTTTTGAATTATGCAAATTTTTATAGTTTTTTTGGTTTTGTAATTTTTTATTGTTTTTTATTTTGTGTTTATTTTGTTTTTTTGGTTTTTTGTTTTTTTACTTGAATTTTACAAAATTATACACATAACTCCCCAAATAAATGTATTTAAAAGTACGAGTTGTGTCTAAAGTATATATACAATATATACGACACCCCCCATACTTAGCTCTAACTATGTCCTCGTAGTGATCAGAGAGCGACAAAGGAAGACATAACTCGTGCTAAGTATAGAAAGGTGAAAAGACTCCTATGCTACAACGACTCAAAGAAAAGATAAAAAGACGAGAAGTTGGTGATCCCCCCTATACTTAGGATCAAGTAATCCCAAGTATAGTAGAATGTACAAAGGGGAAAACCGATGAAGAGAATGTACAGACTCACAAAGACACGATATGAACAACATCACCCCCCCATACTTAGGGTAGAGTATCCCTAAGTATATGCAACAACAACAAAGACGATAAACAGGATGAATATGAACAACACAAATCCTTCACCCCCCTATACTTAGGATAAAGCACATCCTAAGTATAGCATACATACACACACACTGAAAAGGGGTGAATGATAAAATGGGAGAAGAAAGAGTGAAACGAAAGGATATACAAGAGGAGTGGATGTACAAAGGTTACGAAGGTCGAAAATGAACCTTCTTGCGGGACCGCTGAGGTATGCTCAAGGTGTAGGTCGATATTGGGATTATCATTAGATATGAACTGAGTAGGATTGACCAAGAACGTATGCTCAGCGGCTTCAAATTGTGCAAGCCTAAACCAGTTATTGGAAGTAGTGTGGTCATGTCCTGCCTTGGAAGTCTCGCAAACATCAAAGTAAAATGGCTCGAAATCATTATCAGAAAAAGTAGGATCAATTTCAGCCTGACGAGCCTCTACCGGATCATCATCTTTATCAAAAGGTCCAAATTCCTTTATAAACGCAATCAAATCAAATTTGTCCTGATTGGTCTCTTCTGAATCAAAGTGAATAGGAATGGACTCGTCAGTGAAAGTAGTCGAGTCATGTCCGTCCTGTCTAGTCACATAATCTGCCTTCCACTCTAGGGTGTCTATCGTGTAAATCCCGCGGATGTCATCAATGCATTGCCACGTACCGGAAGAGGGAACTCCAAGGTCTATGCTTTCCGAGTACTCCTCCTTGAAGAGGAATTCTCGGGTCTCTGTATCATCCATTATATAGCAAAAATCTCTACTGTATCATCATGATCAAAGTCCTTGGGGTTGTCTAACATGGGTGGGCTCTCATGGGATGCGGGTCTCTGGACGGTAGTGGGTGTAATGATTAACATATCGCTCCCAACATCTGAACGGAAGCGAAACTCTCCTGAACCATAGTCAATAACGGCTCCCGCAGAGGCGAGAAAAGACCGTCCCAGGATGATTGGAGGGTGCTCCACAGGGATGGAGGTCTCCATGGGCATTACAACAAAATCCGAAGTAAAATTCATGCCCTGAATGAGAATGACAACATTTTCTAGAATACCCTTCGGCCTCTTGATAGATCCATTAGCAAATTGAACTATCATCCTGGTTTTCTTGAGAGGCCCAAGATGAAGAGATTGTACCATAGAGAAAGGTATTATATTAATTGACGAACCACCGTCAAGGAGAGCGTTATCACAAGAATAGTCAGATATAGAGAAACTCACAAGAGGTGTGGCAGTGTTCCCTTTCTTAAAATATGGACGGTGAGAGATGGCATAGGCAGTGGCCATGGTCAAGATGTGACGCTCAGATCTTCTCCTTCGCTTTCTTTTCTTGTGTTGAGGAGTATATAAATCTGTCATGACCTGTTGAAGTGAGGCTTTAATAATCTCATGAAGGGTGGCCACCACTTCGGGTTTGGTCAACATTTTTTTGAATTTTTGGACCTCATCCATACAAGGGAGGAGGTCGGAATCAACATTTACATGAGGATTGCCAAGAGCAGTCTGTACAGTGGAATCCTCGAGGTCAAGGTTGGGACATGGCTGTGTGGGTAAATGATCTGGCATTTGGATCCTCTCCTTACAAAATGAATCAACAACGTGTCTCCTGAAATCTTTTTGTATTTTCAAAATTTTCTCATTTTTTTGTATTTTGGATGATTTCAAGCTCTCTTGATTATCCTCTAATGAATCAATATCCTCATATAGTGGACCAGTGTTCTGGCTCTCATTTATGTTAAATAGATTGGAAATCCTTGAATTCATATGCTCAATCATCTGATTCAATGTCTTAAGTGTGGAAACCATGAAAGGTGACTCCAAAATCCCAGGATCGGGTGGGTTGAATGAGGGTGGGTGAAAATCGAGGTCCTCCGGCTTCTGAAAAAATGGGTTAGGCGAATATGCACAAAAATTAAGAGAAAAATCCTCCTAGAAAAAGGAAGGTGGATCGTCTGGAGAGTACGTGGTATCTGCGAAGATCGGATTAGAATAACTCAAGTCGGCCATCTTCGAAACAAAAGATGGGAGAGCACGAGGGTCAAGCCAAAATATATGGAGTAAAAGGCGCAAATGCACAGAGGGATCTGGTATGCACACAAGCAATCAAACACAATACAAACCCCCAATTCACCAACTCAACGCAATGTGAAGACCGTGAAGGTTCGGTCTCTTAATCTTGTCTATTTTAGAGTTAGGTGATAATCACAAAGTTGTACAAACACTTAGGTTGAATTAAGGGATTTGGGCACTAACCTTAGTGTGTACGCAAGCAAGTTAAAACGAATACAATGAGGGGGTTACTCTCCCCAAAACAATGATTTTTCCTTATATTTTTTAGGGTAGAGTTTTCTTTAGCATTCCCAAATTTTAGGCAGTTGTCACTTGGTTAAAATATTTTCAAAGAATCGCCTACCGAGTGTCAAATTTCCTTTTTTACTTATGTGAGTGAAAACAAGGGAGGAGATCGGAAATGTCAATGTGCGATTAAAAACGATGATGCATGCAGGGGTTAGAGATGCGTACCTTATCGTCAACACTCTACATGCAAGTGATCCGCACAGAATTTAAATATAGAAAATAAACTAACCTATATGCAAATGCAAGTGAACCGTCCTAGATGATAATTTCTATTAACGGGCAAGAACAAGTTAATTTGACTAAGTCCAAATTATGCTCTACTCTATAGGCACATAAATTCTTGTTTAGGGTGTTTGGACCTAATTAATTACCTGGCTCAAGCAAATTAATTAAAGCAATCAATAGGTGGCTCGCGAAATCCACGGAAAACCAAGAAAAATAAATGCGGTGAAAACAAAACCGCCGAGGTCCCCCAAGTGCACCGGCACTTGGCGAAACAGACCCCACGACAAATGAATGTATGTTTACAAAGTTCAAATGATAGAAAACTCTCTCTCTCTCTTTCATCTCTTTCAATTCTTATTCTCCTCCTCTCACGCTATCCTGCGGCTTGGTGAAGAATCAAGCCGCCTCCACGTCGCTTGGGTGCTTCGACTCTCCTAGGATCACCTCCTTTGCTTCGCGGCCCTCGCAAGAAAAATAAAAGAGAATGTATAAGAAACACAATTATAAAATATGAGAAAATGATGGAATGAATGCAATGGATATAAACAATGAAGTAATGTGGCAAACGGATAAACAGATATTTACAAGCAAGAATAGAAGGTCAAAAGAGAAACCTAACTACCCTCGCCGTGCCTCCCCAGCAACGGCGCGATTTTGTTGTGCACGGAAATTTCGAGGACGGAAATTATTAATGGTAAAAAAGTGTGACGTGGTCGTTGTTATTATCCCCAAAATCCCGCGACAACAAAAGATTATTTTTTGTGATTTTTGCTACTTATTAACCTGTATAGCGGACATGATCGAACTTAGGGAGGCTACAATTCCTGAGAGTTCTTCAATCAATCAGAAACTAATTAAGAGAAAATGGGAATCTCAAAGGACAACTATCCTTGGTTTTTGTGATTTTTTTTAATCTTTTTATTTTTATTTTATTTTTTTATTTTCTGATTTTCAAATTTTTAGTGATTGTGATTTTACAATTTTTTTTGAATTTTCAAAAATAACAAACAATAGGAACAAGATCAAGAATATGATCGCCAACTCTTTTTGCAAATTTTCAACTAGTAAAAAATATTCAGAAAAATCCAAAGAAAATATTTTTAGGTTTTAAAAGTTTTGAAATGTTTTTGAGAGTTTTTGTAGATTTTTCAGATGTTTTTTTATTTTTACAAAAATCAAATAGTGAGGAAATAAGAAAATGTGCATAGCTTGGAGTAATTTGCAATTTAAAAATATTTTAGGTGCTTAAACTCCTGACAATTATTTTTAAAATAAAGTAGAAACAATTATATACAAACAGGAACTGAAATCATAATTTTTGGATTTTTGTAGATTTTTCTATGATTTTTATAAGATTTTTGATGTTTTTTCAATTTTTTTGGGTTTTATAAAGAATTAAGGCATGAAAATTGGTCAGAAATTAAAAGACAGTGAAATATAACTACTTTATTTTTTTTGGAATTTTTAGGATAATATTCTAATTTTTATGAATTTTGGAATTTCAAGCAAGGAAAAATGACATGTTTTTGATTTTTTAATAATAATAGATGAAGGCAAAATGCAATGAAAATTTTATTCTAAATGGATATCCACATCAGGAATATAGTATAATTTTCTCAAAATTTTTAGATCATGAATAGCATTTATTTCAATGAAAAGACAAAGCAAATTATTGTTCTGCAGTTCAGAGACTAAAATGTAAATACTGCAAAAGTTTTGGACTGAAATATAAAGCTTCAATATTTTTGCCTCAAATAAATAATAAAAATAAATCACAAGATAGAAGGCATAATTTCACCAATATACCATGTGCATGTCATGTGCTTGAGTCTGACAGGGACCTCTTTGTAATTACAGAAACTTCTTTTGGACTGAAGATGCAATTATCCCCTTTTTTTATTCAAAAGCCCTAGGTTTTCTTCTTCGTTCTTGCAAAAGGGGCAAGGGCACCAGGGCAACGGTGCCGCCGCCCACCACCAAAGGAAGAGGTGCGGGCGGCACAATGAAGGCGCGGGGTTGCGGGCTCGGCGTCGCGACGACAAAGGGCTGAGGAGGGGGGCTGCGGGCGGAGATGTCGGAGGTGGAGTGCGGCTAGCGGGCCGCGTGCGTGGCCTGAAGAAGACACACGGTCGCGTGGCTGCGCGAGGGCGGCGCGAGCTCGCGCGACCGGTGGTGGAGCGGGCAGGCGGCGCGGAGGGGCGCGACGGATGAGAAGTCGGGACCGCCCGCGACGCTTGGGCGGACGCGGGGCGAGAGGAGCTGGAGGTGACGATGGCAGGGGGCCACAGACGCGGGCGGCGGGGCTCGCGGCTGGAGGCGGCACCGCACCGTGCGAAGGCGGAGGTCGGTGGAGGGATGCTCGCGGTGGAGGCGCGACGGCCGTGCTTGGAGGCAGGCGGTGGGGGGTGGCGACCCCGCTGCTGCTCGTGAATTTTTTACTTTTTTTTTATTTTTTTGGTAATTTTATTTTGTTATGTAAACCGTGAATGAAAACAGAAATATTTTTTTATTATTTTTTAATTTTATTTTGCATGTAAATAGGAAACAAAAAGAAATAAAAAAACTTTTTTTATTTTTGTAAATCCGAAAAATAGGAAATAAAAAGGATAAAGAATTTTTTTTGTTTTATTTATATTTTTTTAATTTTATATGTTCATGCAAAACAACGTTAGAGAACAACAAGAAAAAAATTTATTCTTTTTATTTATTTACAAATAGGAAAATGAATGGCGATCCGACTTGTCAGACACCGCATGCTCCTCCAAGATTGGATGTTTGGCTCCTCTGAATGATCTATCAACGCTTACTATCATTTACGTAGACGACCCCAAAGGCCAGAAACACCCTCATATGACCCAAAGCCTAAGTGTATACGAAGTGCGGGCCCAAAGACCTCTTGCTTGTTTAAGATTATTCTTCTAGATGGAGTTCGCTTTCTTAGGCTATATGTAAGATTATGGTTCGACCAAGCAATACAGGTTCATGGATGCAGTAAAAGATATGTCGGGTAGTGGTGCATCATCAAGTATGAAAAAGTAAGATTTTTTTCTTTCAGATTAGCATATATGACTTTTGAACTAGGTTATGGTTGCTATTTTATATGTTATTTTACTTGTAGTCAATAATTGATATGTTTTGATAATGAAAATACAATATATATTTTTTTAATTGAGCAATAACTATATCAATTTACAATATCATTTTTCAAGTTATAATAAGTCTATCAAATTTTTATTGTTTTGCTAGAGGCTTGCGACTTATTCATTAGGTTTAAGCTCATGTTGATGAGTTTAGGCTCACCACCCTAATCAATCATTTCTTTTCAGGTACTAAAAGGAAGGACGTTAACGACCTAATTAATAAAAGTATGAAAGAGACATCCAGTAAAAAAAGGTTATTCCATCATATTAATGCCTATTTTATGATATTTCTCATTCTTGATAGATTTGGATTTTAGATTTCTGCTTGTTTTGGTTCGATTTCAAAAGAATGTATACAATAGATTCATCATGTTGTACTCGTGGAATTATACAAAACTATAGTGACATATATTACGAGTGGTAGCATTCTAGAAAGTTAATTTTCCTTGCTAATTATTATAATGTGCTACATTTGTATAACAAAATGATTTAAGAAAAGCATAAGTTTCATGCTAGTTTCAATTACTGAGCAGGATGGGTCGTGACAACGGCTTTCATGGGCTGTCACTTATCATGCATTAAGATGCGACAAATTCTAATGCATCATCCATCAACTAAGCAATGAGAGTTACAACAGCTATGTTCAATTAATTGTTACCAATGGTCAATTGAACTATTCCAAGTCTAGTCATGCTCATTTACTTTTGTAGCTATGTAACTATTCAGGTTGGTAGACTTTGGTTCGACTAAGATTAGAGATGTACAACGGCTTATGATGAGGATAGAGCTCAAAGAGCGAAGACATCCTCATGAATATTACAGAGAAGGCGACAACAAAGGAAGGTGACATCGAGGTGGAGGCACGGTCTCCCCTGTTAAATAAAGGGTGGAGGTAATGAGAGGAGGGCAATCAAGGAGGTGACAGAGAACGAGAGGACAAAGAAAAGATGTCAATGACTAGAAATAAATATTATATAGCAAGGAGGTTATGCACATTTTTTCGCAGCTTAGTTTATTAGTTATTATCTATAATGATTTAACCATTGTTATCGTGCCGGGCATAAGTATGAATATGGAATCAATGCGTTCGTTGGGTAAATATAAAATAGGGTAAATTACGAAAAAAGATCTCGATGCCACAATTCTCAATTAAGGGACTCATTTTTCGGTTGTAACAAAGAGGAACCCGATCTTATATTTTTATCTCAAATAGATGCCACCATAAGCTTCAACGCCCCTTATATGCCCATTTTAAACCCTTAAGTTGAAAGTTTATTCCCCTATTTATTAAAATTGAAAAACGAGGCATCTAAGTAGAAATGGAGGTATAATTGGAGTCTGTTTTGTAATTTACCCTTAAAATCTGTAAGAGCAAAATACAAGTGTTGTCGGCAAAGCTTGCAAAGGCACAACGTAAAAATCCCTGAAATAATATAAATTCCGTCAGTAATTGGACGGAAGGAGAGGGAGGTGCGAGCTGTTGACTCTTCTTCGCCAAGAGATCGATCTCAAGTTTCAACCATGCATCAAAAGAAGTGTTATTGCTTCGTATCATCAGTGACCCCACTCTCTGCGCATTCACGACACCGCGCGTAATTTTGTTCCAGGATCCACCGCAAGGAGTCATCACGAGAACATCGTGGAAACTGCCATTTTTCTATCAAAGATTCCATTTTTACAACCAGGTATCACCGACTACGAAGGCGGTAAGCTCTTTGTAACTTTGTTTTGATCCCTGAGTAAGAAGGTTGGGAGCTTTGGTGTATTGGGAAGGAGATGACGGGGGTGGTAACGCTCTCGCGTCCGAGTTTGGAGACTGCCCAGGTGGGCTCTCTGTGCTTGTTCGCGGCTCTTCTTTGCGCTTGTATCGTGATCGGGCACCTTCTGGAGGAGAATCGATGGCTGAACGAATCGATCACTGCTCTAATAATTGTGGGTTCGACGATTCCTATCTCTTTTCTCCTCTTTAGTTATATATATGTTGGTTTGGAGGTGGGAATGATGTGGGGTTTTCCGGTAATTTTTGATTGCAGGGGCTGATCACTGGGGTGATAATCTTGCTGACCACAAAGGGGAAGAACTCGCGGATTCTGATCTTCAGCGAGGATCTCTTCTTTATATATCTGCTTCCGCCTATAATATTTAATGCCGGGTGAGGTTTGATGTGATTAATTATTAGTTGTGTGGATGGAGCTCTAGGGATTTGTTGGATCATTACATCCCCTTATTGAATATTTAGGTCTACTAAAGAATTAACTGATTACGTTCACCCTGAGCACTTCCGCAGATGAAGTAGGCTCGATCGACCTTTTGGGGCGGATAAGTAAAATAGTAGGAGGAGATCAGAAAACAATCACGATGGATTAATGTACGATTTTCTGAAATCGAGATATGTCCTGAGTTGTGTCAGAATTTTGTTAACCTAATAAGCATGATATTGTGCGGCTCTTTATTTCATCAAAAGGTTTTTATATGAGGCTCATATTGTGAGGCATATAATGTGTATGATCAACATAGCCTTGAAGAATGAAAATTGTTTAGGGAGGCAGATTGTTCTTCACTATATAGAGAAAATAATACACATGATCCTATAGTTCGGGGAGCTTACATAGCGACTTCCAGTATAAACGAATTCTGGAAAGAGCCAAATAATTAAATAACTAGATTTTTGATTTTGTTTTGATGTCCTCAAACTCCTTCAACTGAGACCCCCGTCCTGGATTGGGGGTTTCACCCTTCACTAGTGCAGGAGGTTGTAGTGTGAAGTTTTACAATTACAATGGAGCTAGCTGATGCCTAATGGGTTAGGATTCACTCAACAGGGAGACCGTGTTTTTTTTTCGAGTTGCTATATTAGCTATTATATTTCACATCATTAGGACCTTCAAATTCCATTGGATCTTTCTCCCAAGCCTAAACATCGAAGTAATCCTTGTTTTGAATTTTTGCGTCTCTTGAAACTTGTTTAATCAAAATTTGGCTTTTAACATTCCTTGGAGGAAGATGCTTATAACCATTCCGCATTTTTTTAAATAGAAGCTTATAGTAATTGTTCTTGTTGTTACATTGCCTTACAAGGATAATGGGTACCATCAGAATGCAAGACCAACGATGGTTCAGTTTACCTATAAATGAGTATGAATTGCATCTGCAGTGCAATCCATTGCTTATCTTCTATATCACAAGCGCTCTTCAAGTTTAGGAGATGGTCATATCAAGTTCATCAGTTCTGTAGAGATAACAGTAGAGATAGCACTGTTTTTCTCTAAACAGCAAAACTTGGATACTTTCTTTATATCTCAATCCTTGTTGTACCTAAGGTCATTATACAAAAAAGTCATGTCTGTATGATGTGTATTTAATGATTATGTGGAAAGAGAGACAAATGGATATCTATTCCATAGGGCTGGGGTCTCTTATATAAAGAGAAAACCCTAGAGAGTACAAGAGGAAAAATACAAAAATACCCCTGAGGGGTTATAGAACCCGAATGGTTAAAGTTTACGGAACCCGAAAGGTTACAAATATAATTGTAATATAATAATTCTAACACTCCCCCTCAAATTGGAGCATATCTGTCGATCATGCCCAACTTGGATACTAAGTACATTAGGCGCTTCCTTGGAAGAGCCTTTGTGAGGATGTCTGCAAGTTGAAGTTCAGTGGAGATGTGTGGAGTGCTAATTCATCCTTCTCGTACTGCATCACGAATAAAATGGCAATCAACTTCAATGTGTTTTATCCGCTCATGGAAAACTGGATTGGTGGCGATGTACGTGGTAGATTTGTTGTTACAGTATAAGGGTACAAGAGTGGCGACTGACGTGCCAAGTTCTGTTTGAATAGAAACAAGCCATGTGATCTCACATGTGGCATGAGCCATTTTCCTGTATTCTGCTTCCGCACTGGATCTGGATACCACTGTCTGCTTCTTGCTTCGCCAAGTGACAAGGTTATCCCCATTAAACATGGCGTATCCTGTAGTGGATTGACGGTCCTCAGGAGAGCTAGCGTAGTCAGAATCTGTATAGGCGGAGATATTAGTGTGTCCATTCACCCCATAGAAAAGTCCACGTCCGGGAGATTCCTTCAAATATCAAAGGATCAAAAGAACATCCTGCCAGTGACTGTAAAGAGGCTTCTCCTTATATTGACTGGCTCTGCTCACAACATATGATATATCTGGCCTAGTAACAGTGAGATAGAGTAATTTTCCCACTAAGTCTGTATCGTGTTGCATCCTCAAAAGCTGGATCAGTAGATGCTGAATATTTTCTCACTTCTGCAGGGATGCCAAATGGCTTGCATCCAAGAAGTCCTGCCTCAGTCAGAATATCGAGGCAACACTTTCTCTGTGAAAGATGGAGCCCCTCTGTAGTGCGTATTACTTCGATGTCAAGAAAATAACGAAGTTGGTCGAGATCTTTCGTGACAAAGACCTTCTGGAGAAAGGCCTTGGTCTTCTGAATACCATCTACATCATCTCCTGTGATAATCATATCATCAACGTAGACAACAAGGATGATCGTGCCAGTAGACCATCGTCTAACAAAGACAGAACAGTCAGATCGAAAACCAAGTATGTTGATCTCCATAGTGATCCTGTCAAACCATGCCCTTGGGCTCTGCTTCAGGCCATAAATGGCCTTGCGTAGTTGATATACATGCTCCCCCTCGACTACATACCCCGACGGTTGCATCATGTAGACCTCCTCCTCAAGATCACCATAAAGAAAGGCGTTCTTCACATCAAGTTGATAAATGGGCCAAGCCTTGTTGGCAGCAACATAGAGAATGGTACGTATCGACCCCATTCTGGCAACAAGCGAGAAGGTCTCAAAATAATCAACTCCAAAGGTTTGTGTGAAACCTTTGGCAACAAGTCTGGCTTTCAACCTGTTAATAGAACCATCAGGCGACTGTTTGATCGTGAAGACCCATTGACAAGTCACAGGGCGAACTCCCGGGGGGAACGACACAAGATCCCACGTACCCCGAGAGGTAAGTGCATCCATCTCCGCATCCATGACCTGTCGCCAACCGTGATCTTGCATTGCACTGAAATGATTTGAACGGTAATAGGATTAAGAGCATATGCAAATATCTTGTCATCACAACTAGAAAAATCATCTGTAGAAGTAAAATGTGACATGGGGTGATACGCACATTTCCTTTTTTTGCTTGCGTAGAGCTATAGTAAGATCTCCAGGTACATCCGGGACATCAGTGATGGGAGCACTCGAAGTGGTCATATCATCATGCATAAAAGGGACAGGAAAAGGTACAAACACTGGTATAGAAGGTATAGAGGTACGCTGGCGAGTATAGATGATTGGTGGAGGAGGGAGATCCAGAGGAATGTCACACACAGTCTGTGTGAAGTAACTTGTTTGCTCAAAGAAGGTGACTTCAGCAGATACATAGTATCGACGTCCAATAAGATCATAGCAGTGATAGCGTTTCTGTATATGAGAGTACCCAAGAAAGGCATTTGATGGCACGAGAGGATAATTTGTCAGTTGCATGAAAGTTATGAACAAAGGCAATACAACCAAAAATTCCCAGAGGTATAGGAAAAGGAGACTCGGTAGGATAAAGGAAAATGGAGTTGCCCCTTTGAGAACTGATGAAGGAACACGATTGATGAGATACACTGCAGTAAGGATAGCATCTCCCCAGTATTGTTTAGGAACACTCATTTGACTAAGAAGAGATCTGGCAACATTTAGCAAGTGTCGGAGTTCTATACCATTCTGTTGTGAGGTATATGGACATGATATTTGGTGAACAATTCCCTGGGATGCAAAAAAAGAGGTCAAGTCATGTTGGGTTAACTCAAGAGCATTGTCGGTACGAATGATCTTAACAATGCTAGAAAAGTAAGTTTTAACATATTGAAAGAAATTTCTGACTATTTGATTAATCTTCGAACGCTCCTTTATGAGATAGACCCAAAAAGATCGACTATAATCATCAACGAAAGCTATAAAGTAGCAATAACCACTTAATGTGCGGATCAGACAAGGTCCCCAAACATCACAGTGAACAAGATGAAAAGCAGCAGTATTACGAGACTCAGTACGAATAGGAAACGAAGTTTGATGGTGTTTCCTGAACTCACATACCTCGCACTGAAAAGGGCTTCAGAGCAGAGAGTTCAGGAAACATCATGAAGATGGCCTTGGCAGAGGGATGTCCAAGGCACAGATGTCATAGGAGCGGATCTTCGGAGATAGATGCAACACCAACAAAATTGGAGTTTGAGGGTATGTCAAGGTAATATAGGCCGCTCTTCTCATGACCCCCACCAAAAATCTGCCTCGTCCGAATGTCCTAAAAATAACAACAAGACTCATCAAATATCACACGACAATGAAGCTCAACACAAAGCTTGTGAACTGACAACAAGCTAATAGGAAAATCAGGAGCACAGTGAACCCCGAAAGTCGAAGCTTGGAAGAGAATTCCATTGTTCCGACAGTAGTAATCTGTGATTGAGTCCCATTAGCGACTCGAACTGACTTCACAGAGGTAGATGGTATGGAAGAAGTGAGCAGACTCCCTTCTCCAGTGAGATGAGTAGAGGCGTCGGAATCAATAATCCAAGCTGGAGTAGGAGTGATAGCTAGGGATGTCAATCTGGGTCTACCCATTGGGTACCCGACCCGAACCTGCCCCATTTAAGGATCCCAAACCCGCCCCATTTACTTTTGGACGGGTTTGGGTTTTGAATTGACTACCCATGCGGGTATGGGTATGGGTTTGGGATTGCCTTGTGGGTACCCGAACCCGAACCTGCCCCAAACCCGAATAAAAAATATATAAAAAGATAGATGTGTATGTTGCATTTTAATCAAACTAAACCCAAATCGATTTCATATCTAATATGTATCGATCTACATGTATAAATATTCAACTCAATTTTCTCCTCTCCATTTATTTATTCATATTCAACTAACTTTTTGTATCTTTAATAAAAACAAACTTTCACACAAAAGAGTTTAACACTTAACATATATAAACATTTAATATTATTTATATATTGCACAATTTTATGAATCACCATATTACACGATCTCACTCTATTTCATCTATCTGTGAAAATCTTGTATACATTTATAAACAACTTAAGATTTACCATGTTGAAGATATGGGTACCCATTGGGTACACGGGTATCCGACGGGTAGATGGGTACCCGCTAGAAATTACCCGTTTAATAAATGGGCGGGTATGGGTAGTGATATTATAAATGGGTATGGGTTTGGGAATAGTAATACCCGCCCCAAACCCGACCCGCTGACATCCCTAGTGATAGCAGAATTGGCTATTGTACCCGAAGGAGTGGCCAGAGCAACAGTTGTAGTGTTACTAGTGGTGGTAGGCCCTGTAGTCTGAACGATCTGCATTAGGCGGGGGTAATCTGCGTCATTAAGATGAACAGTCTTACCGCTGGAGGTAGGCGATGCTTCTTCCACATTATAGGCATCCTTACAAGCATTATTGGCATGATAAGAAGGCACGCCAAACTTCTGCCAACATCGTTCAGTCGGGTGGTTCCACCTACCACAATGAGTGCATGGGGCAGTAGAGTCTCGCCCACGACCACGATCAAAGTCACAGCATCGTCAAGATTCCCGTCCACAGCCATGACTTGGATCGCGACCACGTCCTCCTTGCAAGCCGTATCTGCCTCCTCGACCATATGAAGCGATGTGTGCAAAGTTCTCTGTTGAAGGTAAGACAGGAGGTCGGGCAGCGGATGTCCCGAGCTCCTCAAGTCGGTCAAAGATGGCCTTCATTGTTGGCAGTGTGTCTGATATAAGAAATTGCTCCTTCGCTGCATGGTACCTAGAACGCAGGCCATCAAGGAAGCGGTATACCTGCCAGTCAGAACGCTCTTGTATCTGTTTGGTGCAACATGAGGGCTGGAATATTGCAAGCTCCTCATACAGACTGGATAGATGCTTGTAGTACTCGATGAGGGTGGAATTACCCTGAGATGCCAACCAGATTCGTCTGTAAATGTCTGCAAGGCGTGACTTCGTCTTCTTCTGGGAGTATGTTTGCTCGAGATCCTCCCATATTTCCTTGGCCGTATTTTTGTAAAGAAGATTTGAGGTAATATGAGCCTCAACATTGTTGGTCATCCAGTTGATAACCAAATAGTTGTCAGTCTGCCAGTTGTCGTCCTCTTTGTCCTTTTCATCTAAAGGATCTTCAGTCAAAATGTAGAGTTTCCTCTGATCACCAATGAACATCATAAAAGATCGAGACTAGAGCACGCAATTTTTTGTGTCCTTGAGTTTGATAGTAGTGCCTTGTGCCATAATATTCGTGGCCAAGGACTTTGTCTCGGTAGAAGAAGGCGTCATGGTGGTCTTAAAATATAAAGACGATCCTGTGATCAATTAAGGATGCATATAAGAGCTAAAAAATGTCGTAAAACTCACGTTTGCCCTTGAAGAAGGGCTGAAAACCCTCAATGGACAACATATCTGGATTCTTGGAAGCAATCTGTGATGAGTTTTGGATCTCCAAAGAGTCCTACGATACCCGTGGAGGGTAGCTGTGGGGTTGACGACCTTCGTAGGAGGTCCTGAAAGTGCTAGGTAGCTCTAGCGGGAGGGCTGCTGCATTGTAGGCGATTGGAGGGCCTTGCGCGGGACCCTAATTAAGGGAAGAGGGCCTGCGCAGGCTTTTGCGAGGCTTGAAGGTGGCGGTGGGGATTTTAGGTCAGAACCCCAGTCTAGGACCGTTGCTCTGATACCATGTGGAGAAGAGAGCCAAATGGATATCTATTCCATAGGGCTAGGATCTTTTATATATAGAGAAAACCCTAGAGAGTACAAGAGGAAAAATACATAAATACCCCTAAGGGGTTACGGAACCTGAAGGGTTAAAGGTTACGAACCCGAAAGGTTGCAAATATAGTTGTAATATAATAATTCTAACATATTCAACTTAAAAAATGACCGAAAAAAACCTCGAGGTCAGGAATCAGAACTAATGGTTCAAGACCAGCTGCCACAGGAAATGGTATGCATATGGTGCTTTGCTTATCTGTATGCAACAAATTTCAAAATAAAAAAATGTGTAGATCAATAAAAATCGTATGTATTTGCAACCGTGCCTTTTTGTCTTTATTTCTAGCTTTATAATG
The DNA here is from genome assembly GCA_037367405.1 of Ottelia alismoides. Lineage (NCBI taxonomy): Eukaryota > Viridiplantae > Streptophyta > Magnoliopsida > Alismatales > Hydrocharitaceae > Ottelia > Ottelia alismoides. The sequence goes on from JAZKJV010010900.1 coordinate 360,254, forward strand.
CTTAATGGTGTCATCAAACTGGTGCTTAATGGTAACAATTACTAGTATCCAGCTGCAGCAGCTCTTTCACGGTGACGGGAAAACGTTCAACTATATCTACAAATCAAGCCATCCATACTATACTTCCATATTTTCTGTCTATATTGGAGGGGATATAACATTTAATACAGGATATCATTTTCTTCTGGAAAGATCAGACCTTTGCTTTTTTCATTTTGTATGCAAATTTGTACCGAGAGGATATATCGAGAACCTCGTAATCCCATCATTCTTTGCCGTGGATGGAGAAAGAGATCAACTAAATGTACTAAGTTTCCAGAGTATCAAAGAAAATATAATTGGAAAGAAGAATTTTTATATACTATTGTTTCTACATTTCTCATGTTCAATGGGGATAAGTATATTTGAGTATAGAGCATGTGAATCAAGTAAAGGATTTGGGTAGTCAGATTAACAAGCATCTCCATGGGTAATTAATACAAGGAAGACTGTGGGTCCACCTGCAAAATGCATGGTTTTTAACAGCATGATTTACTCTGCACATGGAATTACAAAT